>CM057085.1:13355000-13697500 GCA_029959045.1 Taenioides sp. WSHXM2023
TGGGTCATGTGTTTCCCCGAAGTGCCCCTGAATCCTGATAAACAACCCTTTACCCCCCAGACCACCAATAAGACTCAAAATTACTTTCTGATCAAGATATTGATTCATTTTGTGGCAGAAGCACTTGGTGGGGCTTGATCTAGAGGTGTAGCCATGACAGCCCTGCACCATCAACTTCCATTAAGAATCTGGTGAAGTTTTTTTCCTGTTTCTGGTGGAAGAACAAGCAATACGGAATCAACAGCAAATGTATACATGACTTTGCAATAACTCTGATGGCTCCTTGTCAGTGGGAATAACTGATGGTCTTAAGATAGTTGGGGGAATCAAAGAGACTGTCACTTCATATGAGCCATGCTCTGGAACGTAATAAAAAAGGACTCTTCTTATGATATATAATCAATTCTGTTTTTTTTTTTTTTTAATCAAAGCTGAAAGAGTTTTTTTTATAATCCACATTTTAAGTTGTGGACATCTTACAAAACATACCCAACTATCAAACCTGAGATCTAATATAAGATAGTGCCAGCTAGTGTGCATAGCTAGATAGTGTGCATGGTTGCCTACCTTCTAGCACAATTACCTCTGCTACTTCCTAGTATAAAGCAATCACTGACTACTGATATTAAAACCTTTTGAACTTACAATACAGTACTGAAAAAAAAAAAAAAAAAATCACATAAATATGACAATTTGGAACTTTCCAGAGTTGATACTTTGCAGTGACATCACACTGGGGGTGTTCTACATGTATCTGGATGGTGGAATGTTCAGCTGTTACCATGTAGACACAATGCATATTTGAGCAAACACTGGCAAAAAGGTTTTATGGTCAGACCGTGTTAAAATAAAGCACAGGTTAAAGTCTAACAGAGCTTCAGAGTAGACGAGTAGTGTCTACAGTAACTAACTGAGAAACTGTATTGTACTGAAAATTATATTCAAGTATATACATGCGAAATCCCTATCAAGTACGTATAGAGCCTTTTTCCCGGTTTTGAAATTGACTGACATTATTGTACTGTGATCACTAAGTAAGCCTGCATATAGCACAAACCCAGTAGAAGTATCTAGTTTCTTCTCACCTCGCACTTCACACATCTGCTTGACGATCTCTGCATGACTTTACACCAGATATTGACTTCTCTTCATTTCCTGTATTGACATTAGCCGCTTGGCCTTTGCACTGCTATTATTGTCACTGCTAAAGCTTAGAGCAGCGCAGCCAGGAACAGTGGCTCAGAATCTTCTGTGATGAGTGGGGAACTTTCTCTGATTGAAAATGCCCCTGCTCTGTCAGACTGTGAGAAATTACATTCTCTCTATTTGCAAAGAGAATCGTAATGTTCTTGGAAAACAAAGAAAACCTAAAATGTATACCTGTACCTTTTTTTTTTTTCTCCATTTGAGCAGAAATCAGTATTAAGCAGCTTTTGAGGTCATAATAAATCTGCAGTGTACTGTTTGCATCTTATTATAAAGCTTTTTACTGCCAGAAAATAAAGGAAGTGCATGGTTAGGATGCTAGCTGTTGTAATCCGAACCGTCACAGCAAAATTGTGCTCTGGTCTGGTCTTATAAACTCTTTGTGGTGAATAATTAGAATGCTCTGAATGCATAAGGTAGGTGAGGAATAACTTGGACTACAACAAACCATTTAAAGTTCTCTTTTTCACATTTAAGCCTTTAAGGGTATCCAAATACTTTAGCATGACCTAACAATTACAGTACTACAATAAGGACGTTCTGGGTGTGATACCATGATCCTCTTCAGCTAACCCAGTATTAGAGGAAAATGCAAAAAATAGGAACAGTGCAGACAGTGCACAGCGGTCTAATTTTGTCACAACATGCCTTTTACAGTATACTCTGTGGGGGAAAACAAATGTCCTCATTTACAATACACATTGAGAGAACTACCATAGGGGTTCTGAGATATGGCTTTTATCTTTTTGATCAACAATAAAATAAAATCACAGAGCCTGCTCATTATCAGCATTTAGAGCTAAACAGCAAGATTTGTCGTTGTTAGCCTTGTCAAAAGCGCAACATTAACGTTATTTGCTTACTTTAGATAATGCTAGTTAACGTTACAACAGCCATTAAACAGTATTGTCATGTCTTTCTTGCTCAAATCTGTTGCTCTTATGATAGGATATGATAGGCGAACAGTAAACCTCTAAATGTAATGACTTTTATTCAAACAGCTCAAATGGTCAGTGTAAATGGACAATTCCGCTGATTTTGGTCTGTCTTCTCACAGCAGGTGACGTCAGCTATGGAGGCCGGGTTGCTTGTTTTCACCCAATTTCCTGAGTTGTTTTTTTCTGACTTCTGGTGCGTTCATGTGAATTTTTCTACTCGGAAAAGAAAACAAATTTGCAGAGTTCCCGAGGACCACATGAACGCACCATTACATGTCTGTTTTCTTATACTTTGTGATGTTTGGAAGGCAACGCTTCTATTGAGAATGCGTTGGAGTTAATGTGTGGAAGGGTACCAGCTAATGCAATGCAGGTGTTCTGTTTACTAACACTCAAAGGGTCTATTCAGGGGTTTCAGACAAACAATTGTTCCTGATTTGAAGGACTTTGTGAGGACCAATAGAGGACCTCTCTCCATTCAAAATAAATAATATTTTGATTTGAATTGCTTAATTGCTATGACCATGGAGGCTGGTTGCTATAGCTTGAAACTCATGAATAACCAAACAGGTAGCCACATGATATTTTGCATTTTTAAAGCGTCCATTTTATGCTGTTTTCTGATCTGTGTTATAATGTTGTACCTGCAGATGTGTTTTGTTCGTGCATGTTTAACACACAAACCCTGCATATTTACACTCTATTCCACCTTGTGATATCATGTGGTATTACAGGAAGTGCTCCACTGTGTTTTTGAACTCCATACACCTTCAATAGAATCATTTGGATGATTTCAGACCTGGAATTGACAATCTCTATGGAACTTTAAGTAAAAGTTAGCTGTTAACTTGAAAACTACTGCTTGTAATATACCTTAGAAACCCATTGAAAATAAAAGCTTTGTGTGGTGGCAGGCAGACTTGAGGACTTTTATTGCACACCCATGCTAAAAATCACAGGAAATTCACACTCATTTTTACACTCAGCTAGACTGGTGTTACTGGCGTGTGATGGGTGCTCTGCTGGCCTCCTCCTTCTCTTCAAAGGCCCCTTGTGTTCTGGAGGCTGATTGCCTGCAGTGCATGTGTCATACTCGTAATGAAACACAGACAGTTGAGATGGAGCTGTGTGGAGCTGTCACCACTCTGTGTGACTGATAATAATGATGTTAATAGAAATAAAACCTCTGGAGGCAACTCTCTCCAGGTCTGCCCCATATGAATGTCAAGCAGGTTTTCCCTACAGGCCCACGTGTGTCACAGGAGCGTGTCGCTGTCAACACCAACTATCATTTATCAGTTTATCATTTAATGCGCTGTATTTATCCTACAGTTTTAATATATATTTATTTTATATTATTCATGTTATTTTGAAAAAATACTTGAATTTGTAATAACAGTTTCAACTTAAAGGTGCACTGTGTAACT
The DNA here is from genome assembly GCA_029959045.1 of Taenioides sp. WSHXM2023. NCBI lineage: Eukaryota > Metazoa > Chordata > Actinopteri > Gobiiformes > Gobiidae > Taenioides > Taenioides sp. WSHXM2023. The sequence continues at coordinate 13,358,572 of CM057085.1, forward strand.
TTTCTGGTGGAGGGTCTGCCACTTGATTGTCTCCATGGAGATGTAACTGCCTTGCCTTAAATGTTCTACACAGTATGGAAATAAACGTGGTCATCACAATGGAGACAAGTTACTGGTCAAATCCATGGAGAAGCAGGCCAGCACATAGTAAGAATTCATGTTTTTCAAGGTATTTTGGGGCTATAAAACACTTCTCATTGAATATAGAGTGTATGCAGTCACGTGACAGGAAGTTGTCAATCCGCCATATTGACGGTCTAATCATGACTGACCGCCAGTGCTCTAGTGACAACAAAAAGCCGTCTTTTACTCATACTGACTTCACTAATCACCTAGATAGTAATCAGAAGAAAAGATATGAGGACAAGCTTGCTAATCTGAACATATCGGACCCCTACAGTGTGCCCCAGGTCCTTTTTACAGCCCTAACAGCGGTAGATTCTGTCCCAGACCTTCAGTGGCCAGATATTTACAACTATCTAATAAATTTCCCATCACACTTCACCGGGGAGTATAAATTTATAGTTTTCATATGGCTAATTATTAACCATTAAATGAATAATAAATAAATATATAATAATACAAACATACACTAGAAAAGCACTCAGCGCAGACCTCCGCCAAGACCCATTTAACGCAATGCTAACGAAATTTTCAAAGTGATCCAGAATCCAGGATTTCTGGATCATCACCAAAATTTAATCATCTGTTGGATTTACCATTAGGAACATTTCCTGAAAATTTCATCAAGATCCGTCCATAACTTTTTGAGTTATCTTGCTAACTAACAAACAAACTAACAAACTAACTAACAAACAAACAGACAGACTCAGGCGAAAACATAATCTCCTTGGCGGAGGTAATGATATGTTAAAACTTTGTGAATAAAGACCAATAAAGTGATAGCTATGTGCAAAAACATACAAAAACACTGCAACATCTGATAGTTACACTGTATTAATAGTAATTAAGTCTTCTTGCTTACAAATGTGAAACCACTCAATGTGATTGACCTACTAGTAAAATAGTAAAGATAAAATCAAACCACACCTGATATGAAGTGTCTGCTACAAAGCCTGGAGTGTTTGGTTGGTTCCCAGGGCTTGTCAGCAGTTTTATGATGGGCTCGTCTAATCGCAGCAATCCACCTACTTCTGCGGTCAGGATCAGACTCAGCAGGAATCCTGTACAGCTGAATGTTTTTATCTTTGTCCCTTGTCTGAGAACACTGATAGGCACAACATTTCTCGGGCATTTTGTGACTTTATGACACGTAATTTAGAATTGAACAGTGTGTTTACTATGGCGGCCTACGGAGATCTGGACCGCCGGAAGTGGATCAGGGGAAACCTGTGACGTCAACTGCATACACTCTATAGGCAAGGCAGATAAGTTAATGCCATGCTGTGGAACATCCCATGCAAAGAAATATCATTTCCATGGAGACAAGCAAGTAGCTAACCCTCAACCTTATAAGTTACAGGTGCCAATGCACCTTTAAAGCTAAACTATATATTTGTAGTGGAGGATCCGCTATGTGCTTGTCTACATGGATAAGTAATTCCTTTGCCTAGAATGTGCCACAATATGGCATTAAACTTATCTTTATCTAATCAGCGGTGTTTCTATAGCTTAAAAAATTAGCATGGTCACTAAAGGCCTGACCTGTAACCTGTTCTGGTGCTGGCTTGTCACCATGGTGATAGAAATGTTTAATGCCATTTGACATCAGCAAATTATAAAAATACTGGCTACAATTTTTATAGTTGTATGCAAATGTCATGGGCACTTCATTTCTAACCATTTATAAACTCTTTTACATTATCCAAGAACTCCCAGTAGCTATTTTAATCCATCACATTAATTGTACATTCTGTTTGACCTTGAATATATTTTATAATTGCATATTTTCTGTAATTGTCACACCGGGTGTGTATGTGGAGTAAATACAAAACAAGTCTCTGGAAAGGGCCCAGTGCAGTTTGACAAAATTACATTATGCGTGGGTCAGCAGGTTACTTAACACAGCTCCAGTCCTGAATGTGTAAAACAAGAGGGACAAGGCAAGCTCTGCCCGCTAAACCTGTGGAAATAAACACAATAACAATACAGAAATGTGGGTAAGCACTTGGATCTGGCTCTGAAATGCATGTTTTAGGGATAATTACTTTAGTTTAGGCACCATTATAGAACTGGTTTTGAAGCTTTGTCTGGGTTGTCATGGTAACAAAATTTGAACTGCGATATATTACTTAATAAATATTAACGATAAATGATAATACTGAATGAAATTTATGCCACTAACACAAAAAATCAAGAGCAAATTTAAACCACAAAAACTTTTTCTAAAATATTGTTGGAAAAGCCTCTATAGTATCATATAGCAAAAAAATAACAAGAAATTCCCCAGTAGTGCAAAGAAAATGTACACACGATAAATACTGATCCCAAAATAATATTGTTCCAGCTTTCATATATTGAACGATAAGTCGATATAGTGATTATAGTGATCATGACAGGCCTAGTTTAAACCTGGTTCATATTGTTTTGCGTTTTCCTGATCCTATTTACTGTTCTTGTTTATCCTGATCATAGTAGGCTCATACATTTACTCAAGTTCATCTAAGATAAGATAAGATAAGATAAGATAATCCTTTATTTGTCCCACAATGGGGAAATTGCAGTGTCACAACGCAAGTTTCAGAAACAGTAGGAAAATAAGAGCATGCATCAAATCAAGATAAATAATAATAAGTATTTACAATCAACTAAAAAAACACAACACTGTAAAGCTAAAGGCACAGGAACGTTACACAATAAGTGTCTTTAATTCTGAAGTGAACAAACAGCAGTTAAAGTGACTCCAGTATAGTAATATATAATATTACTACAATAAAGTGACTCAGATGATTGTGTACAGTGCAGTGATGGACAGTGGTGGTTAAATAAATAAGTAGCAGTAAAGTGACTTTAAATAATATTGCACATTGTTATTATTACTATGGAGATGACACATGGTTGCTATGGAGATGACACATGACTAGCATTGATCATTGTACAGTCTGACAGCAGCAGGAAGGAAAGACCTGCGAAATCGCTCCTTAACACAGCGAGGGTGAATCAGTCTGTCACTGATGCTGCTCTCCAGAGCAGACAGGGCGTCCTGCAGGGGGTGACCCTCATGGTCCAGCATAGACATGAGTTTAGCCAGGACCCTCTTGTCCCCCACCTGCTGCACCGAGTCCAGAGGACAGCCCAGGACGGAGCTGGACTTCTTGATGATCTTGTCCAGTTTCTTCTTCTCCCTCTCTGTGATGCTGCTGCTCCAGCAGACCACACTTAACTACTTAACTACTTAAATAACTTTTAAATAAAATTACTTCTCAGCACAATATACTTGTACTTTTTATAAAATTTACAGTGTAACAGTAGATTTTTTTCCTTTCCGCTATTAATCTATAAGTGACAAAAGCCTTGAGCCTGATCTTGCCCCCGATCTTAGGGCTAACGCAACTGTGGGATGTGAAGCTCTAAACAAGAGTGTGCCATGCCTGAATATCAGGTGGAGTGGAGCAGACTGAGGGTGTGGTGTGGCGCTTTCAGTGAATTGCCAGAATTGTAAAAATAAATATCAAACTAGTCCACTGAAAAACAGCATGTAACGTGCTCAAGACTTCTTTTATTTGGGAATATATTAGAATGAGAATTGCTTAACATTCATAACATGTTCATGTGCCATGCGGGATGTTCGTGCGCAGTCCGGATGCCCTCCCGCAGCAGAACATATCCCTTCGCCCGCTTCTTGTATCAGCTTAGCATTGCTCTATAGTTTGGTTTGATCTGTAACTGTACAAAAGCTGCTCATTCACATGAGGCCGTTTACAACGATATCCTAAAGTGTGTTTTCTTACCCTGTCTGTGGTCCTAATGCTGTGAAGTCAGATTTCCTCACATCCTCATACCCTTTCTGTCATCAGCTCCATTTAATTTTGTGACCAAATTATTCCCATTGTGCCCCTTTGGTTAGTTTATAAACTTAGTCGCCAGTGGTAGGCATCAGAACCGTAGAAAACTACACGGAGCCGTGGAGCAGCCGGACTGCTCTCTTGGCTGCAGTGGTCAGTAGAACTTTCTACAGCGGCTCAAGAGACGTATAGTGCACATGAGCACTGCTCTGTACAGACACATGCGCATCCTGCTCTGTGCGCTCATGACACGTATCAGTCACTTGTGCAGGTCATGCAGTCACCCTCCTCGTGTGTTAATGGTTTAATCCATGTCTGTGAGCAAAGCAGTAAAATCAGAAACATTTATATGACAATAAACTTATTCCATAGTCCGTGAGACATCCACCTGTGTGCGACCAAATGCAGTGGACACCCATGAGACGAAAATGTGCGCGGTCAGCATTAGCAGCGGTGGACACTCATACCTCAGGTGAGAGACACAGGAGTGAACTGCCGGGACAGACGGGAGTGAGTGCAACCAGGGGGAGAGCAGCACTCAGCTGCTATAGGATGGGGAGCGCATGAGATCGACACTGGTCTGCTGCATAATGGGAGCCAAACGAAAGGAGAAAGGCAGAGAAAACTAAAAAGGTTGATGTGTGTGTCCGTGCATGGACTTACAGGGGTTTGCATGCGTGAATGGGGCGCACATGTGCGCAGAGTGTTTAGAACACAAACGCAGCCAGTTCTGTCACGACCCATCCAGAATTTGGTATTCCTGGGGCCTTGGACTGTGGGGCTCCGGAGCTGTTTTATTGTACCCATATATCATTTTCCCCCACACCCTCTTTGCTGCTTCGTAATGAGGCAAGGATTGAAGGCATTACCCACACTGGCAGTGCTTTTAAATGCCACAGTGGTCACAGATTGGTTCAGATGCCATCACCATATATGTACTTATACTGTCCCACTCCAGCCTCCAGCAGCGAAGTACAACCCGACCTGGACACCCCCCTGATTAACGGCAGCGCTAGTGCTAACATTGGGGGCAAGATCGGGCGGCTTATGTTGCTAATATTGAATGATTTGAACATTTGTGTTTCTTGCACCTCTAACTGTTTAACTTTTTTCCCCTTTTTTATCTATTCTTAGAGAATACCAACTTCTATATCAATAAAATATTCTTATTAAACAGATGCTACATCAGTTACTTCAGTAGTTTCCATGAATACCTTTTTTTTTAGTCTTACTTGAGTAATTTGTAGGACACCTTTTGTTTTTCTACGTGAGTACGTTTTAGCTATTCAATCCACCTCTGTTCTTGTCACAGACTTTGTAAATAGCCTATTTAACTAGTCATTGTGTAGTGAAATATTTGTTGTTCCACTTAATTTTACTATTTGAGACCTGTCAGGAAAATACATCCAAAATAAGGCATTGTTTTACCCCATTAAACCTTTCCTGCCCCCAGGTACCAGCTGTATTTTCCCACTCTTAAGTTCCTTTCTGACAGCTGTAATCAACACAATAGAGCTTGCTGAGATTTCATTATGGACTTGGGGCCGCGGGGGATGCATTGATGAAAAGTTTGGCGAAAGTAGCAGTGGAGTGGTGAGTTGCAGATGGAGGGATGACCCAAGCAAGACAAATAGAGGAGAAGAGGAAGAAAAGTCAATAGCAAGAGGCATGACAGAATCGGAGCTGTGAGGAGAGACTGTGCAGGGGGTCGTCAACGCAGGAGAGATGGTGAATACAGTGAGAAGGATCAGAGAGGTGGAAGGATCGAACTGTGATGCTGACAATGCTGTGAGGAGGAGGGGAGGGTGGAAGGGTAAAATGGAGGTGTGATGTGTGGTTTTGATTGGTCGGGAGCAGCAGGGGAGGCCTCGGAGGAGCAGATCGGTCTTCTGCTTCCTGGATTATGGGGTGAAAGGGCACCCAGCGGAGAGACACATCACTGCTGATGTGCTTTAATGAACACACAGGGAAAATGGCTTCACCTCCAGCTCAGCACGTGTCCTCAACAGACTGCTGAACAAAGTCGAAGGAGAAAACGTGAGAGTAGCTCGGTATAGTCTGGAGTAGGCCTGTCACGATAATTGCTGTATTATTGTTCAATACATTGTACATGAAAAAATCATTTTTGGAGGTCAATATTTATTGTGGGTACTCTTCCTTTGTACTTCTGGGTACTTTTTTGTTATTTTTCTGTTCTAGGATTAGATATGAGCTGTAGATGGTTGAATAAATAACTCTTTCTATAATGTCTACTGATATAGACATTATAGAAAAATTGATCCAAATGTTTTGTAACTATAGAACAGCTTTGTAAAAATTCAAATGTAATATTATGAGACGGTTTGGGCCAACTTTGTCCAGTAAATCATCTTATTACACCAATTTATGAAAAAAAAAAAAATAAAATAAAACAGCTGGACCGACATCTTGGAAGCGCCGATATCCGTTCCACCAAAGTTTTCTATTTTAGCACCGATATCTGATACCAGTATTGTATTGGTGCATCCTTATAGGGACGGTTAAAATTTCAGAGTAAAATATTTCAGAGTTGTTTTTAACACAAAAAGTGTTATTTTAACTATTTGAAAGTTAAATGGGGGTTCGAGTTGGGGTTATTTGCCAGAGCTGATATGGCTGAAGTTAATTTAACTTCTCCTAGTGTTCGTTCAACTTCCCTTAGTGTTAATTTGGGACCTCCTTCAAACTCCCGTGAGAGAAGACCAGTTTGAACCAGTTTTGTACATAATTTCATCTTTTACAATGTTTTAAAGAAAATAAAGGCTTTACATGCACTGAATGTGTTTTTTTACAGTGTTCCTTCATTTACACTTTACAGTGTTACTACTCCCCAAAATGTTATATTGTTAAATTCCAAAACTTATATTCAGCTGAATGTATTTAAATTTAGTACTATATTCTTAAAAGGTGACCAGACGCTCACACCTAAAATATTTAATGTTTTACGAGGTCTATATATTCTAACCCAAAGGTCTCAGCATGCATCTTTCTTCGTCAGTTTCTTTAAAACATATATTGAATTCTGATCTGAACAAAATAACACTCAAATGAAAGGCAGTGGGATAAAACAAGTCTAACCTTGGCTCTTGACCCCGTCTGGCCTCTGTGCGTTCTTTGACATTTGCGATTTAACCTGAAAGACTTTGTGAATTGTTCCTCAGAGAATCATCGCCCTCCTCTCCTCCATTTTCCCTTGTGTCATCCCCTCCACTGACCCTCGATAATTCAGCTTCACTCAGACTGTTTTTTGTTGTCTCTAAGTGAAGTGCACCACCATAGCCACTGACCCCTTCTCCCACAAATATGGTCCTACGGTTAAAGTGTGAAAGAGTGTGTTGGTAAATGCATTTGTGTGTGTGTCTGTGTGTGTTTTGCTTTTGTCTATCCCTGTCTCACTGGCTGGGACTTTCACCTTATTAAGCACTGACTAAATGCCAATAGACTCCACTCAGTCTTGCTTCCCTCTCCGCACTGGCCCCGATGCCCTCCCTCATAAATTAGTACTAAGTTGGCGCAACACACAGTCTATTTTGGGACTCTAAAGGTATATTAATGTTGTGATTCATGGTTCTTTTTTTAAAGGTCCCGTATTATGCATTTTTCAGGGTTTTTATAGGACCTCTGCATGCCTCAGTAAAGTATGTGCTACGGGAAATATGTAGGTGTAAATTCTGAGCATAGAAAATGTTACCACCATCAAATAAAACTATAAAAAACAATTGTGAGATGTTATGAGTCGCAGTGTAGGTGTGTTGACTTTACAGAATACATATTATGTCTTTTTCAGGTAATATTAAACATCCTATATTAACAAAATTGACTCTTGTGAGCTCAAAAATATCAAAAAAAAATCCTCAAAAATATACCCAGAGTTATGTTTTGTTTCATTCACACGTTTCATCATTTCTTTATGTCTACATCTCCAAAGCTCATAATGCTCTGTTCCACCTTATGATGTCATAAAGTGTTAGTTTTCAAGTCAACCGCCACCTTTTACCTTTAATTCAGTAGAGATTGGCAATTCCAGGGCTGAAAGTATCCAAAAGATTTTAGTGAAGGTGTGTGGAATTTAAAAACACAGTGGAGCCATGGTAACTGATAAACATTTAGTGATACACATATATGCAACTTAGTTAAATATTGTAAATTAATTTCCATAGGTGTTTACCTTGATATTGTTTTCTACTATAGCTCTATTGTAAGCCTGGGATCGGTGGATACTCTCTCACTATAATAGAACAGACTTTTTCCAACACATGCTCTGACTGCTCATTCTTCTGCCAAGTAAATAAAGAGCTAATGTTGTCAGCACAGAGGAGATGAGCGCGATTAGATGCATCAGACACACAGTATCAGGCCTGGCCACTGTTGACTTTGGTTGTACTTTGTGTAATTGAGATGGAGGAAAGACAAGCCACAAGCTGCTAACACTGCTCACTGTGTGCACAGAAGGGGGCCCTGGCTGGAGCTGAGTGGAGAGACAAAGTACTCACTGGTGGATACAAAATGCTCAGATACTCTTTGGATATTATTATTGTTCACTGATGTCATGTTTTCTTTTTCAAATATCAGATCACTGGGTAGAGATGTGTTTCACTGGACCAGAGTTGTCAAAAAATCACAAAATGCCTTTTTTAACATTTTGACAGGACTGGACTTGACTGACAGTTAATGTTTGTTTACCCAGTGGTTTAGTGTACTGTATGTGTTGGGTGTTTTTTATTTTTGTTATATATAATTTCTAAACTGAAAATTTAAATAAATAAATAAATAAATAAATAAATAAATAATAATAATAAAAACAAAAATGATAAAATCGCATACTGATTTGAATGGACATCACTGAAAATCCATAAAGAAGACAAAATTTAACCTTTCCTGAATAGTTTTAGAATGATCTTGAGCTAAACCTGCATAATACCACATATTCTTATTAAAGGAACTCCCATTATTTTGTCTTCAAATTTATTCTATTGTCCAAAAAATCATGGCGTATTGAAATTAGTTATCTGCATCGAGCCTTTTCCTTAGTTTTAAATTTTTGTATTGTGACATTTAATTCTTTTATAGTCCTTAGTTCTGGTGTATTCCAAATTTAGTTCCAATTTTGATATGAACAAAGTCAAATTACCTTTTTTAACTCTTAAGTTGAAATCGCCTTGCTTCATAATATACAGATACAATGGTAAAGACATAAACTGTATTATATGACTAATCATCAATATTATCAATAATAATCTGTCTGCGACATTCATCTGTTGTTGTGCTGCGTCCATGTCTGCAATACATGTTCATGTTAATTGCGACATAGGGTCAAAACCATAGACTGTATAAAGAAGTGGACTAAGGGAGTGTGACGTTCTCAAATGAAGCTCACCAAAGCTGGCGATTATAGGGGCAAATATTAGGAATAGGATTTTATTAATGGGCAAAATAGCGAAATAAAAACACCAGGGTCATGTTGAGCGGGTTAATATGAATATTTGAAGACCAAAATGACGAGGCTCACTGCAGCAGTTGAGAGAGGGGTGCAGAGAGGGGCGACTATTTTTCAATATAAAGTAAATTGGAAACAGAATTGATGTAGTTGGCAGCTTCCCCATGTTCACTTGCTATAGGGAACGCGGCGGCTAGTGGATTAACTATGTCCATTTATATACTAGTGTATATATACAGCCTATAGTCAAAACACAGCAATTTGAAGAGTAGTCCTGTGTATTTCCAGACTCTTTCATTGTTGTCACTTCACTTCAATAGACACTTGTCGAAAAGGGAATATATCGTTTGGATGAAAGACCCCATATGTCTTGAATACAGCTTTTAGTGGCACTGGATAGGACAGTGGAGTGGGAGGAAAACAAAAATGACACTTTGTGGGAGAGTGGGTTCACGACTCACAGCAGATTACAGAAACCTTCGCCTGGGAGATGATGGACTCTGAAAACACAATTGAAAACAGAAAGAACTGCAGTCATCAACAAATGATAATGATTAGAGGAGACGATTCTCTGGATCCAGGGATACATCTGAGGAGGAAGAATTGATTGTGAAACTCAACAGAAGTGAGAGAAAACTGCAAACCAGAGAGAGAAAGACAGAGAGAGGGAGGAGAGACAGAACATCCTACTATACTACTGCCTGCTATAGTTGCACTTTAAAGGTGCTTTTCTGCTTGTCTTCTTAGAGATAAGTTTAATGCCATACAGTGGGACATTTGAGATAAAATAAGAACATATCCATAAAGACAAGCAAGACCCTTCACCAGAATAGTCACAAATTGGATCTTTAGTTTTCATTTCACCACCAAAATTGGCTTTGTGCATACTACCATGATCTAAACTAGGGATGCACTGATCCAGCTTTTTCATTTCCAATACCGATATTGATTCTTTATCTTTTGGTTTATCTACAAAATTTATCCAATTGTGCTATTTGTCCAACAAGTCTCTGTTAAACAGCTTTATATAAATACAATTTCAAACTCTATGAAACATTTTAGGCCGGGGTCGGCAACCTTAAATACTCAAAGAGCCATTTGGAGCGTCTCCCACAGAAAAGAAAACACCCAGAGCCACAAAACCCTTTAGACATCTAAACCAGCGCTAACCAGGGGAACTACAGGCAAAACTACAACTCCCAGAAAACGGACTACCATCCTCCACTACAGCTCATAAGCGCGAGTCTTAAGAGAATTATTTACACCTTTCAGTCTTTTCATCACAACAGTAGCAACATAAATAAAGTGCATGAGTGAAATAAAGAACTGCGCTGCACACGTACGACCTGCACATGTATAATCTCTGAAAAGTTTAACATGAACATCTCCAACGCGATAGAAGCTCAGAACAGACTCACCATAGGCAGAACATCCCTCAGTCACAGAAAGAACAGCATATTCCACTGAGTCCTGCACTTTAGTCCGACAGAAGCTGACCACATCAGCGGCACAAGGAGCGAGCTGTTTTTTCAGTGCTTATAGTTTATACAAATGAGACATGTGGTTTTAAGTTTCGCTTCTGTAAAACGTAAACAAATGTGCGCAAAGCTGCATTAAACACATTATTATTTGAGTCCTCCTCGTAGGAAATAAAAATCCAAACTTAAATTATCCACCCGCAGCGAACCAAAAATGCCGTCTGCTTCTGTGTTCCGTCATCATTTTATCACGTGTACTGCGTGTACCGCGTGGACCAGTCTCATCAGCCGCGAAAGCAAATGAATCTGCCCATGTAGCATTAAGCGTTCTGTTTTCTTCAGAAACTTTTCTTTTCTTGGATTTATCCATCATTGGGCCGAAAATCATACTGCTGATGTAGGTGCCGGTAAGTCCGGGCTGCCAGTGTGTGCCGGGTGGCGCACATCGGCGGCTTTGACGCATGTTTTGAGCGACAAAAATATTAAAAATGTTTTATTTAAATGTTACAAGATTACCATTATCTACAATTTTAGATTTACATTTAAAAACGAACGATGAAAGAGCCACATGCGGCTCTGGTCTAGGCCAACAATTGAGAGTAAATAGTATTTTTACATCAAATCATGGAACCAACATCTGCGCCAGCAAATTTTCCTGGATCGGTGCCGATATTTGATACCAGTATCGATATGCTGCATCCCTATTCTAAACCACATCATATTAGTCAACTGCCCTGACTGAAATCTTGCAAGTAAGTAGCACACATTATTTTTCTGTTCACACTAACACCAGCATTTTGCATTGCTCCAGCCCTTACCCCATGGTCTAACATCAAGCATCTCTTGCCTTGAGTGCTTGAATTTCAGTCCAACAAAAGAACACCTCACTTTGAGCTTTGACCCCTCCGCAGCATTATCAGCGCTCCCTCTCCTCCCTTGCATCCCCTCTTTCACTTAAGCACAGTCAAGTTCAGGCCATGTCACCAAACTATCAGACACCTGCACACAAAAGAGACCCCTTTTGCGTGGGTGCAAAATGTCACCCCTACTCATGTCTCTATGGCGATAACATAACTTTGCTCCCAGCACATACCCCATACAATTGCTTTACCGTTTTATCTGGACACTGGGGCTCTGTTGGCTCTATGTGAAAGAGCCTACGGCCAAGAGTGAGTCAATACCTGGAGAATACTTCATGTGCAAGACGCATCGATCTGCTTAAATCTATGCATGGGCCAGCACCAGCCAAAAGCAATAGCGTGCTCACAGCAGCCAGCTACGGGATAAGGCTGTTTTATATTCACTTTGAAGAAAATCACACGCTATAAAAAAATGTGCTTCATGAATGTAAATGGGTATGGTTAGGATGAACATCTAAATGCGTCTGTAAAAGTTTAATTCTATGTTTTACTTTATTGTGTATTAATTATGAATATCTACAAATTTTATACTGTGACAGCACAAGATCTGTATTTGAATAATTTGATTTAATACGTTTAATAAGTTATGGAGATTAAATGTCAATAGTTGCTTCTGCTGATCCAAAAAGGACTCATTACAAAACATTAATTAATTAATTAATTAATTAATATAGATGTTTATTACCAATTTTTGTTGAACTGTTTTTGACTATTGGAGAAAATAATGACCAAAAAACAAAACAAACATGGAGACAAGGTGCTTTGGCAAACAACACAAGGGAACTTTGCTTTGGTTAAAAGCCAATGTACTAGTGGACAATTGGCAAGGCACATCCATGGGTTTCAAAATGATGTAACATAGCAATTGTAACAAAATATATCATGAAATACAATTTATGAAGAATAAATACTAATACTTATGACAGTACTACAAGCATAAACTATTATTTCTTCAACTTGTTCTTTGACTATTGCAGAAAAACAGACCAAAAAATGGGAAATATTGCTCATGGCACTACATGGAGGTGTTTTGCCAAAAGACAAAAGGGAAGCAGTAATAAAACCACCAATTTACCAATACACAACTGGCATGGCCTATCCATGGGTTTCAAAATTATGAAAAATTAGGACTGTTGCCATAGCAATTAGAACAAAATATATAATTTGAATAATGAAAAATCCTCAGAAATAACTGTCCAATTTCTGCGATATGTCACCCCCGTAGTGCTGGTTCACTTACTGCTTGGCTGGTTAGGAATATATTTTTATTGTGGAATATGTTCAATGCCAGTATTAAAAAAAACAACAATCTCACTAAATGAAAAACAACATGAGAATTTCAAGCTGTTGATTAAAGCGCTGACATTTCGCTTCATGCCACGCCTGACTTCTTGTTTCCATAGCAGCAGGAATCTGGCTATGTTTTTACTACAAATCCAGAAAAGTGAGTGTGTTTTTGGCAATGTCTTCTTGATAAACAGTACTTTGCTTGCCACACATACAACAACATTACAAATTAGAAATAAAGTTTGACAGGAAAAAGAACAGAAAGAAACGAAATCTGGCAGTGTCTGAATGTCTCTTTCTACGGTAACTGTCACATTAGCATAGCCCACAATAGGTTTTGCCAGCTCCAGGTGTGTGAACATCATATAGTCACAACGCATTCAAAAATCATCTAAGCCTTTTGTTTTCACCTCCATTCATGCATCATGTTTGCACACACAGATGCTATCACAATACGCCTGTGTGGTCATTGCCATTCAAAACCTATAACTTCACCCATACACTGTGGTGAAAGTGGTGAAAGACGTACTCAATTTTGTTAAAAAAACCAAAAAAAAAAACCTCAAAGCATCACATGAAAAAATCTACTTAAAGGTGCATTGTGTAACTTCTACTTCCGCTACTTGCTTGTCTCCATGGAGATGTTATTCCTTTGCCTTGAATGTTTCACAGTAAACATGTCATTTGTGCAGATTTTGAGATCCAAGCTTCAAATGCAATGATTTTGATAAAGATTTGTGTTGAATATTGTCCAACAGAAACAGTTTAATCAGTCGTTTTTTTCCTAGCTTAACTGTTTTTATTTGTATGTTTTTGTTTGCTCAAACTATGAACATAAATTAAACTCCTCAGGTCTCAAACTATAATAAAAAATGCGTTTCAGTCCTGTTCAAAAATATTGTGGAGTAGAAAGTACAGATAGATGCTCTCAGATGTAGTGAAGTAAAAGTAAAAAGTAAAAGTACAGATTTTTTACTTAAGTACAATACTTTAGTACTTTTGGTTCTTCAATCCACCACTGCTCATACAGTCTGCAAACAGCAAAGCACAGTTGGAGTATCTATGTGCTGTGATAGGCTGACTCGTTGTATGTGCTGATTTGACTCATTGATGGAGCCCTTGCTAAATATTTAATATGCGCTAGAGTGCCACTGTAATTGTCAATTAGGAATGAGTGTATTAACTGGCGTATGCACAATTTTTCATCCCGCTGTGGACTGGGGGAGCTCTGCGGGGTGAATGATTTTGTTGATTCGGTTGAGATAAGCACTGATAAACACTGTTAGCTTGTGCGGTTTGTGTGTGCTCAGAATTAATTGAGTTTGTAGGTTGTGGATTCATATGAGAAGTGACTGGGAGCTATCAGTATGGTGTGGACCACTATAAACACAACACATGAGCCCCCAGATCAATTACATTAGCCTAAACCACATGTTTCAGCCCATTAAATGCATGGCTCTGAGGCCTGAGATAAAATCAGAGAATGAGATGAATACTGGTAGGTAGTGTAGTGTAGTATGTGTGCATTGTGTATTTTGGTTCATATTTGAAGAAGCCTTGAAATGATATTACGGTATATGTTAAGGTCACAGTAAAGGTTAGCTGTTAGCATGTTCAGTGACATTTCTGGAGTCATAAGTGTAACGCTGTGCAATGAGAATGGATCAGTTATGGTATTTTTCCTGTTAATCTTTGTGTAGCAGCAAAAAAAAAAAAAAATAGAACATGTATTGGTTATTATGGTAAATGGTCACATTTTTATATAGCGCTTTTCCACCTTCAAGGCAATCAAAAGAACCATGAGGCAAGGTAGGTTAAGTGTCTTGCCCAAGGACACAACGACGGCATTCATCTGTGGAATCACACCAGCCAACCCGTGGGTCAGTGGATCTGACCGCTCAACCAATGATGTTTATGTCGAGAGCGGGATGTGAACCTTCGGATCAGTGGACTGATGCTCTACCAACTGAGCAACTGTCGCCCATTAGTCTCATTTTTATTATAATTCATTCCTTCAATTTAGCTTTTTTGACATAAAAAAACAACAACAAAACAATATGCGTCCTCTTTTAAAGGTCCTATATTACACAAAATGTATTCTTTATTCATGTTAGGATGCTGTTACCTTCTCAATATCAAACCTCGAGTTGTGTTTTGTTTCATTCACACATATTTGAGTAATACTTTATTATTAGTTTTTATACACCCTCAAAGTTCAAAATGCTCTTTTCCATCTTGTGATGTCATGAAGTGGTAGTTTCCAAGTTAGCAGCTACCTTATATCTTTAGTTCAGTAAAGATTGGCAATTCCAGAGATGAAATCATCCAGATGATTTTAGTGAAAGTGTGTGGAGTTTAAAAACGCAGTGGAGCTCTTCCTGTATTACCACATGACATCACAAGGTGGAACATGTTTTCAGTTTGAGAGGAGAACTCATCCTAAATATGCAGGGTTTGTGTCTTAAATACGTGTGAATGAAACAAAACAAAACTGCAGGTATGTTTGTGACGAGGAAACAGCATTATAACATAGAACAAAGCATAATATGGGCCCTTTAACCCCAAATTTATTTGAACTAGATGACACAAGCCCATTAGTTGTGTACCACAGATATCTCCAGCTCAGTCCTTGTTGAGATTTCATTGCCAATACTGTTATCTACAACCTGAGTCATCAGAGGTTATAATACTCCCTACAGCGGAAGCATGGGCAGATCTGAATGGACAATGCTACCACAGTGTGTTTCCTTTTCATGTCTCCAGGTCTCCTACTAATAAATAAAGTTCTCCTGCAGTAGACATCCAGAGTCTCCTGCCTCTCTACAACTCTCAGGCTGCTTGAATTATTTCCACAACAGTGTATAGGGCCACTGGAAGTAATTTTTAACAGGGGGTGCTGTAGGTTCCCCACTAGCTAGCAAGTGGGGACGCCTTGAACTTCCATAAACCTGCATGTTTAAGATGAAAAATAATTAAATTAAGATCTTAATACACACAATAGCCTACATGTGTCAAAACATGTCAATAAATTTTTTAAAAAAATCTCCCTCTCACCACGGCCCTGACAGTGTATAGCTGGAGGATTGTAATGCTGAGGAAAACTGGAGTACAGAGCCAGACACTAAAAGAAGATACAAACTCCAAACAAAGCCTAGGTCCTGTAATAATGCTAATCCTGCTTTAGTCCTCTGCTTCTCTTTACAATTTGTGGGCTACTTGAATTGTCTCTACGTTAATTTGGAAACACAAAATATATACAGCATAATCGATGAATGTTGCAAAATTTAAAGGGGGGATAAGTAGCCTGCCCTCAAGTTAAGGTACCGGGTTGCCAGTACCTTAACTTATACCACACATAAACATTTCTCTCATTGGCAGTATATGGACTGACTATGCCTTATGTGAAAGCTCAGAACCTCCGCAGTTGACTCACAGAGCTGCAGAGGATGCACTAGCACTGAGTCATGATTGGCTACAGATGATGGGGTTTAGGTAGTGAGGATTCAACCATACATCACTATATTATGACATCAGCAAAATGGCCGTAATACCCAATGTTGTTATACTTACCACTGAAGGAAAGATTGTATTTGAAGATGTCTCCTTCATATCTGGGGACATATGGGTCATGTTTATGAAATTGGAACTACAGTTTCTACATATTCTACCTTTATAGGTACTCTGTTTTATCCATTTCCAAGGTGAATGTAAATCTGTAAGATCACCAGAAACATCTGCCTCCCCCCTCCAACTCTCTCCTTCACACTATCTCCAAAGATGGTCTATTTTTTTTTTTTTTTTTTTTTGTAGTATCTTCTTTCGTTGCTCCTACCCACACAATCTGACAGCAATCAGACATCCAATTACCACAGTGGCCTCTGTCTAGAGCTGTGTGCGTGTGTGTGCAGTGCGTAGTTGGCCTTCTCGGTAAGGGGGATATATGTGCAGCTTTAACAGCAAAGGAACACTATGGTCCCTGCTGCTGTTCCACCCCAGGCTCTGGAACCATGCAGCTGTCCAGGCCAAGGCTTATCTGGAGATGAGAGATGCCACATGAAGCCACACACACTTGCAGCTACGACAACCAGCATTAGAAAGATAAAAGGAGGATGTGTAAGAAATGCCCCAAAGAGAGATGTTAACAATGGGACTTTGGACACTGCTGCCGTCATAGTGTAGCTGTACTTAGCAAAGTCTTGTTCTGTTAGGTTTCTCAGAGTAATCCTGCTGTTTTGAACATTTTCAGTCTTTCTCTTTGGGCCGCTCTTGCAGAAAAGATGTTTTTATTTAAAGGAAAGTTATACAGCTATAGGTCAGGTTTTGCAGTACACACTATAGAGGCACTTTCCAGTAGAAAAAGTAATTTATTTTAAACCCCTGCTTCTCTTGATAAACTCCTCTGTCTAAAGTTCAGTTACTCAAATTAGACTTTAATCTGAGCTCTAATCTGACCATAAAGAATTGTCTTAAATGCACCACACATACTACAGGATAATTTGCTTGATTAACAACCTGATTTGCCTCTCCACAATTCAGGGGGAATCGTGACCTGACTTTGGGTTTTCATGTGTGATTTATAATCCTCTGCACTCTTCATGTGTGTGGTGTGCGACTCTGAGCTGCTCTGACATATTGTAACCACAAAACATCACCCCCACTTAATATGCACTGTCCCTATCAAATAAATAAATACCTTAAATAAATAAAACTTCACCAACCAATAAAAGAGAGCACCAGGGGCAGACGGAATGAACACTCCAAAACTTGCAAACTCAGGAAGCGGAGAAAAAAAGTGAGTGACTTTATAAAGTATTGCAGTATTTTCATCCATATTATCCATTAGAATTTGTCTGCTGTATATAATGACATCCAGTCCACAAAACAGTGCCATTTATCCAGTTTAAAACATTCTTTAAAGTGTAAAAAGGCGAGCGTAGATCCTCATGTGTGTCTGTTTTCATAAATGCATGCAGTAAGGATCTGCGATAGTAGTTAACAAGACTCCACTTTGTGCATAATTTATTGCCAGCTTTCTGTGCATTAAAAGCATTTATCTGAACTGCTGCGCCACATCAGAAATCATAATAATCAGGTCTGACTTACGTCTTAACTAGAAGTGCATTGCTCTGATCTTTTAAATACTTTACAGTCTCAAAGAAATCACTTTACTGTAGACAGGAAATAGCTGACGCAAAGTTCAGTACCTAGTTCAGAACTTTTAGCTTGTGGTGTATGATCTTTTCTCTGCAGTCTTTATGCACTTTTTGTCTCACATTTAAAAATCATTTAAGACTGAAAAATCCTTTTGTGTGTGGGAGATTTTAGTTGGAACTACTGCAGGTGAGCTGATTTGTTCTGTTAAACAAGTCTTTCTCAAATAGCATTGCAGTCACAAGCTCACTACATAACTGTTTTCCTGTTAATTTGCTCTCACTTCTTTTTTTCAGTCAAACACATTGATCACAGACTCCCGCAAATGTGTTGTTTAAATCTATTTTGTAGCCTGTTTCTTCTCGAGTTTTCACACAACTTTAAAAACTTCTTTGACAGTGTTTGATAGCACACTCAGTATCAAACCCTGTCAAAGAAGTGTGGTAACTGATGAACATTCCTCCAAAGACGTGCATACAGTACCCCCCAGCATGATGCCACTGCCAAGTATCAGTTAACACGGATGCTGCGTCCAAGCTTAATGATGATGCATAAACAAGGAGCATGCGTTTAAAGGGAAAAACCCATACACAGGTAAACAGGCACTTCAAAGGCAGAAATCATTAGAAGTTGTTGAGGTTTATGTTGTGTGATTTTACTCATTTTCATAGTCCTGTTCTTGATGTTATGCTGTTTGAGCTAATTTAAAATAGTTGTGGTTTATCTTAAATTAAAGCATAAAAGCACATCTGTATACTCATACTAGTGTAAGTAAAGTAATCCCCAAGTAATGTAATCTTGAGACAGTAACTACGTAATAGGCTCTGTGCACAATAGCGCCCGGCAACCACACTGTTAGCTTCCCGTCCAATTGTGAATCTATGTTTTTTTTTTGTTTTGTTTTGTTTACCAAGTCTTGTTAAAATGAATAAATATTTAAAGATAAGGCAGTGAACAGGGAGCTGCGGGTGGATGTCACTGACAACAATTAATTCTGAGGAATAATAAATATTACAACAATGCCATAAACTGAAGTATTCTACATATACAAAATACTGGGTAGTCTTTACTTTAATTTGAATTTTAATAGGTTGTTTATTGAATGTTTTACGATTTTAATAAAACTGACTGTTAGCGTTGAGACACAGTGAGCTAGAGCCTATGCCTAAGCAACTTCCCCAACACTGTCCATTGGTCACCTCTGTCCTGCACTGTTTGCGCAACCAGCACATTTAGCCAATCACATTGTATCTATTAAGGTTCTGTATCTGACTTTTTATCCATGTATTTGAGCAAAAAATATCCTGCCCCAGTACATAAGCGGCTCTTGAGGTCAAAATGATTCTGCTGTTTACCATCCGTGTCTAATTATACAGTGTTTTGTTGTCCGATACTCAGAAAGTGCACACTTAGCATGCTAGTTGTTCAAAAATAAACTCATCCTGGTGAATCAACAGAGTTACTTTTATTTTGAACATTTTCACATTTAAGCACAACATTCAAAACATGTACATCATTTGAATGCTAGAAATGTGTAAAGTTAGTGAGGAATAGCTTTGCAATTGGTTTGTTTATTTGTTTTTCACATTGTAAAACTGTAAAAATATAGCACCTTTAATTACCTGTTAAATTAAGGCAATAACAACAAAGAACATCAATAATGTGACCTACGAGAAAATCACAGTATAACCTCTTGTTTACACTCCCTTTGTGTGTTATGCATTTGTTACGCTGTTTTGCTGTTTTAATTACATTACATTACAGAACATGCAAAATACGTGTTGGGAGATTGTGTGAAGAACCAGTGAGGAGACCAGACAGGCACTGACAGATCTCCTTTTTTTTTTTTTTATCTCAAAGCTTAACATTGACCTTGTGCTTTTATCTACCTCCTGACATCCAATCATAGGTCCCTTATCGCCCTCTCTCACACGCACACGTTACGCATCTGTGTAGCTTTCCATCTTTATTTTCCACAATTCAACCTTCTCACTCCCAGGGTTTCTCTCCATGTGTTCATATTTATTTCCCATGATACAGTTCTCCTCCTTTCATGTCGCTCAGCTCATTATCATCAGTGGTTTTCAGACTACACACAGTTCCCAGTGAATCTGTGATCGGGGCCTTACATTCATGTCCATATGTGAGTGGTGCCAGCTGTCTCAGTTTTCCCTAAAGTCCAGAGTCTTTGGTCTAATTGAGGATGATACGAGAACATTTCAAGTGCCTCCAGCTCTGGTCGGCCCCATGCTGTGGAGTTTTCCTGCAGAGAGGTACTAGCAGTCAGTGGTTGTCAGACACATTTAGAATACATTTGCAAACTGCACAAACTTGTTTGTGGGTATCTTCATTTGTTATATAATGTGATTTCTGCATTGCCATTGATTGTCTTCTTTCATCTATTACCTTAAATGTCCATTGTGTAACTTTTCTAGCAGACGGTCTGTTATTTGCTTTTCTCCATGGAGATGTTATTACTTTGGAATGTTGGCATGGCATTGGCATTAAACCTATCTGCCATCATGGAGAACAAACCAGGCCAAGTTACAGATCAGCTCTGTGGAGTGGCAACCCGCTCACAGTCAGAATACCTTGCCATGTTTTTTGAAGTATTCTGAGCAATAAAACCACTTGTGATTGAATACATGTAAGGTCTGTTTAATGTCATATTGTGGAACATTCCCGGCAGAACAATGACATTTCCATAGAATCAAAAAGTAACGGACCCCCAACAAAACGTTACATAGTGCATCTTTAAATTTAATTTCTTTTTAAAGGGCCCATACTAATGTTTTATGATATTGTATAACGTTGTATCCTCATCATGCTTGTTTAACACACAAATCCTGCATAGGCTGTGTTCTTCTCTCAAACTGAAAATACTCTGTTCCACCTTGAGATGTCATGTGGTAATACAGCCCTCATGGACCACCTCTCTCTGTTATTCTTCATTCATCCTATAACATGATAAAAATATGTGTTGTTGACTGTAGCCTTTTTACTGCTCGAGTCTAATAAGAAGGGTCACTCCAATTTAGCAAATAGGCCCTCAAGGAATATTTTTATATTTTTATTTTGCAACAACAAAGCTAGAAATTACTAACTACGAGAAAATGCAGATTATATATATACAGCTTCAATGTGGCGATTGCTGAGGGCAACCAGAATATGCTATGAATGCTTTTGTTTTCAGGTGAATAACTTTGTGAGTCAGCAGGAAGACTTGTCAACAAGAGAAACAAAAAGGACTCCAGTATGTGCAGACTATAGACCAGGGGTGCGCAATACGTCGGTCGCGATCTACCAGTCGATCGCCAAGGTAGTGTGGGTAGATCGTAGCGTCGTAGTAGGCCTTCTCGAGACCGGTCTTGGTCTTGACATGAGTGCGACCATATTTCATTACGGCCGGTGCCGTCAGCAATAAACTTGTACCGGTGTGCGGGACCACATGGGGCTTCTTACCGCAGCCTGTGCGCTCGTCTGGAACCTGCACAGCTTGTACGCAACAGCGTGTACCCTTGAGTACCAGCATGTATCACAGTGCAGGTTAAACTTTTTAAAACATCCTAGCTGTCCATCTGCCTCACGTCAGCATGCCGCTCCTCGCCTTTTTGCGCTCTCGCTCCTCCCTCCATATAACTCACACACACACCCTCCTCAATGCACGCAGATTAGAAGAGCAAGATGAAATGCGAAGCAAAAACTAATCTAAATTTATGTTGGCAAAAAACAGGCCTACAGCACAGAGCTGGCCTACCGCGACATGTGGTTGAAGTTTGCCTAATAAAAGTGCACAAATACATCTGTATTTGTCACGACGTGTATTTGTAAATGTGCAGACGCTGGTAAATACTACTGCAAAACCAGTAAGATAATGTAACTCCAGTTAAGAAGTTAAGAAGTGCGCTTGAGTCTGGATGTCAGCAGCTACTGTCTGGACTATGCATCCCTAGCTGATTCCAACCAATGCAAGTTAAGAGAGTAAGGTAATGAGAAAAAATGAAATTGCGCAATATGGGTTCATGCCGTTATGCAGGGTACATCAACATAAATTGTACATGTAAAGAATTCTCAATATATTTATGAATAAATAAATGATTCGCATTTTTGTAGTAGGTAGATCATTTTTACTTGGTCATTTTATAAGTAGCTCGCATGCTGAAAAAGTGTGAGCACCCCTGCTATAGACAGACTACGCAAACTGCCTTATTCCACTGCATGTTTGTTCCCACATACTCAAGCTACATGAAACCTCCCTCATAAATACAACAGCATCGTAATGAATAGAAAGACTGAAATATAACTTGAACCAAAGAGACCCCAGCCAGACTCCACAGACGCAATAAACAAGGTGTAATTTGGTTGTTTTCTTAAGATGAAAGCTGCTCCTGTTTTAAGATGTGGTTTAGCATAAGAAAGCAGTGTGTCAGACAAGTTTGCCTGGAATATGCATGGGAGGCTAGGGGAAATTTCAGTATCTTGAATAGTCAGGGGAAACCTCGCCAAGTAAATACACAGGACTGAAAAATGGCTGTTTCAGTTCTAATTAAATGTAATATCATTTACTTTTGTAATCTTAATCAGAATCTTATTTGCTAGTAAGAATTAAATTAGACAACTTTTTCTATGCTACACCAAGATTACATTAAGAATAAATTAAATTATATGTTCAATCTGCTAAACCAGAACTAAACCTAAACTACTAAAGAAATAATTTTTGCATCATCTTTAAAGGTCCTGTATTTCACAAAATTGACTCTTGTGAGCTTTAAGCCCTGTTCTAATGATGTTACCTCCTCAAAAACACACCTGAAGTTTCATTCACATATGTTTGAGTAATCCTTTTTTATAAGTCTGTTTACATCTCCAAAGCTCAAAATGCTTTGTTCCACCTTGTGATGTCATGAAATGGTAGTTTTCAAATGAACAGCTCCTTTTACCTTTTGTTCAGTAGAGATTGTCAATTCCAGGGCTGAAATCATCCAACTGATTCTAGTGAAGGTGCGTGGAGTTTAAAAACACAGTTGAGCACTTCCTATGTAACCATATGACACAGTTTGAGAGTAGAGCTCAGTCTAAATATGCCGGTTTGTGTGTTAAACATGACAAACAAAACACAACTCCAGGTATGTTTGTGATGAGGAAATAACAGATCAAAAAATAGCATAGTATGGGTCCTTTAACCTAGTCTAGACAAGAACTAAACCAGTCTAGCTCCACTTTGACTGAACTCACACAGATTCTCTAAACTTTAGCAGGCTGCAACTGACACTAAATAGCATTTTAATTATGTTTATAGTCCCTGGTCCATCCCATTATTGCCTAAATGTATTCAGTAGTACCACTGTAGTCCTGTGTGTGTGTGACCAATAATGTCCATAAGCTGCAGCCATTCTTCTTTTATGCTTGATTTAGCCGGAGTTGCTTGGTTAACTCTTACTAAATTGTTAATACAGGTCCCGTGGTCTTTAATAAATGAGCTTGTTATTGGTAATTAGAAAGAGGGTAGCATTCAGGATTTGGTACACAGTGATAAGCTGCCTCACGGTTACTCCTTAAAGACTTCTTTCTTTTTGTGTGGTTATCTCTTACAAAGCAAATGCTGCCTGGAATATAAACTTCATTTGGCACATTCATTTTATGTTGACAGATAATGCAGACTAACAAATACAAGACTTACAAACCATTGTAGTTGAATACCACACATTTATTTTATTTATTTATTTGACAGAGACAGTGCAGTCATAGTCGTGGGCAAAGCGTGCAGATGACGCTTATATAGTAGACTGTATAGTGTTGATTCTTAAAGGTCCTATATTACACAAAATCAACTCTTGGGAGGTTTAAGGCATGTTATAATGTTGCTTCCACATCAAAAACATACCTGGAGTTGTGTTTTGTTTCAGTCACACATGTTTGAGCAACCCTTTATTATTAGTCTGTCTATATCTCCAAAGCTCAATGCTCTGTTCCACCTTGTGATGTCATGTAGTGGTATTTTTCACGTTAACAGCTAGAGATGGGCAATTCCAGGACTGAAATTATCCAAATGATTCTAGTGAAGATGTATGGAGTTTAAAAACACAATGGAGCACTCTCTTTCTTTATTACCACATAACATCACAAGGTGCAACAGAGTATTTTTATATTTTTTATATGTAAATATGCAGGATTTGTGTTTTAAACATGTTTGAATGCACTGTAGGCACTGTAGGACTTTGCGATGAGTAGCTGAAAGCAGTGTATTATTATAGTATATAGGCTACGTCATATAGTATGCAAGATTAACTTTATACTTTTAAAAGGTGGTGTGTGCTGCCAGCTCTTATATTGTGAGGTAATCTGGACTGTAAAATTAAACGATCAGACCATTTCAAAGTCCTAAAAATGATGGATCAGTAAATACCAACACAGTCACTCAACGGTATATCTCTTGAGTGCTCTCGTATTCTTTACTAGAGAGTTAATAATTCTCATCTATAAATAAGACTATTGATAATACAGTTCAAAAATGCCCAATTTAAAACAGTTCCTATATCACAGCGTAGAACAACTCCATCCATTGATCACACTTAAATAACTTAAATAAACCTGTTTTTACTGTATATTCTACATCAGGCTCAAACACAGCTTATGCTTTAAAGGACCTATATTATGCAAAATTGACTCACCTCATGTTTCTTCATCAAAAGCATACCCCGGGCTGTGTTTTGTTTCATTCACACATGTTTGACTAAGCCTTTATTATTATAGTAATATTTCCAAAAATAAATGTAATGTACAATGCGAATAAACTTGCACAATCTTCTTGTCACCACTGGGTATTTAAGAGGTTATTGCTTCATTCATTCATATTATATTAACTTTCAAACTTGTGAGTTTTAGTAAACGATTTATGTGCAAATGAATAGGCCTCGTCAATCAGTAGAGATGTTACACAATTTTCACAGCATGGCATTAAAATGATCTATTATTTATTTATTTATTTATTTTTCAGTTGCAATTTTTATAGAAAAACATACATAGACCTGACCGAATTTGTCTCGGTGGCATCACTCGTTTGTCTCCATGGCCATAGAAAAATGTAATGTCATACTGTCAAACGTTCGAAAAACAAACAGGTGGAGGGCTCTGCTAAACCTTTACTCAGGTTTAAGATTACAAACACACACACACACACACACACACACACACACACATACATACATATATAGCCGTCTCCGTCTGTCTCCCTTCAGACTGGAGTAAATGCTGACTGCAGCAGGACCTTCGGCTCCTGTACTGAAGATGCCTGCTCCACCAGACACACTTAAAATGCACTTAAAACACACGGAAATCCTAAGCACACATCCTCAAAGGTTAGCCAAATAAACTAGCATTGACACAAAGATACATTGGGAAAGAAAATATGTTTACAGTTTTTATTATGTTGCCCCTTTTTTTGCAAAAATACTGTTTTCAAATTAAAAAGGTAAAAGAAAGTCTGTGTTGGTATTAGGCCAGTGTCTTGTGTTATAAAAGTTGTTTTGCTGTTGTCCAGCATCTAATAAAAACATTCACTGCCTCTCAGGTCAAACTCTCTCAACCTACTGTCCGTCCCACCATCCCACCTCAAAACCAAGGGAGGCTGAGCTTTCTCTGTTGTGGCCCCTAAGCTCTGGAATGGCCTCCCTCTTCATCTGAGATCATGCTCCTCTACCTCACTTTAAAATCCTCCTAAAAACACATTTTTTCCAAGATGGCTTTCAACAGCCCATGAGCTCAACTCTGAAGCTATCAACTTTAGACTTTTATCTTTGTGTATTAAACCACTCTTTTATGTAATATTTTATATATTTTACATTGTTTTATTGTTTCACTATGATGTGTTTAATACTGTAAAGCACTTTGGTGCAACTTGTTACAGTTGTTACCTCCGCCAAGGAGGTTATGTTTTCGCCTGAGTCTGTCTGTTTGTTTGTTAGTTAGTTTGTTAGTTTGTTAGTTTGTTAGTTAGCAAGATAACTCAAAAAGTTATGGACGGATCTTGATGAAATTTTCAGGAAATGTTCCTAATGGTAAATCCAACAGATGATTAAATTTTGGTGATGATCCAGAAGAAATCCTGGATTCTGGATCACTTTGAAAACTGAGCTGCTTGGCGGAGGTCTGCGCTCTCTGAGTGCTTTTCTAGTTTTAAATGTGCTATATAAATAAAATGACTTGACTAAAACTTTACCGCTGGGATCTCGATAATACTGGCATTCAGATTTTGGCCTGATTTCATTTGAGTAAACCCAAGATACTTACTAGAAGCAAAGTGAAAAATAAGTGTCCTCCAAATTGTGCATATGTAACAGAAAGAGAAAAAATACAACTACTTTTTGATAACATTCCAGCCAGTGTGCGAAATACCCGTCAATATTCGGGGGGTCCCCATCTCGGAATTGTTGAGCAATACAGATATACATTTTCAATATGCAGTAGCCTATGCAAAGGTGTGCATTACAATGCAAGCAAACGACTGAATAAATGTTAGGTATTGACATGCTGGTAGTGTACTTGTCAAGGACTAGGGTTTCTAAGACAATAACTGGGGACAGAGACTTGGGGTGCAATACATATTTGAATATATTTATTTGATTTGTGCACATTTGTTTATGTTTTACAGATACAAAACTTAAAACCACATGGCTAATTTGCATAAACTATAAGCGCTGAAAAAAAAAACAGCTCCTTCCTTGTGCCGCTGATGCGGACAACTTCAGTCAGATTAAAGGACACCTGTGTGTGTGTGTATTTGTGTGTTCATGTGTGTGTCTGTCTTTGTGTGTGTGTTTGAAAGAGAGTGCAGCCGCTGTGGTGCTGTGTGGCTTGCTATAGGCTGTCTGTGGCATCCACCGTGGTGTCTTTTTTCACATTGAGTTTCTATTTGCTCAGTGATGTATCTGTCTAATCGTGTTCTCTAGATCAGGGGTCGGCACCTTCAATACTCAAAGAGCCATTTGGAGCGTCTCCCACAGAAAAGAAAACATCCAGAGCCAAAACCCTTTTGACATCTAAAATGAGAATAACACTGCATATCATGTTTTTTTTACCTGTATGCTCTGTATAAAAGACTATAGTGTGTTGCATTTATGAAATCAATGAAATGCTACAGAGAATATATGCCCATTCATATATATATATATATATATATATATATATATATATATATATATATATATGTATATATATATATATATATATATATGTATATATATGTATATATATATATATATATATATATATATATATATATATATATGTATATATATATATATGTGTGTGTATATATATATATATATATATATATATATATATATATATATATATATATATATATATATACGGTCTATGCTACTGCAGATGTATAACCTCTGAAAAGTTTAACATGAACCATCTCCAACGCGATATACGCACAGAACAGACTCACCATCAGCAGCACATCCCTCTGTCACAGGAAGAACACTCATATTCCACTGAGTCGTGATGCACTCATTGGATCATGAGAAAACAATTTATATTTCCGCACCATCATTTAGACTTGGAATTACAGATTTGAAACCTTTTTGAGCCCAAAATTAAAACTACTCAATGAATAAAGCATTAGCATTTTAATAGTGTATTCATTATCCCAACACTGAGGCGTAAAAGTGACCACTAAATGAGATTACTAAGTGTTACTTTTGAGTTGAGTGCTGATGAGGACAAGTACTTCTGTAATTGAGATAGAGATAGTGCGTTCCTCGTTTTTTCAGTGTGAAAAGATATATAAAAGTATGTTATTGCATGCTTATTGCACAAACTAGCTACAGTGGTCTCTTCTAAAGTTTCACCATGTGAAACATTTCTTGTGGGTGATCTGAAAGCGTATTGTTCCATCTGGAATGTTGCAAAATATAACATTTAAAGGTCCCATATTATGGTATTGTCTGATCTATGTTATAATTTATAGTTTGAATATTTAGTTCACAAAATACACAATATCCAATACTCTGAGTTGTGTTTTGTCTCATTCACACATGTTTAACAGAAAAATCCTGCATATTTAGGCTGCTCCACCTTGTCATGTAATGTGGTAATACAGGAAGTGCTCCACCGCATTTTTAAACTCATTTAATTCCTTAACGTGGTGGAGGGGTTTGAGTGCCCGAATGATGCCGGGAGTTATGTTGTCAGGGGCTTCATGAGCCTGGTAGGGTCACCCAAGACAAACAGGTCCTGGGGGACGGGTCAGACTAAGAGCGGTTCAGAAGCCCCCATGACAAGAAACAGCAAGGCCAGTTACGTCGCCCAGATTGGCGTTACCGGGGCCCCACCCTGGAGCCAGGCCTGGGGTGGGTGCTCGACAGCAAGCGCCTGGTGGCCGGACCTTCCCCCACGGGGCCCGGCCGGGCACAGCCCGAAGGAGCGACGTGTGGCCGTCCTCCTGTGGACTCACCACCCGCAGGAGGATCCATAGGGGGCCGGTGCAGGGAGATCTGGGCGGCAGTCGAAGGCAGGGGCCTCGACGACCGGATCTCCTGACATGAAGACTAGCTCTGGGGACATGGAATCCTGGACGCCTCCCTCAGGAGGTGTTCCGGGCATGTCCCACCGGGAGGAGGCCCCAGGGAAGACCCAGGACATGCTGGAGGGACTATGTCTCTCGGCTGCCCTGGGAACGCCTTGGCGTCCCCCGGAGGAGCTGGAGGAAGTGTCCAGGGTGAAGGAAGTCTGGGAGTCCCTGCTCAGACTGTTGCTCCCGCGACCCAGCCCCGGATAAGTGGAAGAAAATGGATGGATGGATAATTGCAGGTGTTTTTGATGTTTAAAAATACCTTGGAAAACATTCTTACTGTGAGTGGGGTCTATGGGCCTCTCTATAGATCCAAACTAAAAATTGCTATTTTCATATGTACTGTATATTCAATGCAACAATATGGGACATTCCAGGCAAAGCAATAAAGACTCCATGGAGACCACCAGAAATTCTATACTTACAAAAAGTGACCACCGCACACTAGCTAGACTCCCACATAAGGAATGACCTTTGACCTGGCAGTTATTTGTTCCAAAATCTTGTTTCACAGAAGCAATAATCTACAGTCAGAGCCTCCACGCCTTCTATACAGTTCAAGACAATATCGGTGTGTGTGTCTGTTACAAATCAAATGGCTTTGGACTGTGCTTTGTTCATAATCTCTTTTCACCAAAATATAATTACAGAGATGTGCCATTGTTCCAAAACATCCACATACGGCTGATTTGATTCTTTAATAATATTTCTTTGTTAATAATGCGCTGTTAACAGTGCAGGATATGGGAGAGAATTAAATGTGGTGAATATGAGACTACAGCACTATGGAGGATAAGGATGCTGTATTAGTTTTGAGGCAGATACAGCAAATGGTGGTATTTTGCCCAAGCACCACTTCAGACAGTTTATTATGGGGCTGTAGATCATTGCAAATATCCAATATCCACGATATGATTAGACCACAGTATAACAGAGCCATAGACACTGCTTATATCTTTAGATTTAAAGTACAAAATAGAACATTACGATCGTTAACTTTGGTTATGTTTTTGAAAATGCTGGTGTAGTCAGTGTTTCCCTTAGATCTGGTTCAGACTATGGTGGCTCAGATACTTCCTATATTCATAATTTTCTTTCATACATTTTGTTGAGTTTAAAGGTTTTGGCATTGTGTAACTTTTCTGGAATGTTTCACAGTATAGCATTAAACCTTTCTATCATTATGGAGACCAAACTGGGCAATGTTACAAGCTACAGGTCAGATCTGTGGAGAGGCAATCCCGCTCACAGTCAGATTGCCTGTTTGTTTAGGCATTTTTAACATATAAATCCACTTATAATTGAATAAGGTAGATCTGCTTAAAGTCATACTGTGGGACATTCCAGGCAGAGCTATGACATATCCATAGAAACAAGAAGGTGACGGATCCTCCACCAGAAAAAGTTGCAAAATGCACCTTCAAATGTCACTTATTGCCTGTATTAGCAGTCTTTTTGCACAATGTATGGCTACTTTTATATTACGTAAAGCAACAAAGTGAGATGTTATTATGCCAATGTCTAGTCCATCCTTTCCACCGTAGTCTCAGATAGTAATAGGAAACATTGTATATTGTTTACAGCTCTGAACCATTAAAAGACTAACAAGTCTAAGACACTTCTTTAGACTTCATCAGCTACAGATACATGCAGATCAGGAACCCCACGAGCAGCAGCTTTTGTGGATTTTTCAGAATTTCATTTTCAAATGTTTGCTTCCTGTTTAATAGTGTTTTGCCCAATAGAGCCATCCAGGACTGATGTGTTTCAAATTGTTTCACACACAACTTGGCACTGATATAAATAATCTCTCCCATTCATTTTAACGGGACAGCAAAATTCTTTCAAACACTCATTGTGTCATTTGTACAAAGCTCAGATACATAGTTGCTGTTTGTATGTTTGTTGTATTTTCCAAAGAGTAATACTAGTCTACTACAAGCCTTTGATGCTTGCTGTATTTTACTGTGTTCAGAATAATGTTTTTTTTTATACAAGTATAATTGCACTTATTTGATAATTTTGATGCTAAATGCTATGCCAGTAAACTACACAAAACACTGTTGAGTTTGTGGTGTTCTTCTGTGTGGTTCAGTTGTCATCAGTACCCAAATCAGCCCTGGTTTTCCAAAGTTTACAAAGTTTGGTAGTTAATGTTTACTCTCCCATTGGAAATGCATTAGAGCAAACTCATGGAACAGCCCCAGAATTAAGAATGCAGCAGTTCTGTTTAAAAACACTGGGAGGGTAATAGCTTCTTCACTTCATGTGTTATTTAGTGTTCGTAATGGGATTTCAGATCGATGAATACTACACATGTATTATGTACTGCTACTATTACGTGTTGGATAAGCCGTGTATGTGAACGCAGGTCAACAGCAAACCAAACTCAGCGTCTTGCTCCTTTAATACAGTCTTCAACTATACAGTCTACAGCTTATAATTCTGCACAATCGTGGCATGAAAAGCTTGAGTGAAACTTGAAAACAAACATGAAATAAAATGTACATTAGCTTTACATTAGCTAGAAAAACAGAAATTAATCAGAAAATAGCTAGCATCACAAACTGCTGCTTTTTTATTTTTTCATATGCTAATTAGGTTGTTAATACACTCAAATAGAGGTATTACTATGCTAATACATAGTGCTACTAAGCTAGCAAGATCATGGGCTAAGTCTAATTCCTGGTAATAACATGTGCAGAAAACGATCTCTACAAACAGAGCTTCTTTAAGTCACCAAACACAGATTGGACTTAGAGTCATTGCTTTCGTAGGTGTAGATATGAGCAGCGTGTGGTGATTTTTATGGGTAGGCAGCAGACTTGGGGTGGATGTCAACATTTATTTGTGCAAACTACATTGCAAAAGAGTATATTTATTTTTACTCACATTAAGTGCATGTATACTGAGCCATTCTGGAGTCAAATGATAGACCATATAGTTTATTAATATTTGTATATGGGACTGTATTTGACACAATCTTTGTACAAACAGGGCTATTTGTTTCTACTCCTACACCTTATTTATGCAGCTGAGCTTTCAGGACTGTTTTTATCTGTCATTATTATAATGAGCCTGATGTGTCACAAATATCCCCTTAAACACAGCCTTGTGTTAGAACAATGGATCTATAATATGAACAGCGCGCTCACACTCACCTCATAGATGCAAAACCACATCTTTCCTGAAGAAACGTCCTGTATTTTCCTGAAGTGGAGTAGGTCCAGAACACACACATGTTCCTCCACACATGTGTAATATTCCACTGACACTGTTGCTCCTTCATAAACACACACAGAGACGAGGTGGAATCCTCACTGCCCCAGCTGCTCTCACTCCACTGCTCCGTCCATATCCTCCATTTCACACAAAATAGGCCTGAAACTAGCTCACTGTTTCATTAAATGAGGCCTGTATTTCTAAGTAACATCTAATCATTACAAACGCGAAGCTACAAAGAGTAACTTGTTACTAATTATTTTAAGACACTTGCTGCTGTTATCATCTCCTGCCGCACATGCGGACTCACTGGGAATCGCCGCACATCTCCGGTTCCCATGGTGATGATGCAGGTTTATTCAGCGCTGTTTGAGCCCGCTGTGGTCGTCAGTACACATGCACAAACCTCTAAAACAACCGGCTGTCCTGCTATAAAAGCGCATGTAGAAAGCATAGACTGTAATGACTGTATGCTGCGCCTGGAGGCACATGCACCTCCAGGCCTCCGTAGAAGGGCAAAACAGCACAAGTTACGGGGACATTCGGAACTGCGGTTGTTGATGTTTCAATCAGACAGAAGTGAAGAGAAAATGGGATTATTTGGATAATTCGAAACAATTTAATTAAGATAAGATAAAATAAGATAAGATAAGATAAGATAATCCTTTATTTGTCCCACAATGGGGAAATTGCAGTGTCACAACGCAAGTTTCAGAAACAGTAGGAAAATAAGAGCATGCATCAAAATCAAGATAAATAATAATAAGTATTTACAATCAACTAAAAAACACAACACTGTAAGCTAAGCTAAAAGGCACAGGAACATTGCACAATAAGTGTTTT
Source organism: Taenioides sp. WSHXM2023 (assembly GCA_029959045.1). Classification (NCBI taxonomy): domain Eukaryota; kingdom Metazoa; phylum Chordata; class Actinopteri; order Gobiiformes; family Gobiidae; genus Taenioides; species Taenioides sp. WSHXM2023. Next base: position 13,391,472 of record CM057085.1, read on the forward strand.
TGATTCTGAGATGATTGTGTACAGTGCAGTGATGGACAGTGGTGGGTAAATAAATAATAGCAGGTAAAGTGACTTTAAATAATATTGCACATTGTTATTATTACTATGGAGATGACACATGGTTGCTATGGGGATGACACATGACTAGCATTGTTCATTATACAGTCTGACAGCAGCAGGAAGGAAAGACCTGCGAAATCTCTCCTTCACACAGCGAGGGTGAATCATACTTTAGGCACGCAATGATTTTAGATTTTATTGGGCAACCACTGCTTGCCTTGATTCCCCAGACCGCACGCCACTGGTAGATACGATAAAACACAGTCTGGATATCAACAAGCATTTTTCACCTGACTGAATTCTGCTTCTGTTACCCATAATGCATTATGACCACTTCCTGGGCCCTTCAAAATAAGATGCAACTAAACCAAATTTAGAGTGCATAGTGATTATTTTTAACAAATGGCAAGTTTTTAGCATGAAACGAACAGACGAATGATGACATATTTATTACTAAATTTTATGAACCCTTTTTAACCCTTTACTGAAACACACAGTAAAAGTTACTGTGGGCAGAACATATGATCTCAATGGTTTTAGCATTTACCCCTAAATTTAATGACCACTGTTTCAGTTTAAGGCCCATTGCCAGTCACTTTGTAGATGTAAGTCAGTGCTTTTCTATTGAATCATTATAAATGGGCAATTCTTCTTTTTTTTTTTTTGGTTTGGGGGTTATGACTGCCCTAAATTTACGAGCCCATTTGAGACACTACAGTCTTAGGCAAGCATTTTTAATCAAAGGAAGCTAATTTCCTTGGACAGCATTTCTGTGGGGGTTTGTAAATGATTCATTAGTGAGCCAGAGGATGTGATTTGGTGAGAAAATGTACAATATAACACAATATTTACTGCACCACTTAGAGTACACTCAAACAGAAAAGTGTGCATTAATATTACTGGAATGCACCATCTCCACTTTTCACTTTCCACATAAGTGAGTGAGTTCAAAGCCCTGTGCCGTTGTGCCCCTGAGTCTTCAACAAAGAATCAGAGCAAAGGGCAACTTTTAATTTTAAAGCAGTCTTAATGAGCTTCAGAGGCAGAAAACCAGTGTTTGTGTGAAGATTTCCTCCTCAGTAACTATGCTCTGGCAGGTGATGTGTGGGCATCTGGAAAACTGGGAAAAAATAATTTGTTTCTTGTAGCTTCCGCTCAAGTTTGAGAGCTCATTTAGTGCAAATGTTAATTATGGAAAAAGGCTTTATTATTGGTTTAATTAAAATTCATATAAATATATAAATAAACATTGAAACTATAGACAAATAAACAACCAAATTTACATTGTTGAACATACAGTTACTTGCTTTGCACAATAAGCATGGATAAAAACAGACGATTTGGGTCAGGAAGCGCATCTGACTCTAAACCTCTTTTTGAAGTACAATTTATAACCAAAAAAATTAACTTGTAACTTTTCTGCTGGAGGGTACGCTCCATGGAGATATTGTTGCTTTGTTCCACAGTATGGCATTTATTGTCTCTGTGGAGACAAGCAGGTGGTGCACCCTGTATGAGAAAAGTTACACAGTGCACCTTTCAAAATACTGTCATAAGCATGGATAAAAGGATGGATAAAATTACTTATATTATATATTTGCTGGTGAATTGTGAAGGACAAAGTTAAAAGGAAGAAATAGAAAACCCAAAAAGTACGCTCGTGCTCTTTTCCTTGTGTAATTGTGCACTGGCAGGTATTATGTAGGCGTGAATGCTACAGACAGCTCCCACAAAGAAAATCTGTGAAATTAAATTAAGTTCTCCCCATGTCGAGGGGAGAATTTCATCCAGCCTTAATGAATGCTAATGCTAACATCTGCCACGGCGCCCACACTTCTAAACATTACATCTTCATAGGGAGATCATTATGAAAGAGGATCTATTTTGTTCCGCATCTCATTTTAAAACAGATATGTGCTGGAGGAGGGACGCACAGAGCCCAGGCAGAGGAAGAGCTTTGATGTTGGCCTATTACTCGCCGCACATGGCAGGAAATCCCATTAATATCTGTGGGTGTCCAAGACGTAATGCCGATACAAATATATGACATAAGAGTGGATAAGCGCACACAGGGGAGCGTCAGAGGGTCTCTTATGCAACTTTTTAAAGGGCCCATATTACCCTATTTTCTGATCTATATTATAATGTTGTTTCCTCATCAAAGACATGCCTGGAGTTGTGTTTTGTTTCATTCACACATTATGTTTAACACACAAATCCTGCATATTTCTTCCCTCAAACTGAAAACACTGTTGTTGTTGTTATGTGGTAATACAGGAAATGTTCCACTGTGTTTTTAAACTCCATACACTAAAATCATTTAGGGAACTTCAACCCTAGAATTGCCAATCTCTACTAAACTAAAGGCAAAAGGTAGCTGTTAACTTGAAAGCTACCACTTCATGACATCACAAGGTGGAACAGAGCATTTTGAGACAAACTAATAATGCAGGATTACTTAAACATGTGAGAATGAAACAAAACACAAAACCGGGTTTGTTTTTGAAGTGGCAACAAATTCAAAAATGGCTTAAACTCACAAGAATCAATTTAGCATAATATAGGGCCATAGTAACCAAAACATTTACTAAGAGTACTGTACTTCAATAAAAATATTACTCAAGTAGGAATAGAAGTATGCACCTAGAAAAGTACTCTGAAAAGAATTATTTCTTTAAAAAGTTATCGCTGTCAATTAGGCTGCAAAAGCAATCAGGCTTAAGATGTAAGTCTTAATATAATATCGTGTGCACTGAAATCATCCAATATATATTCAGTGAGTCACTGCAACAGCGCTACATTAAACTCACCACTACTGAGAATAGAATGCTGTTTAAAGGACCTATATTACGCAAAATGGACTCTTGTGATCTTTAGATTAGATTAGATTAGATTAGAATAGATTAGCCTCTATTGTCTCCAGAAGGAGAAATTCTTTTTGGACATCAACGACATTACAACAACAATACAATGCACACAAGCTAACAACCTCAAATCAACCAAAGCGACACATTACAGGAAATAAATATTCCACATTTAATACGATAAACAACTTAAAACCAAAAACACAGGAAAAATTGCATTAGCCCTACTGGGCCTAAGGTGCACCCGCTATTGCATCTTGCCCTAAAGTGCAGTTTCTATTGCACTACACCCTAAACTTGAGGTGCAGTTAGCAATACACTTTCTTGTTTACAATTATTATAATGTTCTGCTTTGTGAAGTGGTAGTTTTCAAGTTAACCTTTTATCTTTAGTTCAGTAGAGTTTGGAAATTCCAGGGCTTAAATTATCTATATGATTCTAATGAAGGTGTACTGAGTGTAAAAACACAGTGGAGCACTGTCATTGCCTCTTGAGTGGTTCATTTTCCAGCTGTTTTCTGTTGGTCATAGTGAAAGTTGCTAAGTAGATGATAGCATTAGCGTCAAACGTCACGTCTGCTAATCATATGTCTATGGTCTTTACATGTTGAGGTGGTCTATGTATTTTATTAAACTGTCCTGAAGTCATTTACATACAGGGTTGGTGCCAGAGGGGGCATAGTGGGGTACTAATCTGGCAATCTGTATTTATAAAGAGTACAGTCTCATTTGCATGGACCATCAAGAGTTACGGAATTATCTCATTTCAGATTCTCGCATTTTAATTGACACTGTCCTGAGTTGTCTATGGACACATTAAGTGCTCAGATTCATTCTTCTAACAGCGATTTCAGTCTTTAAAAGGACTGACAGCACAATATGAAACATACGCAAAATAAAAATGATAGAAAGAAAATGCCCTCACATGTAGATGACTGATCTACTCATTCCTCTCACTTGTGTCTGTGTGAGGTGGCCATTAGACGAAGATGGACTAAAGAGGGATTCTAATTAAGCATTTAGACATTTCTGTTTGAATGTCTGCATACAGGATGGATGGATCTTAGAAAACAAAAGAGCCTTAATTAGAATTTACAAGGGCTTAATATAGAGACGCGATGGATGTACTTAATATTGAATTTATCCTGATGACCTATAAGCAGTCTTTACTGTTTCAATTATCTGCAGATGGAACAGTGAGATGCAGGAGACAGAATGGATTAGACACAAAGAAGTTGTTGCCCACATTTCTATTGTCATGTCAACCTTGAATTGAGTTTTCTTGGCTTTGAATAAAACAGCTGTTCTTAAAGGGCCCATACATATTACGCTATTTTCTGACTTCTGTTATAATGTTGTTTTTTCGTCAAAAAACATATCTGGAGTTGTGTTTTGTTTCATTTACACATGTTTAACACACAAATCCTGCATATTTAGCGTTGGAGGTATTTTTGCAAAGAGAAAACACTGTGTTCCACCTTGTGATGCCATGTGGTGAGACAGGAAGTGCTCTACTATTTTTTAAAACTCCAGGCACCGCTTTGCTACAATCATTTGGATAATTTCAGCCCTGCAATTTCCAGTCTCTACCGAACAAAAGATGAAAGGTGGCTGCTAACTTGAAAACTACCACTGCATGACATCACAAGGTGGAACAGAGCATTCTGAGCTTTGGAGATGTAGACAGACTTATAATAAAGGGTTACTCAAACGTGTGAATGAAACAAAACAGCTCACAAGAGTAATTTGTGTGTAATATAGGACCTTTAAGCATGTAATGAACAATATTATTAATAACATTTGTTAAATTAGTAAATAATCAACTTGTAAAATAGGAACGGGACAACAGATGGAAATAAGCACATTTTCTATAATTTGACATGTTTACACTGTATTTGCAGATGTTAATTTAATTCTCCCCATTCATCTAATAAATGACAGAATTAATCAAAATAAATGTCAAAATTGTGATCTTTGGCTCTAAAAAAAAGTCACAATTTTGATTATATCTGCATTCCCTTAGCTCTGAAAAACATTGACATTCAATGGCAAAAAGAAAAAAATGAATCCATATTTGAATGTAGTGCCCCCAGACAGTATAAATCTGAATACATAAACATAAAGGAAGGTGTTGTTTAAGAGGACACATACATATTTTTTCTCATTCTCAGTATATTGACTGGCCATGCTTCATGTGAAGCTCAGAACCTCCAGAATTCCCTCCCTGAGCTGCAGAGGCTGCACTAGCACTGATTCATGATAGCTGATGATGGCTACAGGTGCTGGAGTTTAGGTAGTGTCCATTTAGATAAAAGAAAGGGATTTTAGGACCAGCTGGACTTGGCCACCCAATAATAAATTTATGTGAGGTTCATTCTGCCTTCTGATTGGATAATCATCTTGAGAACCAAACCAAACATATTGTAGGAAAGTGACTTTTCCCCCGCCGCAGAGCCAAGCGTCCTGCTCACAGCTCCTGGAGCATATGTGGAACAGGCTCTGGAGAGAGCGACTATGAAGTGCCACGTGACCAGATCAAACATGGTAAAACTGAAATGAAAAGTTTCACAAGTCTCTTTATGTGTCAACATTCATGAATGATCAGCCTAAATAACTTGATAACAGATAAGTCACTTAGCCTTTATTATTCATATGTTTTAAATAAATAAATCCACAGCCTATAACATCTTCAGATGAACATTTGATCCCCTTTTTAAAAAGTTTTTGCTCTATTTGCTGTAGTTGTCCTGATTTTAATGTATTTGATTGGATAATATCGCAATAATATAGCAATGTGGCAAAATGTTTACTTCTTTTTTTTATTGTGTAATGACTTTTATTTAGTTAAAATTTCATTAAATAAAGTTTGTAAAAAAATGAAAGTCGCAGTGCATTGTGGGCAATTTGCAGCGTTCTGAGGTGGCCAAGGATACACAGGTACAACCTGGATCAGAGTCCTGCACGGGTCTGATTTTCACAAACCGCACTCACCCGTACCCGTCATACTTTAAACCGCACCCGACCCGTTTTCCGACAGAATTTAAATTAAAGTTCCGCACCCGACCCGACCCGCAGTAAATAAACCCGCCACCCGAACCGTACCCGAACGAAAATAAATCAGAGAGCCAAAATGAAACTCAAAAGTTTATTGCCATGACAGTAGGCGAAGTGAAATGTTAAAGTTCCGTAGTCTAAGGCGTTGCCAACTGAAAACGTTGCCTAAACAGACTAATAATAATAAGAAGAAAAACATGTAGCACAGTGACCTCTGAACTCTATTTCATAGTGTGCAGCCGTGCGCACACATTGAACTGAACTGAAATAAGACGAGGCTAAGGCTACGCAAAAGTATTCAAGATCTGCATATCTTTACTGTTACTGTTCATTTTGATCTGATTACTCACTCGACAGGAATTCCTACACGGAGGTTTGTTTGTTTTTTTTATTCCTACACGGAGGTGTGTTTTGTGTGGTGCTTGATGTTACTATGTAAGAATGAGAGAAAGATTTGTGGGAATGCGGGCGTGCCGAAAAAAAAACCCCGTCAGATTTTACATTTATTTTACATTTACATTTACAATCATGGAAATGAGGTTTTGCAGTTCACTACAATATAGGTTATTTGTTGTAGGCATCTTGTTTTAACCGCAGATTAGACCCGTGCTATAGCTCTTCCGACCCGACCCGAACCCGCATCCGACACAGCGCAACATTTTCCACCCGTTTCATGAACATTTGCGGTTCACCCGCGGTTCACCCGCGGGTACCCGAACCCGTGCAGGTCTCTAACCTGGATAAATAAAACAAACGGAGGAATTAGAACGATAAAAGAGTAAAAAGATCAATAGGAGCATGAGATGTCCTCTTCTGGTGTCTGACGCACATCTGCTGTGAAATAAAACAACACAAATGTGCCTAGTCTCTAAACAACACAAGTACAACATACAACAGGAGATGAGTTATTCAATGGAACAAATGATAAAACATGTTTTACCTTGACACTTTTCAGACATGTTTACACTGAATAACTCCATTGTTCTACTGAAATGAATATTATTAATCTGCACACATTCTGGGACTGGTGTAAATGAGGCTCACTGCTGAGTGTTCTGGCATTTTGTACTCGTGGTGCTGAAGGGCTTTTAAGGGGACATATCTGCTTTTGGTCACATTTGTAGTGTGTTTTCCAAATGCCCACATCTGGAAAACTAGCACAAAAAGCTAATACAAACAATAAAAACATATTTGCACAGCCAGTCCCTTCCACACGCATCCAAGGAGCTGCTTGATTTCTTCCATGGCTATCCGGGTGGAGGGGTTTTTGTCCATCAGTTTGCTTAATAAGTCTTTGCATTCTAAAAAGAGAGAGCAAAGTTTATAATTAGAACTATTGTATGTCGCTACAGGCATAACCTATGTCTATGAGGCGCACTCTGGGGTTGTGCTCATTCTTTTTGTCCCAATCAAGCAGGATGTTGTCTGGTTTGATGTCTGTGTGAAATATTCCATGGAACATCGTTTCTGTGGTCACATCCACCAGCTGCTGTAACATAGGCTGTGGGAAAGAAACACAAATCACAAATACAATACGGTTTTAACAAAAGAGAGATTTAAAGGTGCACTGTGGGACTTTGGTTTGACATTAAAGGGCCCATATTACTATATTTTCTGATCTCTGTTGTTTCTATGTTGTTTTTTGCTTTGGTCTTGAGCAGCTTCTTTCTCAGTGGGACTTCCTTGTTGCTGTGTTTCCTGGTCCTTCTGGTGCTTGGTGCTGTCACTGCTGGACTCACTTTTGGTCTTCTTGATAATGAAGGGCATGATTAGATGACGTTTAGAAGAGGTCTTCCACCCAGGGCCTGAACACTGGAGGTGGTAGAGGTGAGGCTGTGGGGAGTGAAGGTCTTCCAGGCTGAATTTGCGCCAGTTCCATCTGAACCTGTGTAACCAGTGTCTTAATAATGTTATTAGATGAAAAATAATGATGCAAATCTTTAAATGCATAAATACCAAATATAATAGTTTGACATAGTTTTAATGATGTGATTATAGTCCTATTCAGAAGTGTATTTCCTCTAATGCATTGTATTCGCTGTAGTGTAAGTACAGCAGTGAAAGTGAATGATGTAACAGTCTGAGTCCCTACAGCCCAGACCTGTCTCTCACCCACAGACAGTAAAATATGCCCCTTCACAACCTGTGCCTGACATGGATCTTCTGCATTTCACAAACTCTGCAGGACTCAATTCACTGGATTCTTCAGAAATAAATCGCATTTTTTATACTTAATATGAAGAACAAAAGCATCTGACCCTGGTTACTGCCTGACTTTTACTTTATTACTGCCTACAGGGCATTTTGACTAATTTGGTTAAACTTTTTCACAAATAAAATAGATAAAATCATAAGGAAAGTTGTGGGTTTGAATGGAGAAGTACACGATTCTGCTGTGATGAATCCAGCACGATCGAAACAAAAGTAAAACAAAAAGATAACCAATATAATGTATTCCAGTTGGCATGGGTGGGAGGATAACATGATTTCACAGGCATGCATATATTTGTTTTACATATTTAATAAAGCTCTCAGTGTATACAGTTTATGAACATGTTGAAAAGCAGGTGAAGTGTCATCTAATACCGAAAATACATCAACACAACATAGCCTTATATTACATTCATGTTCTACACATGATTTCATAATTTCAAATGGAGGGCAGGGCCTATATAACTCTATGGGACTGACTGCTTTTGAAAGAAATATCCAACATTATGAGCCGCAATGTTTATTATCTATCAGTCAACTATTAATCACAGTAATTTTAACTGAAAAGAATCACCTCTTTATGAAGCTAATGTAAAAAAAAAAATGCTTATTTACACTGACAGCAAAAACATTGGACTTTATGCCAGTTTTTGTTTTATGTAGCTAAAACCTGTAACTACTGATTTATTATAAAGCAGGTCAGCTAATCTGCCAGGTGGACATAATGGGTGGTCATTATATTTGACTCATTTAAGGTTGCATTGTGTAACTTTTCTGGTGGAGGATCTGTCAAAAGCTGTTTTTGCGTTGTCTGGAATGTTTCACAAGAACAAGACCAAGTTACAAGTCAGATCTGTGTAGAAGCAACCCCGTTCACAGTCAGAATGTTTGTTTTTCTAAGTATTTTTGAGCAGTAAGGCCACCTGTAATTAAATAAATGTAAGGAAGATACTTCAATACAATACACCAGGCAGAGCAAAGACATATCCATAGAAACAAGCAGGTGATGAACCACAACCAAAAAGTTACAAAATGCACCTTTAAGTTAATTTCTTAACTGCCTTCACGTACTACATGGACTTTTCAATACTTATCAATCACAATCAAATTTATTTCATTTCTTATCTGACAACAAAGTGGCTACAGAGATGTCCAGTTATAAGGCAACCCGCTGTTTTATACTGCGCTGCTTCTCTCTGACCTGGACTCACTTAAATCAATACCAGGCCTAGTAGTTCACACAATCAATTCTTTCTCATCTCACCAAACTTTTCTCTACTAAAGCTGCTTCCTTCTCATACAACGCAAGCATTATACATGGCTTTACTAATATTGATCCTTGTCCTCCAGTTGTCTCTCCGTGTTTCATTATATGTTTTTAATGGCAAGGTTATGCTACTATATGACCTTTTGTCATCTAAGTTCCAGAGTGTGAATTTTCTTTTACAATTTCTGCTTTGGACCACTCCTGTGTGATTAGAAGCAATGTTGATGATATTTCATGACCTAACCTTGCAGCTTGGCTTTCCCTTGGGCCTCATAGTTGTGCATTAATAAGTGAAGTTATGTTTTAATGAGATGTTTTTGCAACTTCAAAGTGGATGAGTTGAAAAGGTGTAAAGTTGGACTACCACAGTGGCTGCATTGTGTCTCTACGGGAAAGGGAAAATATGAGTGAAGTGCGTTCTGGAGGAGTTATTGATGGCTGTGGTGACGCTAAGAGGATTTAATCACGTAGTATAGCTCCAAGGACACAGCTAATGTCAATATATAGTGTAAATAATGAAGTGACTGCTTAAGTGAAGGTAGTGCTAATGTGCCACGCAAAGTTTCAAAAATGAGTTGGTGTTATGTATTATCAGGAGACTTTCATGATTAAAGGTACATTGTGTAAACTTTCTAGTAGATGATCTGGTATCTTAATGTCTCCATGGAGGCGTTATTGCTTCTGTTTTAAAGTAAGATTATTTATCTTCATAGAGACATACAGGTCTTGTTCTAACAAATAACAGATCTTTTATGAGGTATATTTTGCTTTATAAAAATATGTTAAATAAATAAATATATAAAAAAAACAAACAAACTCCTTAATTAATGCTTTTGCTGAAGCAATGATCATCTTCATGGAGACTAGCAGGTGACCTTTAAGTAACTTCTTATTTGTGTTTTAAACTCAGGTCCCTTAGCTATCATGCTATCATCATTACATCAAAAGCATCGAAAAGATCAGCCATCAAAAACTCTGTGTTACTAACAATATATATTAAATGTCTATAGAGAGGGACTGGCTAAACATTATTCAAAAAAATAATAATAAAGGGTCCATATTACACTATTTTCTGATCTATGTTCTAATGTTCCTCATCAGAAACATACCTGGAGTTGTATATTGAGGCTGAGTTCTTCTCTTTAACAGAAAACACTCTGTTCCATCTTGTGATGTCATTTGGTAATACAACAAGTGCTCCACTGTGTTTTTAAACTCGATACGCCTTCACTAGATTCATTTGGATGATTTCAGACCTGGAACTGCCAATCTCTACTGAACTAAAGGAAAAGGTAGCTGTTAAAAAGGTGTAAGAGTGCATTTTTTAGCTTTGGAAATGCAGACAGACTGATAAACCAGGGTTACTCAAACGTGTGAATGAAACAAAACACAAATCTGAGTATGTTTCTGTGGAGGTACCTCACAAGAATCATTTTAGTGTAATATAGGATTTTAAAGTATTTTTAGCATGTCAAAATCTCCATTTGTTCTATATTGGGCTAACTGTTCTACTTCTCTTTTTCAATAGATACTTTAAGCCTTCTACTAAGTACTACAAATACCCCCACCACTACTGCTGTACTGTTGCTATAGCGATTTTAAGCACTTTTACAACTACATCTATATCTGTGTCGTTCAGTTATATTATCATGTCATGTATTCAGAAAATCAAAACCCACCAAATGTATCTGTAATCAAATGATAAAGTCTTTACCTGGATGCATGTTACCATGGAGACAGTTATTGATGGGAGGAGTGAGGCGATAAAAGCAGACGACTTAATCACACTGAACGTCTCCAAGGACACACACACACATAAAACTAGTCAGTCAATGCGTAAATACAACATTAACTTGAATTTCTATACTGCAATAATCTTTAGACTTGACGTGGTGTTTATCAAAGTTCGGGTATTAGACAAGGTTGTCCAATTTGCTCAATTTTGTGATTATCCTTGAGAGGCGTTTGATATCTGGCTAATGAGCGTTTGTTTCTAAAGTGTTTTTGTGCGTGTATTTGTGCCAGTGAATGTGTGTGATTAAAGGGGGATGATGTAGTGGGAGTGACAGACTGTACAGATGTTCAATAAATGGGCTGGAACAGGCACGAGGAGACAGGGCATCTCTCATAGCCACAACTGCTGCAGGAAATTACAAAACGGAAGTAATGGTAGTAGCTATAGTAGTAGCTATAGCAGTAGTGGTAGTAGTAGGAGTAGTAATTGTTGTGGTTGTTGCTGTAGTAATTTAATGTAATATAATATAATATTTCCTTGCGTGTCCCTTTCTCCAGGAGGAGTGTGTATTGCCCAGTCCCTGAAGATCCCGCGGGAGCCCAGGACAGGGGAGTTTGACAAGATCATCCGCCGTCTGCTGGAGACGTCCAACGCCAGGGCCGTCATCATGTTTGCTAACGAGGACGACATCCGGTAAGAGAGGCACCGCTGTGTGTCTTTACACACACACTTCTACACCACTGTGTTTCCTGACATTTTACTTACTGTTTCTGTGTAGCTACCATAATTTCCGGACTATAAGCCACTACTTTTTTCACACACTTTGAACCCTGCGGCTTATACAACAGTGCGTCTAATATATGGATGGATTATTTTTTGGGAACACAGCGCGCATAGCCTGAGTGCAGAAAACACCGCTGTCTATGCGGTTAATATGAAGTTGTAACACTAGCTAGCGATGTTGTCAGCGCACTAAAACAGTTTATCACCATGTGCTAAAATAATAAGTTATGATCCTAAATTAACACTAGTGAGTGAGATATGTCTTACCCGTATGCGTTAAATGCAGGTGGATGCATAAATGAAGAGAAGAAACGTCTCAAACTTTAGGAGCCGGACATCCACTCATACCTGATCGATACAACTAGCCAAACCCCCGGGAGAGCCTGAAATCTGCTGAAATCCTCCACGACACTGACATGATCCCAGACAGGATAGCGGCTCTTTCTGCAGGAGACATGCTCAGTAGAGGGCCAAGTGACGGGGTGCAAGAGTGAGACAGACAGGTGAAGAGACGATGTGCCGAGGAAGATGCTAGTTTGATTGTGTTTTGAACAGTTATTTTGCACTTTATGCACACACCCTGCTTATGGAAAACACATGAAGAAATGCATATGATGCAGCTTCTAAGTTAAAGGCAATTGATCTGGCTGTCGAAGAAGGAAATGGAGCTGCTGCACGTAAATGTATCATCAACGAGTCGATGCTGAGACACGCAACAGCAGTGTGACGAACTGACTCAATGCGAAAAGACGACAAAAGCTTTCAGAGGCAATAAAGCAGATGGCCCGAACTTGGAAACGTTCTTGAAGATGTGGACACCTGCAGCTTATAGATGCGGCCTATATATGTGTAAAAAAAATAAAATAAAAATCTTTTAAAATTTATTTGACGTAGCTTATATTCACATGCGCTCAATAGTTCGGAAATTACGATACTCATGTACATAAAAGTGACAATTAGTACAGTAAATGAATGAATGAATGCCTTTATTTGTCAATTCCTTCACATGTACAAGACATACAAAGCAATCGAAATTGGACCTATCACCCCGTCCGTACATTACAACATACAAAAAAAGACAATATGACATGGAGGAAGAGTACATGGATCGGACCGGAAGACAGGTAGCAGATAGGAATAAACAGTGCAGCATAACATGAGGGTAGAGGGAGGAGAAAAAAAAAAGAGAACCGCCCCAGACCATGCTCCTAACGGGGCATAGTATGGAGTGAGTGCACAAATAAGAAAACACCTCCGAGCATCAGCAACATAGTCAAAACACAGTACAAACATTCCACAGGACTAGCAACAGGGTAGGGGAGGGGTGTGGCGGTAGCCCAACGTAGGCAAGCAGCCATCCGGATCCATCAGCCATTGGCGGCGCTGGATGCAACAGACTCGCCCACCTGGTCGGGGGTGCGAAGCTGCGAGGGGTTGGGGAGGGGCCAGGCTCCCTCCGCTGTAATCTCAGGGCAATTTGACACCAGCCCGGCCTTGGTTGTGACCAGTGCTGGCTTGGGGAGGCCAAAAGATAAGATTGGGTTTTTTGGTTTGAGCGAGCAGCTGCTTCCAATTTTAAACACTGCTCTTGTTTGTCCATTGGTCTCAAGGTCATCCCATCCCTCTATGCAAAGCATTCAAACGTCTCCGAGATGTTAACCATGTTGCGAATTTAGAGCCAAAGTTCCGTCCGTACGCCTCAAAGTCACAGTTTGAGTATTGGCAGCTTTGCCATCGTTTCAATCAATCCGGGCAGCCAAGCGGGGCTTTGAACAGCTACCTCGGTACTCCGATTTTCCGACAGGGCCACGCCTAATCCAATCAGCAAAAGTCCTGTAATCATGGTTCCGAATAAGTATAAATCTTCTATGTCCTCTACGGAAAGCGCTGACAGGCACACAATTCGCCACTCCCAACCGTCCATCGTGTATCCGGCAGCGTAGGTTCCCGCAGGGCACGCAGGTTCGCCCGATCCTGCTTGTCTTGTTGAAATAGTGTCAATAGCATTCAGAGACCAATTTATCAAATCCATAATTAATTTGGTTTTGGAGAGCAGAGCGGAGAGAGTCACTCAAGGAAAAAGACTAGACACTAGACCAGACTAGACACAGAGCAAAGCAGGGAAAGATAAGGGCAGGAGGGAGAGAAAATGCGTCCGCCCTCGCTAAAAGCCAAAGAGAACATAATTCATTCATTCATTCAAATCAGGTACCAGTGGCAAAAACTGTTGTTGTGTCCTTAGGTATGATGCTTCACCCACATTACCTAGTACGAAAGTGTGCTTGAATTGTCCCAAGGCTTACCACCACCGAGTGTGGCGTGAATGAATAATACACTATAAAGCACTTTGGGTGTCTTGAAAGACGCTATATAAATCCAGTGCTTAATTAAATGATAATAAACACTGGTAAATGTTTTGAGCAGTGTTGATATGACTGTAGTTTTAAGACATGAAAAAGCTATATTAATAAAGTTTTATTTATTAAGTTTATGAATCAATTCATAAAAGTTAAGAGATTGTTTAGGCCTTGCTTTGGTCTGATTTACATAATTATAATATTTAAAGATGCTGTACCTGATTTTATTGTCTTCAAAACAAGAAAAACAGAACTAGTTTATTTTAAACAGGCCCCCACTCATTCTTGACATTCTAATTATTCACTGCAATGAGGCAATGATTCTAACAACACATCAGCATTACTTATTAGTTCTAGACATGAAAAACATTGATCCACAAGGGAAATTATTTGGATACAGTAGCTACAGTAGCAATAACAATGGGTATTGCAAAGTCTGTTTAAATATGGTGTGCAAGAATGAGAATTATTTTGCTTCTGACCTTTGCTTAAGAAGTCTTCCTGTTGTTTGGCTTTTTAAAAATACTCACAGTAGGTTATCCCCCTTCTAGTTCCTTCTTACTCCTGACCAAGCTAAAGATCTGAAGATGAGACTGGGTACTTTTAAGTATTCCTAAAATGAAGGGATTAAATCATAACACAAAGCAGCATAACCTGTTCAAAAGCTTTGTACTTAGTTTTAAGGAGGGAAAGAATGCACAATGACTTCTGAAAGAAAACAGTAGGGGACCAGAACAATTAACACTAAGTCGGGACACACGCTGGGAGTAATAATAAGTAAAAGTGTATGTACTAAAATTAATGCTGTTTAGAGCCAGAGGAGTTATATACATTATAATGCATTTAAAAAGGTACATTTTATGGAAACTTGTGGGGCGTATTGTTGCATATTGTTGTTCTTTGCCCAGTGAAATTAAAAAAAAAAAAATGACATAACTATTTTTTTTTTTTTTTTTTAGTTTTTTTTTACATCAATTATAAAGTATTTTTTCCTCCCAGAATCAGGAAGTATGCTGGTTCCATGCTAGTTGTTGTTAGTATTATCTTGAAGGCAAAACACTTCTCCAATCTCTAAACATTTCTGAACACATTGTTTATTTAAAATGTCTATTTAAAATGAACTGTTTTTCATGTTTTTAAGACAGTAAAAATCAGGAACAGCGCCTTTAGGGCTAGGACAACTGCTTGGAGAAAAATACTGAATCATGATCAGATAACACAGGGTCTATCTATGTATTGTGCAAAGACACCTCAGTTTACTTTCTGAAGTGTAATTTTTATGTCTGTCTCTTCCAGGCGAGTCCTAGACGCAGCCAAAAGGAACAACCAGACGGGTCACTTCCTGTGGGTGGGGTCAGACAGCTGGGGGTCAAAGATCTCCCCTGTGATTGGTCAGGAGAGGGTGGCTGAGGGCGCCATCACCATCCTGCCCAAGAGAGCTTCAGTGGACGGTAAAATGAACATATCATAAACACAAACATAAATTAGTTGGTTTTCCCCTCCTAACAAGCACCTCACATGTAAGTCAGAGCATGTATTTAATCAGCAGTTAACAAACACTAAACTGGGCAAAAAGTTGTTATCAACTGTTTTACTGAATTGGAACATTTTATTGATGAAACCAAATCTTTCTCCAACTGGTAAATTGCATCCAGAATGGGATATCCTTTATTTATCACACAATGGGAAAATTCAAATTGCACTTGTACATATGTTTTTAAGTGAAGATCAAGAACAGAAGGACAGAAATGATAAATATACAAACAAAAATTTAGATAAATACTAACCTAACAGCTAAAATCCATCTCGGTGTGCGGTTGAATACCCCCACTCTCTGTCTTTTTGTCCTTTTTTTTATATTTTGAGTACAAGTTTAAAAACATGCATTCTGTTGTCTTTATGGGTTGCCAATATTCCTTGAAGACACTGTAAATGTCATTTATTTCCCACACCTATGGCTCTGTCACCTAAAATGTCTAAACACACATTACACATTACACATCACTTTAGCCTTCCCAGCAGGGACAGAGTGTACGGTGATGCTCCTGTCTCCACACTCTCAGTCCCAGCACGCTACAAGTTTTACCATTAGTCCCGGAAGTAGACCCTCATTTGCTCCCTGTCAGAGCTCCCTATTAGATAATTGACTCCTGGAGGGGCACAGAAACTACGAGATATAAAGTTTAATTTGGAAATGGAGTGAGGGACAGAAAGAGGGAGAGGAGGAGATGTACAGAGCCTTTGAATGACTTTTAATGAATCAAAGTTGGCTTTTGCTATTGTCAATGAGAGATAGTTCCCTTTGGGTCATCTGTACAGCTAAAATGGCTGTTAATCAGAGTGGCACAATATGATTTCTGACAGTTATTTTTGCCTATATTTGTCCATTTGACTGTGACTAAGTGCTTTTTATAAGTAATTATTATCTGTACAGTGTGTCCATTTAATGAGGTGTCAACAATGTTATGACACAAAATTTGTGTAATAATTCAGAGGGATTAAGTTATTGGATTCTACTTGTTGAAAGATGAAGTACATAATGGCTTCTAATAACAATGTGTGTAGAATCCCTCAGTCGTCCAGGTAGAATCCATGGCAAAAGAAATTCAATTTGTCAACTGGACAAAAGTTTATTTGGTCGAATATGTTTCGCAGCTCATCCAAGCTGCTTCTTCAGTTCTGGTCAGATGGTGGTGGACACTGCCTTATATCTGTCTGAAGGGAGGAGCGAACTACAATGAAATTACCCCAAGACTACCACACCTATTTGTTTACAGTTTCTGTTAGTTAGCTAGGCCTGTTGAATGTGCAATGAGTATGGGGTCTTGTTAGCATAACCGTTCAGGGCCATGATGGGTGTTTTCACACCTCTGGACCTGACCTGGCTAACCCTATTGTTTTCTTTGTTTGTTTTGATTTAGGTTTGAGGATAGAGTTATAGATGGGAGACAAATGATGTCTGAGACCTCCACTTCTGTTCAAGGAAGGATGCTCTTTCTTGACAAAAATAGCCTCCCCTCTCAAACCAGTTCTTTTCTCTGGCCAAGATCTGAACCTCACTGTCCTCAAAGGAGTGGCCTGTGGCTTTTAGGTGGAGATGTACGGCAGATTGAGGTCCACTCTGACTCTCCCGTCTGTGTTGGTACATCCTCTTGTAAAGTGGCTGTTTTGTTTCTCCAATTTCCCGATAGGCGAAGGAGAAGACCGGCGACTCCAGGTAGAGGTCTTTAGGAAGCCCACACACACTGACCAATACCTGCTTTTTGATTCACATCACCCACTGCAGCACAAACTTGGAGTTATTCGGATGTTACGACACAGGGCCCAAATGGTTCCTACAAGCACAGAGGGGAAGGAGAAAGAAGAACAACACGTGCAGAAAGCCCTCTCCGTTTGTGGATATCCTAAATGGACTTTTAATAAAACTAAGAGAGCGAAGAAACAAGACAACAGAGAACCAGAACCCATGAGAAAGGGTGTAACTATTCCTTACCTGGCTGGTGTTTCTGAAAAACTACAGAGGATTTTCAGACAACATGAAATCCTAGTCTATTTCAAACCCACAAACACTTTAAGACAAAAACTGGTCCATCCTAAAGACAAAACACCGAGCCACAAACAAAGCAATGTGGTCTACTCCATTCAGTGTAGTGAAGACTGCAGTGAGCGCTACATTGGAGAAACAAAACAGCCACTTCACAAGAGGATGTACCACCACAGACAAGAGAGCCAGAGTGGACCTCAGTCTGCTGTACATCTCCACCTAAAAGCCACAGGCCACTCATTTGAGGACAGTGAGGTCCAGATCTTAGCCAGAGAAAAGAACTGGTTTAAAGAGGCTATTTTTGTCAAAAAAGAGAATCCTTCCTTGAACAGAAATGGAGGTCTCAGACATCATCTGTCTCCTGCTTCCATTTATAACTCTATCCTCAAACCTAAATGAAAACAAACAAAGAAAACAACAGGACGAGCCAGGTCAGGTCCCGAGGTGTGAAAACACCCATTATGGCCGTGAATGGTTCTGCTAACAAGACCCCAACTCATTGCATACTCAATAGGCCTAGCTAACAAACAGAAACTGTAAACATATAGGTGTTTACTGCCTTATATAGGCAGATATAAAGCAGGGTCCACCAGCATCTGACCAGAACTGAAGAAGCAGCTCGGATGAGCTGCGAAATGTATTCGACCAAATAAACTTTTGTCCAGTTGACAAATTGAATTTCTCCTTTTGACCTCTAATAAAGATATATAATTATCTATAGAGCAGGGGTCTCCAACATTTTTCCTCCAGTGCACTATTTTTTATAAAACAAAAATATCATTTTAGTGTTTGCAAGAAAAAAAACAAAAAAAAACAAAACTGAGTGAATAAAAGAGCCACAGTAAGCCTTAGATGGGGGGGCAGTCAGATGCCTTTGGAACATTAACCATTATCCAGTTTTTAGTGCACACAGTTAGACAAAATGACACATCTACAATGGTAATAAGCATTTAATTCATCAAATTTGAGTTGTTCAGCATAATAGGGGAAGGTGGTGGAGAGCTACTGGTAGCTCCCGAGCTACAAGTTGTAGAGAATATTGATTTGTTTCAGTTTAAAAAAAAAACAAAACAGATTAGCCGTACTATGTCTTCTTGTATTTATTATCTACTTGTATTTATTATTTTTGCTTTCCTAAATACTCCCTAACTTAACAACAAAAAAGCAGTCAGGTGCCCTTCCTTTTGAAACTATTAACAACTGACTGATCAGCATAAAAGCGAGATTTGATCCTGTCATCCTCTGATTGGAAAGGAAAAACAAAATGTATTTATATACATACTCAATGTTTGCAAATGTCTATATATTTTTTTTAACTGGTGCAATGGTTTTGGACAAGTTAAAGGTCTTACAATTGACCACTGTGACCTTAAAGTGATAACAACGTTGTTACCTCGTCAAAATATGCTGTGTTCCACCTTGTGATGTCTTGTATTGGTAGTGAGTGTGACGTCACCCATAGCTTTCAGCGGCACTCAAGCTCACGATGCTAATGGTTACAGGGGCTTTTACAGGTTTTTTTTTTTGATGGACAAAAAAAAAAAAAAAAAAAAACAATCATGAAAACAGAATCATGCATGAACATTTTAAGACCAAAATGACAAAGCTCACAGCAGCAGTTACAGAGAGAAGGACGAAAATATTCCAATGGGAGCCAGGGTCAGTAGGAGCCAGAAGAGCTCACATGCAAACCTCCTGTTTGGAACACGGCGGCTATCGCGTTAGCGATGTCCATTTATATATACAGTTTATGTTTTCAAGTTAACAGCTACTTTTTACCTTTTGTTCAGATTGGCCATACCAGTGCTGTAATCATCCAAATGAGTCTAGTGAAGGTGTATGGAGTTTAAAAACACAGTGGAGCACTTCCTGTATTACCACATGACATCACAAGGTGGAACAAAGTGTTTTCTCTTTGAGCAAAGAGTGCAGCCTAAATATTCATGGTTTTTGTGTTAAACAGGTGTGAATGAAACTAAACCAGGTATGTTTGTGATGAGGAAATAACATTATAACATGTAGTAGAAAAAGTGTAATACAGGCCCTTTAAAGAGTAAGAATTACTTATTTTATGATGATAAATTCAGCTTTTGAAATAGTGCACAGGACCTTTATCTCTCTGTTGCACCACTCTGATATTGGCTCTGATCTAGTCTTCTAAAACAGAATGTGCAAATATAGCACAGAGTTTGGCAGAGACTCCACAGCAGAAGGCGTAACTCTGCAGTCTGAAGTGTGTAATCGCCGCCGGACACTGCACTTCCAGATGTGCTCAACCTGTTGATCTAAAACAGCAGTCTGCTAATGTGTGAGCTCGGGCCAGCACAGGTGCACTCTGGGTAATTTGTTTGACACTTGAGGTGATTCATCAAGGTAGCCGCTCGAGCATGCTGCAGGAAGTCCAATGTAACCCGTGTAACCAGGATTTATGTGATTACTTTGCAATGAAGTTTTTAGTTTTTCATATTCTGAAATAACTTGATTAAGTAATTTTTTTTTTGGGGGGGGCAAATTGAATTTTCTGCCTATTTCTAATCTCCAGACCCTGCTGCATCTGTAGGTGTAATTAGCTCCATTCTCAGACAATCAAAAAAAAAAATAAAAAAAAAAGCAAGTCATCTTATTGACATAGGCTGATTATTTCTATATTTTCCCCAAAAAACCTTGAAACATGACTTAGACAATTATGCTATCATGTTTTTTTTTTTTTCAGTGTGTAAAATACTTGCTTATGTGGAGACTAGATCTCATTTCTTAAAATTTGTAATCAGAAGGCTCATTTAAATCCTCCATCCATTCTTTTGTTTTTATCACTGCCCACAGGGAACATTTGGCCATAGTGATGACAGTGTAACTTCTTTGGTGGGAGGTCTACAGTTTGTCTACATGAGATGCTATTGCTTTTTCTTGAATGTTCCATAGTATGAGATTAAACATTCCTTTTATTCAGGTGTTTTTATTGCTAAAAATACCCAAAACATGCATTCTTACTTTGAAGAGTCCTCCATAGATCAGACTTTGCCTGGTAGCGATAACTGTCTCCATGGATATAGAAAGCAACAGGTGGCAGACACTACATCAGAAAGGTTACATTGTGCACCTTTTAGTTTGTAGTGAGGCTAAAAGCAAGAATCAAGAAGTTGAGGTCCACCCATCGTTGTTAATTAGTTCTCAGATTCTAGGACGTAATGATCTTACTCTCAGATCGGGGGCAAGAGACAGTTTTCCTATACTATTGTACTTTGCCATGAAATATCTAAAAGGTAAATTCACAAATATTGAACCTGGTCATTTCTATCAGTAACTAGACCCTAGAACTTGTTATATAAAGTATAAATGAATACAAGTCAAATCATTAAACTCTTGTCATGCCTTATTAAGTGCCACTGGTCGACCTCTGACTGTCCAATTAGAGGTCTCCTTCACGAGCAGACTCAGGTTAAACTCAGGGTTAGAGGAATAACGCCTGATCTGGACCAGATTATTTTCAGATTAGTTCTTACCATGGTGACTGACTCAGGGTTTGGGTTAACCCTTTCTGTGAAACTGAAAACTCTGAGTTGACCTCTTTTCTGTTAACACAGTCTGAGTTTGGCCTAAACCCACTTCTTGAAATGTGTTCCTAATTGAGTTACCCTAAATATTGTTCTATTTTCTTATTCAATACAATATTTTTAATTGTTTTTTTTTTTATTCTGACCCTTATTTATTAGTTTTAAATGCAGCAAAGCAGTGTCACCAAAGTCTCCCTAAAAGTGTTCCTCTTGCAGTAGAGTACAAAGTACTTCCCAATTAACTGCACTCTAAAAACAGCATAGTGTTTTGGTCTAGCTCATTTCTCTTGGTTCTTCGTCACTTTGGCCGCACCAGCTTATGACAGGTTGGTTTCCATTTTTATGACTGGTGAAATGCTCTCCTCTCTTCTTTTCTTATTAAATTGGACGTTCAGTGGAGGAGATTGTGTAAGTGCAGTTGAAAGTGTTTTCTCTAGGTTGTAGTATTTGATAGGAGGTTGCAGTAAAAGGCATCGCATAAAACACTGACGTAATGCTTTTTCACTATCAGGAACAATTGTAGAACAACCTTTCAAAAGCTGAACATTTATTTAAAACAAAAAAAAAAAAAAGTTGGTGCATTGTTTGACTTGTGATCAAATTTCTACAGACAGCAAAAAGGGGTAGAAAGTCATTATGTCCATAAAAGAACTTTTTACTTATCGGGAATATATATTTACACAATGTACCCAACGGTATTATATGGTAATCACTGGCTGTTCAGGGTCTCAAGGAGTAGTCAGAGGGAGCGTTCACACCGACAGCAGTTGGTGCGCACCAAACGTTCCATTCAAATCAGAAGCTCTTAGTTCGGTTTGTTTTCGTTGGTGTGAAGACACCAATCGCACTCGGATCCGTACTAAATCAAGTGGACCGAGACCTCAAAAAAGAGGTGGTCTCGGTCAGCTTAACTCCACACCAAATGCCAAACTCTGGTGCGGCCCCTCTGGTGAGAATGCAAACTCAGATCCAAACCATAGACAGTAGGTCCAAATGAACTATTCGAAATGCATCGAACCTCGAGCCATGGCCAAATGTGGTCCAAGTAATGCTAGAGCAGTCAAAGGAACCATAACTGATTTAATGAGCCATTCACAGTTTCACTGTACTAGCAGGATCAACCAGGTAGCTCTGTGTGTGCACACTGGGCTGGCGGGGCCCCGGTGGCGGTTAAGGGATGTGACGGGGACTGGGGTTGAGTATGGACGCCTGCCTTGCGGCTGGCAGTCTGTAGGTTTGTGAGTGTCAGCTCCCCAGGTCAGGGAGGCTCTTAGGCAGGGTTTGAGAAACCGTGTCTGCTGGAGGCCGACCTCCGCTTGGGTTGGATAGGGACTGGCTCGCACCGTCCATAGGTGCGTCTCGGCGTCGCTTCTGAGAGGTCTGGCGTGCGGGAGAGACTCAGCGTCTCTAATGGAGTCTAATGCTACATAATAACAATTTTATTGCCTGGTGCGGACCAAATAATCCAACTAGCGGTATGAAAGCTCCCTGAGTAGTAGGAGTTCTAGTAGCAGTAATAGTAATTATAGTAGCAGCAGCATTAGTACCAGTAGTGGTAGCAGTGGTAGTTGTAGTAGGAGGAGCCGGAGTAATAGCAGTAAAAATAGCAGCAGCAATAATAGCAGCAGCAGCAGTAGTAGTAGCAGTAGTAGTAGTAGTAGCAGTAGTAGCAGCAGTAGCAGTAATAGTAGTCGTAGTAGTAGTATCATAGTAATAGGAGCAGTAGTAGCAGCAGCAGCAGCAGCAGCAGCAGCAGTAGTATAGCAGTATTAATAGTTGTAGTGGTGATGTGTGATTATCTGGCAAAAAAACTGCATGCTGGAGTCAACCATGAGGCACATCTGTTTTTCTCACTGAGTTACTCTAGTCTTGGATCTCAAAAAGTAGTTGTGATGTGTTCTTATTGCTTTTGGTTTGTCAGTGAATTAAGATGAACCATTCGTATTATATTACACTGTATCTCTTTCTCCCACTCCTTGCAGCCTTTGACCGCTACTTCCGAAGCCGCTCCCTCTCCAACAACAGAAGAAACGTCTGGTTTGCCGAGTTTTGGGAGGAAAACTTCAACTGCAAGTTAGGCATGCATGGAAAACGACCAGGAAGTCTGAAGAAATGCACAGGTAAGACCCACACACCATCTCAACAAGAGCAACAAGTCAAAGTCAGATCAGCTGGCAATCAAAACAGGAATCTATGCATTGTTGAGCCAGCAATTAGTGGGAATTTTCAAAACGCTCAAATGAAATGCTTCTGGCTTGAGGTCAGGTTACACTTGGAATAAATAATATTGCTCATTTGAGGACTAGCGCTTTGGCTGTGCCGCGTAAGCTGGCCAACCGGTCTAGCAGGTGGTCAGTTCTAATTAAGCTTGTCTCGTCCTGCTCTACATCTGCATCTGGTCCCACTGCACTGGTCAGTTTGCTGCTTCTGCCTGTCTTATGATGATGCTAACATCATCATCTGAAACACATGAGGGGGATTTGTGTGTCGAAACTTTGGCCTATCCTGAAGCAACTTAATTAAATCACTGCATGAGAGTTTTCTTAAAGCAGACCTATTATGCAAAATTTACTTTTCAGAGCCTAAAGTTATAGTTTTTGCCACTTCTCATTTACCCCCTCATAGTTGTATTTGGAGTGATTTGTGCTTGTTTGAGCAATCTTGAATCACTTATTTTCAAGACGCCATATTGCCAGTCAACCCTTGTCACCCTTTCACTCTATTCTATTGTCACCTCACTTCTATTATTTGGCAGTGTTTTGTAGTTATTTTGGTACCAACCACTGCTCGCTAGCATGATGTGCAGCTATCCATCGGAGTTGCGATGATGTTTACGACGACGGCAGCTCCCGTCAGGCACCCCAGTTTCTAATAAGAAAGTAATCTGACTTGTTTCTTTTAAGTTGTTTTAGATTAATATTGTGAATTAAAATGTGCAAAATATAACATAATGATGGTGGTATGTCAGTCCTGTCTGCTCCCACCACATTTGAAGTCTATAAGCAACATTGTGCGACACTGAAAAGGTGCTTGCACAGACAAAACTAATGATGATAATGATTCACAGCCTGTTGTTTTCCCACAGACCACTTGGAAGCATGTCCACACTTTTCTGGTTTGGTCCTTAGATTAAGCCCAGTTTAATGTGCATGTAGACTTGATTTAGTCCTGTTCTTCCTTGTGTTGTCCTGGTTTGGTCCACGGGTTAAGTCCCAATTTAGTCACAACTTGGGCTTTGCAAATATGAACACACCTTAAAATCTAAGTAGGTGGATTCTAGGGGTATAAATAGGGACTAAGTATAAACAATAATAAAACAGGAGTAAACTATAGGACTTACAAGAATCCATAAATGGACATAACCACATAATGGTCCAAATAGGAAGTGAACATGGGGCACTTCCGGTTCCATCAACTCTATTGACCTTATGTTGAAAAATTGTCATCCCTCTCTTTGTAACTGTTGCAGTGAGCCTTGTCATTTTGGTCTTAAAATGGCCATATTAACCCGCTCTACATGATCTAGGTGTTTTTATTTTGCTATTTTGTCCATAAATAAATTCCTATTCCTAATATGGAACTCCGCTCCAAATTCGCCCCTATAATTGCTAGCATCGTGAGCTTCATTTGATGCTATGAGTGACGTCACACTAACTTAGTCCACTTCTTTATACAATCTATGGAAGAAGCCCTCTCTTACAGTTACAATGCTGTCTGAATGAAAGCTGAACGACCTGGGTTAAATTTAGTGCATCAAATGCATGAACCAGAAAGAAAATAGCCACTTGTTGCGAATTCAAAAGCTAAACCCATGTCACAGATACCCTCCTCCTGCTTTATAATGACACAGTACCATGCAAATCAACTGTGTGTAGTCATATTTCATGCTGATGCTGCTATTAATTCACATAATGAGGTTTGTAAGGGCACTGACTCCCATTGACTCTCTATTAGCAGTCGTGCCATCAGAACTCTCATTCTCATGTGTTGAGCTTCTCTGTAGCCAAGCGACAGATTGCATTAATTCCAAGTGGCGGGAGTTGTGACCTCCGAGTGATCAACACAGCAGCCAATCAGACGCCGGCTGCTCAAGGTCACCTAAGTGACTCTGCCGATGGAAGTCATGGAAAAGGCTGTCGTTTTTTGTTTTTTTTTTTTTGTTTTTTTTTATGAGCTGAGAGAGAGACAATTAGAATTGAATTGAGTCAAGTGCAAATATAGGGAAGAAAAGCTGTTAGTATACTGGTAGATTAAACCAGCATTGGCTTAAAAATAATATTTTGCAGGAGCAAGAGACCTCAGATTTGAGTAGAGCATACAATAATTAAACAGTGTTGCCTGCTTCCTCCTCCTGAGGCGTCGGACGGTTTGCCAGAATTTCTTTGAGGCCGTCTGATAGTCCTCCTCCATGGCCTCTCTGAACTCCTCCCAACCCTGAGTTTTTGCCTCTGCAACTGCCCGGGCTGCAGCATGCTTGGCCCGCCGGTGCCTGTCAGCTGCCTCAGGAGTCCCACGAGCCAGCAAGGCCCTTTAAGACTTCAGCCTGATGGCATCCCTTACTTCAAGGGTTCACCACCGGGTTCGGAGATTGCCACCGCGACAGGCACCACAGACCTTACGATCACAGCTATGAGCGGCCGCATCGACAATAGAGGCCGAGAACAAAGCCCGCTTGGACTCCATGTCCCCAGCCTCCCCCGGTATCTGGGAGAAGCTCTCCCGGAGGTGTGAGTTAAAGGTCCCCCTGACAGAGGGCTCTACCAGACGTTCCCAACAGACCTTCACTATATGCTTGGGTCTGCCAGGTCTTTCCAGCTTCCTCCTCCGCCAGTAGCAGACCCAACTCACAACCAGGTGGTGATCAGTTGACAGCTCTGCCCCTCTCTTCACTCGAGTGTCCAAGACACGCGGCCGGAGGTCAGATGACAGAACAACAAAGTCGATCATTGACCTCCGGCCTAGGGTGTCCTGGTACCACGTGCACTGATGGACACCCTTGTGCTCGAACATGGTGTTTGTTATGGAGGCTAGCACGGTTTGTCCAGCACCCCTCAAGGAGTTGGGTTCCAGAGCCCAAGCTGTGCGTGGAGGTGAGGCCGACTATATCTAGTCAGTAACGCTCAACCTTCTGCACGAGCTTGGGCTCCTTCCCCCCCAGCGAGGTGACATTCCATGTCCCCAGAACTAGTCTCCATGTCCAAAGATCCGGTCGTCGAGGCCCCTGCCTTCGACTGCTGCCCAAATCTTCCAGCACCGGCCCCCTATGAATCCTCCTGCGGGTGGTGGGTCCACGGAAGGACAGCCCCATGTCGCTCCTTCGGGCTGTGCCCAGCCGGGCCCCATGGGGGGAAGGCCCGGCCACCAGATGCTCGCTGTCGAACCCCCACCCCAGGCCTGGCTCCAGGATTCAGAACAAAATAAATAACATACGAGTTTAGTGCCTGTGTTGTTGATTCTGGAGAAATCTGTGTTGTTATCTTCATATTTTTCCCCCTTTTTTACTCGTAAATCACCATGTTTGTTTTGATCCAAAATGACCATGCATTTCCCTGATTGGTTAAACTGCCTGTCAGTCATGTCTGGTTGAAATCAAATCTAGGAGACAGGAAACGGTTCCAGCCCCACACGTCTTGGTAAAGCTGTGTCAAAGTATGTGGTTTTGACTGCCCAGGTAAGATGTCTGGCACTGTGCCACCTGAGCTCCTGGAGCTAAAGTAGTTATTTTTGGCAACAAAAATACCGTTGATACTATTATATTAAATATTATCAGTGACAAAGTGGCAAATCAATGTTACTTGGTCAAACAGCCATATTTCTGGACTTCTAGTATTTTATTGACTCTTACTTCAGAACTTGCTGTTATATTTCTTTTTCATAAATTCCCCAACAGAAATCTCCACTAATGTTGAACTTGATGTGTGTGTTGATGTGTAATCTTTCACCTCACTATTCATAACACCACAGAAAATGAAGATTAATTTATTTCCATCTGAGCTGACTTGGTTGTTCATTTCTATAGCCTGCTACATTCATCGTTTTCTAAGTGTTGATTAAAAAGCAGAGTTGAACAAGAACAGCATGTTTTCTGTGGCGGAGTATCTTGTTTTCTTGGTTTAGCCGTGAGTGAAGCACCAAGCAGCTGTAATACTTTGTGCAGAGCCGAGGAGGAGTGCAGTCAGGTAAAACGTTGGCCTGGGGGAACAGAGCACAAAGCAAACAGATCTCAGATAAACTCTCACATCCTCGCAAACATCAAGCTCCAGATCAGGTTAAAAGCAACAGCCACTGGTTAATTCTCACATGTAATCCATACCTCTCACCCTCGTATCATGGAGTTCAACCAGGAGACATACACAGAGCAATAGATACACTATGGACACTGGTAGGTAGAGACGTCAGTCATGCAGCCAAGGATAGTATAAGATATCTGTTAGGGCAAATGAACTTGTAGCTTAAAGGTGCACTGTGGAACATTTCAAGTGGAGGGTCCAGAACCTCCTCAACTCCATGGAAATGCTATTGTTTGTCTAGACTGTTCCACAGTATAGATTAAACCTATCTATCACAAGGGAGACAAGCAGGTTACAGCATTACGCTACATTATAATCCAGATCTGTGGAGAGTCACCCCTATTCAGAGAAGGGATGATTGTATAGAAACACCTGCAATGAACAAATGTTAGATGGATATATTCAATGTCATATCATGGAATATACGAGCCAAAGCAATAGCATCTCCATGGAGACAAGCAGGTGGTGGACCCTCTACCAGAAAAGTTGCTGGTTTGCTGCTGCAGAATAATGCTGCAATGACTTGGTGACTGACTGATATTAATGACATATATACACACACAGTATATATACAGTATATATACAGTATATATATATATATATATATATATATATATATATATATATATATATATATATATATATATATATATATTGTGTGTGTGTGTGTGTGTATATATATATATATATATATATATTGTGTGTGTGTGTGTGTATATATATATATATTTATTTATTTATTTATTTTTTACATTTTGGATTAGGAATTAATGCTTTAGAAATGGACTATCACAGAAATCAAAAACACTGAAAATTACTTTGAATGTATTTTGGCATGGTTAAAATAAAATAAAATAAAAAAATCCTTAAAATCCTATGTAAAATAACCGCTACAAGAAACCAGTATGTTTTTGGCGGCCCTGGTTACAGAAGTGGCCTAAGATCACAGCCTTCCTTCATTTCCTTAAGAGGCAGCACAGCCCTCCTGCAGTGCATCATGGGATTACACCGACACAGGGCAGGTGGGTGGGTTAAATCTAGACACTGTCACCTACAAGCAGCGGAAAATTGAAGCACAGTAACCAATTAGAAGTGAGCTTTGCATAAAGTAGGATTAAGGATTTTTCTGAGAACTTGACATGTGGGTGGCTTTTAATGCTTTTGGTTCATCTGAGAATATCTGCTTCATTTTGAGCCAAGCAAAGTAAGGAAAAATAAACATCATATATCCTAGACTATATAAAGGAAACCAAATGCTTTGTAGACCATATCACGTAAAAGTTATGCATTTTACTGATTTTAAACTGTAATATAAAGTCTTTGGAGTGAATGTCCCTTGAATCAGTATGTAAGAGGTTAAAGGTGAGGTACAAGGTTTTCAAACTGTTAAAGGGCTCATATTATACTATTTTCTGATCTGTGTTATAATGTGATGATGAGATAAGAAATAATCGACTCAAAGCATCATCTAGTGACTCAGCTTGCAATAGACAAATGTTTTCTCATTACTCCGAGACAGTGTGTATAGCGGTCTGATATTTTTCACAAAGGCTTTTATACCTCCTGGGGGGAAAAACTATTTACTTTTTTAAGAGAAAAATTTGGGGGTGTCCTGTCGAAACGGCCTACCCATCGATTTGAGCTACCTAGCTCTACTGCGCATGTGCACGCATCCGCACGACCCTTAAGCGCTGTTACAGTTTAAATGCCCATCGATTTGAGCTACCCGAGGCAGAAGTTTTGCGGCAGAATACCTTTGTTGGATGATTGAATGGTTTGGATTTAATATTTGATTTTATCGTTATGATTTTCATTACATCATATTTCATTTTGTTTCCATGTGTAGAAAATGTTGTAACTTTGTATTAAATAAAATTGAATTGCATGGAATTCTCCCATTTTCAATGTCCCCAGTATCACAAAGGTGAAGTATGCTACCTCTAGTGGATGCAGTATTTAGGAGAAGATATTGGCCTGTCGAAATGAGCTACCGCTACCCATATTCATATAAATGAGTAAATAATGGTGATTATACAGTGGGAGCATTATTCGATGGCTAAATTGGCCTGTCGATATGCGCTACCTTTAGTTGGAGCTCTATTTGATAGCATAATACACAAATTTATATAAATGAGTTGAAATTTTACATAACTGAGGTATAAAGTATGATCTCCATGTGCAAACAGCATAAAACTCACTGTCTCTAAAACTGGGCAGGTGGATTTATACAACTGTAAACGGAAAAATGTAAGGTAGCTTATTTCGACGGGGTAGTGTGAATCGATAGACGTCACTGTCGATTTAGGCTGCTGGTAGCTTATTTCGACAGGGCAGCCCATTTCGACAGAACAGGGGCGCTTCAGATTTAGCGCGCGTTACATTCAAATCATCTCTAACCCACCACAGCATTCCTTATTATACAATATTTCACTATGAATGTGACAAATAAACTGGGACCGTAAATATAGCAGACTTTTATATGGGCGCACATATTTAATTCCAGTTATATCCAACCTCTGAGTAAAACTGCTGCATTTGTAATAATGTATGTTTTATGTCGCCATCATTCTCAGACAGACTTTATTGAGATGATTCATAGTGACGCAAATGTGTGCACCAAAGCTTTTCTCGTTCTGTCAAATGTCATTTCGATTTTTTCTACAGTAATTTTTTTATTTTTTTTTCTTGCATGTATTTGTGATATATTTATAAATGCAGATGTAGGTAAACTTCAAACAAACTAGGTCCCAAATATCTTGAAATTATTATTTTTTATATACGATTTTATTACATGGACCTTTTTTAGAGAAGAAACACCACAAAAAAGGATAAATGGTGTAAATTTCCTGAATTCAGACCATAGACTGTATATATAAATGGTTCCAAATAGCAGGGGGCACTTCCACCTCCATCAACTCCCATTGTCTTTACACTGAAATATTGTCACCCCTCTCTCTGTAACTGCTGCAGTGAACTTCATCATAAAAATATTAACCCGCTCTACGTGATCCTGGAGTTTTTATTTTGCCATTTTATCTGTAAATAAATCCCTGTTCCTAATGAAACACAGCTCCAAATTTGCTCCTATACCTGCTAGCTTTGTGAGCTTCGTTTGACTGGAGCAGAACCTATGGATGAGGTCACACTCCCTTTATACAGTCTATAGTTCTGACCCAAAAACAGGATAAGAACCTATTTTGTCTCCACACCTTTACTTGTTGCTTTTCCGGTGATGCATTCACCTGTATAAGATCCTGTTGAAAATGTGATGATGCAACTCAAGGGGCTATCCAAAATAATAAATACATGCATAGATATATAAATAAATGAATAAATACATAAACATTTGTTGACTCCTTGTGACAAAGTGGGCCTTTGTCCCTGTATACTCACCTTAATTTCATTTCATATTTGTTAATTTCTCCATAATCAACTGAACTGCTAGGTAGAACTATCCCGGGTTTGTTTTATTTAGTTTTGTTTAGTTCCTCTTTAACATAACACAACACACTCAAGTTAATTTAAGTATATTTTATTTGGTTAGATTTATTCAATTTAGTTAAACATGTCACTTACCTACTTACCTGTTGCTCCACCTGGTCTGGAGACAAAAGAGGGTGTGCCCTGAGACGGACATATTTAAAGCCTCTGGGGGGAGGTTTTGGGACAGACCATGTGGAGGGGAGAATTGGTTTCAGTTCCTTTTGTTTGTTGGGTTTTGTATATTTGATTTGGATGTTTTGGTGTTTATAGATTATGTTAAACACTTTAAGTTAAGGGGGACTTAGGCCCTTGTAGAGCGAGAGGTAACTGTAGACGAAAATGAAGTTGCCTTACAGCCAACCTGATGAGTGCTTGTGGAATTACCTGGAGGGAGGAGCTTCCTGCAGGGAGGAAAGCAGGTCACATGTGGGGTTTTTCCTTAGTTTCATTAGTTTCTGTTGCTTATGCCTAAGTTGGAGCAGTTATTTTTTGTAAATATGTAATTTTTTTTGTTTGCGGCGATACCATGGTGAATTGACGAATAAATCTTTGGGACAAATACGCAATGTTTTCAGAGTCTGCCTCCTGCTTAAGACCACTTTGGCCAGCTTCCCCACACTCCTATTATGCAACACCAATAGGAAAAAAATCTATGATAAGAGACCAGACTGACTTGTGATCTAAAGGATGCAAATACATGTAACCAGTTATGGATCGGGCTCATATGAATGCTGTCCAGAACCAAAACTAATCACCACTTACACTGTGTCGTATTGACATAACCCTTGGCTTTAACACATCATGCACTGGATCCCTGCTTGATGCTCTTTTCCTGTATTCTGTTATTGATTATTTATCTTTCCTTGGCAGATTAGCCCTAGAGCTAGCCCAAGGGCAGACAAATATGGATATAGAAAGAGATTTGTATTGGACAATACACGTGGAGTTCCTTACTTTTTATAAAAAGAAATGCCTCAAAGAGAGTGAACTATTGATACATTTTTATATATAAATATATTAATTATTTTTTTCTTCAGTAAGCAGAGCGCTATACCAAGTTGTCATTCAGTTTGATAAATGAAAGGACAGCTAATGATCCAACTATTAATGTATTCACTACCATCCAGACTTTGTTTATTTTGGCATCTATGTATAAACACTTTTTAAAAATGAATTATTATTATATCTGCTTCTATATTAAAGGTACATTGTGTAGCTTTTCTGATGGAGGGTCCGTCAAATGCTTTTCTCCATGGAGATGTTATTGCTTTATCTGGAATGTTTCAGGATATGGCATTAACCCTTCCTATCTTCATAGAGACCAAACCAGACAAGTTACAGGTCAGATCTGTGGAGAGGGAACCCCCTCATGGTCAGAATGCCTGTTTTTTCTAGGTATTTTTGAGCTATAAAACCACCTGTAACTGAATACATGTAAGGTAGAGCTGTTTAATGTTATACTGTGGAACAATGCAATGACATATCGATAGAAACAAGTCAAGTAAGATAAGATAAGATAAGATAAGATAAGATAAGATAAGATAAGATAATCCTTTATTTGTCCCACAATGGGGAAATTGCAGTGTCACAACGCAAGTTTCAGAAACAGTAGGAAAATAAGAGCATCAAAATCAAGATAAATAATAAGTATTTACAATCAACTAAAAAAACACAACACTGTAAAGCTAAAGGCACAGGAACGTTGCACAATAAGTGTCTTTGATTCTGAGCAGTGAACAAACAGCAGTTAAAGTGACTCCAGTATAGTAATATATAATATTACTACAATAAAGTGACTCAGATGATTGTGTACAGTGCAGTGATGGACAGTGGTGGTTAAATAAATAAGAAGCAGGTAGTGACTTTAAATAATATTGCACATTGTTATTATTACTATGGAGATGATCCATGGTTGCTATGGGGATGACACATGACTAGCATTGATCATTGTACAGTCTGACAGCAGCAGGAAGGAAAGACCTGCGAAATCTCTCCTTTACACAGCGAGGGTGAATCAGTCTGTCACTGATGCTGCTCTCCAGAGCAGACAGGGCGTCCTGCAGGGGGTGACCCTCATGGTCCAGCATAGACATGAGTTTAGCCAGATGACAGACTCCAACCAAAAAGTTACATAGTGCACCTTTAAGCAAATAAGCAACTAATCGCGTCTTTGGCTATAGGGTAAACATGTAAAAATGAATAAAAGGTTTGATCGTTACTGGAGGATGGGACAGGGTATGTGTCTCTAATTGATGTTTAATTAAAGAGCTTGTCCAAGTCATTAGTCTGTCTGTCATGCGTGGGGCCATCAATCACTGTGTGTGTAAAGCAGAGCTGATATGCTGCGCGGAGGAGGAGGACGCATCCATCATCGCACATAGACTCTGCATGTTGTGTTTGGATATTGGGTTTTCAAAGAAAAGCACAAAAAAACAGGCACAAATATTTTGAACCATAGATTAACTGATGATAATGGCAACATATATGTTAAGGTCCAAAAAGGTTTTAATTATGAGTAAGAATATATGAAGTGTTGATAACTATAACATTTTTTATTTATATAACATTTTTAATTCATTTTTTTTTTTTTTTTTTTTTTTTTTTAACTTTTTAAACAAGAGAAAATTAAACAATACATAATAGAACAATGCTGGAGAAAATCTAACATAATAGCAGAACGTCAAAGTCCTATAATTAAACTAGAAAAGCACTCAGAGAGCGCAGACCTCCGCCAAGCCCCATTTAACGCAATGCTAACGAAATTTTCAAAGTGATCCAGAATCCAGGATTTCTTCTGGATCATCACCAAAATTTAATCATCTGTTGGATTTACCATTAGGAACATTTCCTGAAAATTTCATCAAGATCCGTCCATAACTTTTTGAGTTATCTTGCTAACTAACTAACAAACAAACAAACAAACAAACAAACAAACAGACAGACTCAGGCAAAAACATAACCTCCTTGGCAGAGGTAATTAGCTGACCTGGCCCTGTTGTATTCTCCCATATTTCCACTAGAGGTTATCTGTGTTACTGCTGTCTGATATAGTGCCAGTTTTGGCCTGACAGAAGAAGACCAGAAAGCACTGGTGAGCCTGAGCAAAGTTGTTAAACTTACTTCTAACAGAGTCTCTGTGATTGGTCCTTTCCTCTGTCACATGACCTTCAGAGGGTGGTTTCCAGGACGACGGGCTTCTTCCATTTGATTCAGTGTCAGAAACATCTTGGGTCACATGGAACATTTGATAATTAGTAAAACTTTTATCATCCAATCATTTTAAAATATCAGTGATCAGCTTGGGTCTTTTTAATGGAGAGATCTAAAGCCAATCGTCTGTCAGTAAAAGCATGCAGTTTGGAGTTTAGACTTACGCATCCAGTGGTAAAAACAGTCAAATAAAGTTACAGATGGTAGCATTAACAGTATAGTAGAGAATTCAAAAAGAAAATTTTGCACATCACAACCTAACTAATACTTTTAATTTAAGAACAGTGATAGTCTCATGTTTGCCACCATAGGGCAGAGTACATTGAATGTCTTAAAAGTACATTTAAAAGTCTGTTTCTCAGTAGACAAACTGCACCATATGCTAGAGAAAGATAAGTGGAGCATAAGTCTTGATGAAGTCTTTAATGTTAAAAAGCAGCATGTAACTTTCATGTTGGCACCACAAACAGTTGGTGAGTTTTATAGTGTTATCAAAGTTCACAATGTTTCTCTTCTCAAACTTGTAGGAGGTCAGTGAGTAATCCTTCAATGGAAAACTACAATGACTGTTGAAAGCGTTTGCTACTGAGGGATTTTATTCCTTTTAATAAAAACTGCATATGTCTTTAGTAGAATACCCCCTTTGTCAGCAAACTATAGTAAACACCATGACAGGGACTAAACCAATACTAACTTCACTACAGTAGAACACAAAGCACTTTAAACAAGACATTAAATAGTATATCGGTTCCTGAATGTATTTTGGATTGAAGGGGTAATTGGAGTATCTCGAGGAAACCCACCCAAACAAGGGTAGAACCATAAACTGTATAAAGAAGTGGTCTAAGGGAGTGTGACGTCACCCACAGCATTTGCCCCAGTCAAATGAAGCTCACGATGCTAGCGGTTTAGAGCCAGGTTCCATGTTAGGAATAGGAATTTATTAATGGACAAAATAACAAAATAAAAACACTGCGATCATGTTTAGTTGGTTAATACGAACATTTTAAGACCCAAATTCCAGCGCCCACTGCAGCAGTTATGGAGAGAGGGGTGACAACTTCTCCATTTAAATTCAATTGGAAACAGCATTGATGGAGCTGGAAGCGCCCCCATGAACACTTCCCATTTGGAACATGGTGGCTAGCGGGTTAACTATGTCCATTTATATATACAGTCTATAGGGAGAACGTGCAAACTCTAAAAACGACCAACTCGAGCCAGAAATGAATGTGGGTCCTGTTTGATGTGAGGCGAAAATGCTACCCACTCTGCCACACATACTCTTAACCGTGGGTTTCCTCTTATATGCAACATCTTGAGGATATTTTTTCCCATTCAAAATTTATAATATTCTATTAATCACTATAGTTCTAATATTTCATCATTCTGAAACCCGTGGATAGTCCAGATACTGTGAGAATGAAACAAAATATTAGCCTCTTTACACTAATCCCTAGAGAAACAAATGAGCTGTTACATCTGAAAGGGCATCTGACGTTAAATGCTGTAAAGTGCTTGAAATTGTAGTTGTATAACATAATCTTTTTAGGCAAGTTTTCGTAAAGTGTTACAGAAGAGTTGCTGCATTGCCTTTAGCTTTTAAATCAGATGAGTAATATTCACAGATTTTGGCGCCTGCTGGCCTTCTGCTTATGCAACAAGAACAAATAATCAAGTCTGAAATTGTCTTAAAGGGAGATATGGAGAAGATTTGTCTTACCATTTCTGTTTTTTTCCCTTTTATGAATCCAAGCCCAAACTGTTGATCTGTACTTGTGCGTCTCTGAGTGTTTCGAATGGTGCCTCGCCTGTGCTGCCTGTGGTCTCTGGTGTCATTAGGAGTGAGAGAGGAGGCTGGAGCTCATTTAGCAGCTGTTGGATTGAAAATGGAAGTGCCATGTGTAGAAAGCACCAACATTCCATCAATACCACGGAGAAGCTACAGGCCCGGCTTAGTCCTGACATAACAGTGTGCCCTGAGTCATGCATCACAAGTGGTTAGTGTGAGTGCTTTATCTTCGCCCTATAACTACATTTAATATTTAGAGCAGATATTTTTTTACATACCATTTCATATTTCAGCTACAAGACAATATGCCACAGTAGTCTTTGTGCCGGTCCCAACGCTGAATGTAAAGTAAATGGTCACTTTTTTATATAGCGCTTTTTCAACTTCAAGGCACTCACCTATTCACACAAACATTGGGGGCAAGGTAAGGTGGGTTAAGTGTCTTGCCCAAGGACACAACAACAGCATTCACCTATGGGAGCTGGTTCTGACCGTTCAACCAATGATGTTTATGTCGAGAGCGGGATTCGAACCGCCAGCCTTCAGATCAGTGGGCAAACACTGAGATACTGTCACCCAAAAGTAGTAGTAGGCCCAGCTCAGTCCTGGCTAATGTGAATATCAGTTATCACCAAGTTATCTACAAGTACAACTACATAGTACTTTTTACTTATACTAGTATGCCAATGTACTATTTTATTACAGGTCCATGTCATATAGTCATCTTCATAATAGTAGCGGTTGCATAAGAATCACAGGAAAATCCTTTTGCACACTTATAGTAGTTCTTATTTGTACACAGATGTATCTTACTACTACCTAGACACCAGTGGAATGGACTTTATTTTTGCTTTTCATGAGCAAGTTAAATTTGCTATAATCAGCTCTACCTACTGTAACAAACCCCCATTTGAAGCAGTCCAGTCCCTCCTTCATTAACTTGTCCTGTGTTATAGTATGCAGAGATTGTGACACTCATCCGCCTGTTCACCTGATGCAATCTGCAGAAACACAGTCTTCAGTGTTCTCCCTGTTAGCACCACTTTAAACAGACAGGCCCGTTTAGGTGTCTCAGGGCGAGATTGCATTTTCTTGCATGATGCTGATTAATGTTGCATCTCGGCTTAAAATACATATTTTCTCATAATTCAAAGGTTTGCGATACATTTGCAGAAATTATGCTTAAAAGGTGGTTAGCATGTTTGTTCTTAAAGGTACACTGCGTAACTTTTCTGTTGAAGGTCCGCCACCTTCTTGTTTTCTTGGATATGCTTTTGCTTTGCCTGGAATGTTTTGCAGTCTGGCATTTAACTTTTTTATGCAGCATTTATTCCATTACATGTTAATAATAATAATAATAATAATAATAATAATAATAATAATAATGCATTACTGTGAGCGTAATTTTCCCAATGGACATTATTGGTGATACATTAACATCTCCATGGAGACAAAGAGGTAGGATCTAATAAAAAGTTGTGCACTTCACCGTTAACTGTATGCATTGTAAACTTTTATATTTCTCTACAAAATATCTACTGAAACCTTAGCAGATGTCTGTACTCATAAATCTGAAGTTAACTATAATGTGATTTCTTCAAATAGCTGCAGTTTTTCATTTGTTTATTTCCATAATCCCTCATTCATCCTCTATTATGTGACAGACGTGCTTATGGTATTTGCATTAAGTAGGGTATACTAATGGATAACATTTAGCTTAAAGTTTTTAGCATGAATTCACGGTAATATTGTGGTCTTTACTGGGAGGCAATAGTGCAAGTCAATCTGCCAACTGAGTACACATCTAAATAAATGAAGAGTTTCAGTGCAGTGAATAATGAGCAGTCACCGAGGGACAAATGTGTATTGCTAAACATATTAATAAATCTTTATTTAATGACATCCTTGTTTTAACGTAGAGTTGTGTTTATGCTAATTAATGTCTAATTGCTCTTTATTTATGGGCTATTAGCATAATTAGCTTCCTGATTATGGTGGAACATTAGGCTGCCGGGCTAAGGTCTGTTGTTGATCGACTGTGCTAGCGATAAATGCTATTTCCCTGACTCTGACACATGGCGTTGGTTTGTGGCGCTTAAATGATCACAGTTTTGCACAGTTCAATATCTGACTTTTATTTTGGTGCGATGTTGTTTATGTTGCATCATTATTCTGTAGCTCTGAACTGCAGTTTGCCCCGATGCACTGGGACCAATCTGCAAAACGATGCTCACTTTCACTGTGCTACTGTAATTGGTGTCATTTTGTAATAATCTTTATGGTGAATGAAAACTCCAGGGTCCAGCCAGTGCTCAGGCTCATAATGAAAAGTTTAAATGGTTAAACAGATCATGGGCCGTGCGAGTATTGAACTAACTTATTTACATTACAGCTTTTCTGGAGGGGGGCTTCTGTCATCTTTGCTTGTTTCATGGCATTATACATACATTTATCTAGCAATATTTTTTATTATACTTTCTGTATCTCTCTCTCTTTCTCTATTATTTGTATTTTGCTTAAAATATCTTCCTACTTTGAGCAGGGCTGCCTCTCCACAGACCTGACCTTAAACGTAGCTTGTTTGTGCCATCTGTTTGTCTTTGTGGTGACAGATATGTTTAAAGCCATACTGAGGAATATTTTAGACAAAGCAACAACATTTCCATGAAGACAAGCAGGTGGCGTACTTTTTACCAGTTACAGTGCATTGCTTGGCGACTATAGATATATACGGAATAGAGAATTTTACTTACTTGCAAGACAATTTACAACAATATACTTTCAGAGTATTTTTTATATTTTTGGAAAGTGTTCTTAAAGGTGCATTGTGTAACTTTTCTGGTGGAGAGTCCGTCATGTTATTGCTTTGTCTGGAATGTTTCACAGTATGGCATTAAACCTTTCTATCTTCATGGAGACCAAACCAGACCTACAGGTCCGATCTGTGGAGAAGCAACTCCGCTCATAGTCAGAACGCACGTATTTCTTTTTGAGCTATAAAACCACCTGTAATTGAATAAATGTAAGGCAGAGCTGTTTAACGTCACACTGTGGAACATTCCAGGCAGAGTAATTACATATCCATAGAAATGAGCAGGTGATGGACCCCTAACCAAAAAGTTACATAGTGCACCTTGATATTGAGTTAATATATTTAGTAGAAATATTTGTGTAAATTTTCTTACCTTGTGTGACTGAAGTGCCCAAACATTTTCCCCTTTGGAGGAGGATATTGTGGTGATACTGCAAAGAAGGAAGACGATATTTCATCTATGCACAGATACTTTTACCTCTTCCAAAATCCTTCAGATGTTGCGAAAAACGTATTGACCGGTCCTCAGGAAAGTTTAGCCTTTAGCACATTTGGCACGTTTGCTCACAGCCTTCACAGAGGTCAGGCACAGGAGGTAGTGACTCAGCTTTGGCTCCCTCTCAAATCCATCACTCGAGTTAGTCAGTCTCTAAGTTGAATGAACGCAACACATTACAGCTACTTTGAATATTGTACTTCTTCTTTTCTACAACTTTAAAGGGCCCATATTACACTATTTTCTGATCTGGTATAATGTTACTTCATCACAGACATACCTGGAGTTGTGTTTTGTTTCATTTGCTCATGCTTAACACACAAACTCTGCATATTTTGTGCTGAGTCTCTTCTCTCAAACAGAAAACACTCTGTTCCACCTTGTGATGTCATGTGGTAATACAGGAAGTGCTTCCCAGTGTTTTTAAACTCCATACACCTTTACTGGAATCATTTGTATAATTTCAGCACTGAAATCTCCACTGAACAAAATGTAAACGTTTGATGTTAACTTGAAAACGACCACTACATGACATCACAAAGTGGAACAGGGCATTTTGAGATTTGGAGGTGTAGACAGACTAATAATGCAGGATTATTCAACATGTGTGAATGAAACAATACAACTCCAGGTATGTTTTTGATGAGGCAACATTTTAACATGACTTAAAGCTCATCACAGGAATCCATTTTGTGTATTATAGGACCTTTAATGCATCTTGTTTTTGCTTGCTTCTCCTCTGATTTCAAAAATCTAGTTTGCAAAACCATGGTAGCCCTACAATCACTGGAAAATGTGAAAAATAATGAAATGTCAAAAAAGGTCAATTGATTTAGCAATAAGCAAGTAGCTAATTAGCATTAATATTAAATGAAGTTATTCCAGTCAGGGGGATGTTTTCTGTGTCTCAAACTTTTGATGTGATCTTAAATTTTAGTTTTAGTCTTAGTCTAGTCTTGGTGATAAATGAATTGTTTCTAAAGCTTTGCAGTGTGTCTGAAAATGTATGTAAGTGTGTTATAGGTGCATAATATATATAGTGTAGTATATAGAGGGCGTACATGCTGTATAACAATGAACTTATCAAACCAGCTCACAATAAAAATGCAGATGAAGAGTGGGGAAAGTGCCAATACACGTGACTTCACCCACATTGACTAGTGAGTGTGGAGTGATGGTGGAGGTCAGAAGGGTCAGTGGGGCAGATAGCAACACTTCTATCAGTCTACCCCAGGGCAGCTCTGGCTACAATAGTAACCTACACTGATCTGAAGTGAATAAATAATACACAAAAGTGTAAAGATACTTTGAACATCTGGAAAAGCGCGACTGTTAAAGCCATACAAAATAAGTAAATCAGTCGATAAAACAATTGCAGCAGAAAATAAATGGCAATAGGCCATTGTGTGGAAATTACAAGTTTGTGCGTTCTTTATTTAGACTGTGATACCAGTGTTATTTGTTATAATTGATGTGCGTCTGAATGCATCAAGGTAGTTTTATTTTTACCCTGTTGTCTCTCATGAGCTTATTGTGCTAATGAGCTGTTACCATTCTCTCTGCATGAATGGGGTTTGTGAGGTTATTTGCATGTTTGTGTATCTGCGCTCACACAGGCGCCAAGGCCAAATGCAAATCCAAATTCATATTTCAATGCCAGCTCAAGAGCTTAAACTTTAGTCTGCTGCAGTCATTAATTACACAGTGCTGATCAGAGGAGACGCTACATGTAGGTCACACTGAGTTACTGAGGGGAGAAACACAGGCACCCTGCCCCATACAGTGCTCAGGTAAGGTATTATGTGGAAAATGCCACGGGAGTTCTCAATTAATACTTCTTTTTTAGCGTTTATAAGTCAGAGAGATAAAATAAAGACATTATCTGCACTTACTAATAGACAATATTTTACATTCTGCTTAAAATGTGCAGAAGGGTCATGCCCCAAAATACAATTTGTTTTTCTCAGAGCTTTGGTTAATTATGAATTGTGCACAATATGTAGCAACATAATAAACTGTTTACTCTTATTTGGAGTACTTCAGTGTGATTGTAACAATATTAAAATATTTCATTCCAGGAATCAACTCATGAATCATGAGTTGATTCCTGGAATAGGCACTGTGCCACCCAGTTATTTTCCATTTCTTGTTTGATTTTTTGTCTGTGTTGTACACTTTGGCAATCACATAACAAATCTCTTTTCTGTACATCAATATTGTCTGTATGCTAAATGAACTGACAATACCCATATAGTATGGCATTCCTCTGGTACGGGGTAAAATGAGTATCAAGATGGGAGAACACTTCTGGTCCATGTACAAGGAAAGGCCATTATCAGAGGTTGAGAGGACGTAAAGGGGGAACATGTTGTTCTTGGTCTCTGATGGGGTGAGAATGGACTCCCAGGAATGATCTGTCATTGGCTCAATGAGTGCTGTGTGACTTCTTCAACATTCTGACTTTTCTATTTTTTTACAATTTACCAGGTCTGTACTGTAAGGATAACCAGTACATTTGTATAATGGCATCCTTACAGAATACATACAGAAGTATGTTT
Source organism: Taenioides sp. WSHXM2023 (assembly GCA_029959045.1). Taxonomy (NCBI): domain Eukaryota; kingdom Metazoa; phylum Chordata; class Actinopteri; order Gobiiformes; family Gobiidae; genus Taenioides; species Taenioides sp. WSHXM2023. The sequence continues at coordinate 13,433,541 of CM057085.1, forward strand.
TGCAGTAATACAGTGAAATATCAGAAAATCGAAATCAATTACAAAGATTTAAGTCCGGTCACTGGTGAATTTCCCTGAGTTCAGATGAGATGACAGGTTGATTAGCCAATCAGAGAAACAGATCAAAATAAATATGGCTGCTTAAGAGAAAAACATGTTAAAAAAAAACCCAAATCTGAGGGTGTGGTGACCAAACTGATACCCCACCCCCTTTTTTTCTGTACAGTGAAATATATTGGAATAATGAAACAACATTTTTTAGTTAATCAGGGGTGTACATGAAGCACATTTCTAAATCAGTATTTTTTTTTTACACCTGTCACACCTGTGCTGAAGTCCATGTTTTGTTTTGTCATTCTCCCTCAGGTCTGGAGAAGGTTGGTCGTGATTCCAGTTACGAGCAGGAGGGAAAAGTCCAGTTTGTGATGGACGCGGTGTACGCCATGGCCCACGCTCTGCACCGGATGCACCGTGAGCTGTGTTATGGTTACCCCGGTCTGTGTCCACGTATGGCCAACAACATCGACGGAAAAGAGCTGCTCAATCACATCAGGGCTGTCCGATTCAACGGTGAGATTTAACCTTTTCACTCCACTGCTTTTTAAGTCCGTTTTGATTATAGTTACTGTATTCAAGGAACTATGGCCCAGAGATGGGAAACACTCAAAGTTTGATGGAAAACGCTTTACCAATATGTAGAAACGTTATCTAAATGATTCTAGCGAAGGTGTATGAAGTTTAAAAACACAGTGGAGCACTTTCTGTATTAACACATGAAGAACTGTGGGATTTACGCATTGAGCCGTCTAAGTGTAACTCCACAGGTACGGTCATCAGGTCCAGAGTCAGGGCATTTTGAGGAGAGTAACAGCCCTCAGGAGAAAAGTGTCCCTCCTCTGTGTCCTTTTTGAGACAGGATTAGATGAGGAAACAACATTATAACGTAGACCAGAATATAATACGGACCCTTTAAAAATAAAGTGTATTAAAATAAGTAATTAACTTTCAAATATTGCCCACTCCTCATGCTTCTGTCAGGTTCTCTCCAACAATACAAATCAGCCTTAACAAGTTTATATTAATTAATAAAGTCATTGTAACAAATTCCATATTCCATCAAAGACTCTGAAGACATACCATGATGAATACACATTTATTTGACTAATTTAGGCTCGTCTAACTAATACAATGATTTTTTTTTTCTGCAAACATATCTAATCTTTATCACACACACTTCAATTTCACACCGTATCAAACAGCTTTCCTCCTTCCATGTTTATCGTGTGCATATTACAGATGGTAATTTGCATGGATTTAATATCACCACGGACCTCTCGTACTCGATGGTTAATTCACCATTTCTTTTTGTGACATCCTCCGCTTCTGACAATTTTAAGTGGCTGGAAAACATTAGCTCATTTCCTCCTAAATACTATCAGACACTTCATTAGAATATTCTCACATTAATCTGAGTCTCCGAGGACGTACCTGCCTCTCCCTCCTCTTTTCATTTCCTGTCTCTGTCAGGTGTGGAGCTGCATACATATATGCATGACTGCGTATGGACTCGTGAAGACCAAAAAAAAAAAAAAAAAAAGACGAGCGAAGTCATAAGCTGTAAGGATCAGAGCAGGATTTTTCTTCAGCAGTTTTTAGAATGTAATATTGTGCGATATTCAGCAGGTTTTGCAATTCAGTCTCTCTCCATAAAATCTGAAGTGTTATCAGACCATGAAAACCCATAGATGTGGGTAGTAAACTTTTTGACCTTGTAGTAGTGTTTGTTGTAGCAGTAATAACATATGGATGAGATTTATTGAAATGGTGGTGGTAGGATTTATTCATTTTAGTGTGATGGGTTGGGCTGATTTGTTTATTTATTTAAATGCACTTTTAAAGATGCACTATGCAACTTTTCTGGTAAGAGGCTCACCACTCTGCATGGAAATGGAGAAAGTTACACAAAAAGGCAATTCACATTTATTGAAATACAAAGGGGTGTTTTGCCAGAAAGTTCTTGGCAAGCATGACATGGCTGTGAATGTGCTCGCCTCTCCAGGGATCTGACCTGTAACTTGGCTTGGTGGAGTCACACACTTGTTTACCTAGTAGTTAAATGATTTACTGTCAAACATTCCAGGCAAAGCAATGGCATAAATAGCTGTGGTGGTTATTGAAGTCACTAGCAGCAGTAGAAATAGGGGTGTAGTAGTAGTAGTAGTAGTAGCAGCAGTAGTAGTGGTTATAGTGGTAGTAGTGGTGGTGCTAGTAGTGGTATAGTAGTAGCAGTAGTGGTAATAGTGGTAGTGCTGGTTGTAGTAGTAGTAGCAGCAGTAGTAGTTTATCTACCGCTAGAATCCAAGAAATGTTTACCAAATATTTCCAACTATAACCTTGGCTGTGTATAAAATGTCTGCTTAATAGAGCTGTGTACTGCAGACATAAAGATTGACTATACCATAAAAACTGAAGGGCCAGAGATCAAGTCTGAATATTAGTTTGAATGAGAATGGCTATTATCTGTTGTGAAAATGGGTGCCAGAAAGCGTTGGTATTTGCTGTTCCCTATCTTCCTCTGTCATTGTGTCAGAAACCAGTTCACGAGGAAGAATCTGATTGCTCTTCCTCAGTGCGGCTGCTTCAGATTTGTGCTCAGGTGTACTTGTGGGTTATTGTGATCCCAGAGAGGAAACAAATCATCACCGAACTACAAGGTCATGCACATTACACCCTGTCCTATCACTCTTTACCGGGAGTCACCAATATATGCTGCGATTTCCCATAGCAATGTTTTGTATTTTTATGCATTGTTACAATTAAAGATTTGTAGGTGTCACAAAAAAAGCAAAAGAACTTAATTACAATATGATATTTAGAGGTGCACTGTGTAACAATTCTAGTGGAGGATCTACCACCTGCTTGTCACCATGGAAATGTTGTTGCTTTGTCTAGAATGTTCCACAGTATAGATTAAACCTATCTATCACAAGCGAGACAGCACTACGTTACATTACATTTCAAATCTGTGGAGAGTCACCCCTATTTGCTGATAGAATTATTGTATTTTTTCAAAAAATAGAAATACCTGTGATCAATAAATGCCAGATGTATCTGTTTAATGCCTTACCATGGAACATTCCAGGCAAAGCAATACTATCTCCATGGAGACAAGTAAGTAGAGGGCGCTTTACCAGAAAAGCTGCATAGTGTACCTTTTACAGTGTCCTCTGTAACTTTTCTACTTGTTTCCATGGAGATGTAATTGCTTTGCATGAAATAACATTGCCTAGGTGGGTGATGCTGTTAATCTAAGTTATAGGTCAGGTCTGTGGAGAGTAAGAATTAGACCGGTCATGATAATTACTATATGGACTTATTCAATACATGATAGATGAAACTATAATTTTGGGGGTTCAATATTTAGTGTGGGTACTTTTTCATTGTCCTAGTGGGATTATTATTATTTATTCTGTAGAAGGTTTAATTATGAACTTCTATGACTCATTATAAACACAAACTAATTGTGTTGCATTCTGCTATTTATTGCAGCTCATGTTTTTGTAGATTTAGAATACTTTTTTGGGGATAATTCTGCTTAATGGTTTGGTTGCAATAGTATTTATCATCTATACTTTCAGCATAATTCAGCGTAAGTACAGATGATCAATGATCATTTTTGCATTTCAAAAATTGTTATCATGACAGACCTAGTAGGGTCAGGGTATTTTTAAGCTGTAAAAAATACCAGTAATATAATAAATGCAAGGCAGATTTGAGCATTCCAGGCAATGCCATGGAGATAAGCAGTTGGTCAATCACTGCACTTTTAAAGGTCCTATTATGCAAAATTGACTCTTGTGAGCTTTAAGCCATGTTATAATGTTGTTCCCTCATCAAAAACATACCTGGAGTTTTGTTCTCATTCACACACACATGTATTATTAGTCTGTCTATATCTCCAAAGCTCAAAATACCTTTTGTTCAGTAGAGATTGGCAATTCCAGGGCTGAAATGATCCAAATGATTCTAATGAAGGTGTATGAAATTTAAAAACACATTGCATGACATTACAAAGTGGAACAGAGTGTTTTCAGTTTGAGAGAAGAACTCAGCCTAAATATGCAGGGTTTGTGTGTTAAACATGTGTGAATGAAACAAAACACAACTCCAGGTATGTTTTTCATGAATAAACAACATATATAGCGTAATGTGGGCCCTTTAAATGTAATCTGTACTTCCTGTGTCCATAATGGAGACAATAGTTCTCTGACTGAATGGCTGCTCCTCCTGTTTGAATGCACTCTTCATGTCTGAGTGGTTTTCCTTCATTCCTTCGGGCACTGCAGTTCCACCCCATGAAGCCAAAACATCCACAGGCGAATCCTCCAGCTATGTACTGCACTAAGATCCAGGCTGGAAATGGAGAACGGTCTCCAGGCACTGCACTCGCCCTCTGCTCCTGATGGGCTGTGTATGGATGGGTCAAATGCAAAGGCCAAATGTAATTTCAAAATGGACAATATTAAAAGGGCCCATATAATGCTATTTTCTGATCTATGTCATAATGTGGTGTCCTCATCACAAACATACCTGGAGTTGTATTTTGTTTTATTCACACATGTTTAACGCACAAACCCTACATATTTAGGCTGAGTCCTTTTCTCAAACTGAAAACACTCTTTTCCACTTTGTTATGTCATGTGGTAATACAGGAAGTGCTCCACTGTGTTTTAAAACTTTACACCTTATCGTTTGGATGAGTTCAGCCCTGGAAATGCCAATCTCTACTATAATAAAGGATTACTCAAACATATGTGAATGAAACAAAACACAACTCCAGATGTTTTTGAGGAGGTAACAACATTCTAACACGGTTTAAAGCTCAGAAGAGTCAATGTTGTGTAATATATGACCTTTAAAAAGTAACAAGCCTCATACATGAATGCATGAAGAGTATAACAACTGACAGGCCGTTTTTGTCTGCCAGAATCTCATCAGCGTGGATCCAAATTTTAGGTTCTTTGAAGAGGTGTGATCAAAGACTCCAAATAATGAAGAGATGAATATTTGATTGCACACTCCATATGCATCCTTATTATAATTCACTCCGTCTGAAATGGAGACAATGGGGATTTAACATAGGATTATAGACAAAGAAACCAAAGACTTTAGATGAACTTGCAGACAGTTTACATGGCCTGCTAGACAAACTTTATTAATATACCAGGGAATTTACAATATATAAATACATTTTGAAAACATATTAAAACACTGTTAAAAAACACAGGTGTCAATATACAAGATGTGTATAAAGACGTCATTTTTATAGGTAAACAACATTTTCTTGGTGAGAATAAAATTTAGTTGCAGTAGTCCAAAGTTATTTATCACTTACCTTATGCATTTCCAGCATCCTAATTATTCACTGTGATGAATTTATAAGTACTTTTTGCAAGAGAGCAGAGTTTTGCCATTACAGTAATGCTAACAACAACTAGTGTTATAATTAGATCCAAACAGTGCGCAGTCTTATTTTGATCTCTGCTTATACAATATACATTACCAGTCAAAAGTTTGCACACACTTTTCCATTTATGTTTCTTCTTTTTGTTTGGTTTTTAAATAGCCACCCTTTGCTTTGATCACTCTTTTGCACTTTTGGCATATGTTGACCCTGACAAAGCACACCTGTGAAGTGAAACCATTTAAGGAGACTTCATCAGGAAGCTCTAATCCACTTTATTTATATAACACGTTTCATAAAATCATCAAGGAAGGTCATTGAGAGAAGGTCAAGAGTTTCCAGCGCTGTCACCAAAGCAACGGGTTGGTACTCCGAGGATTTATTAAAACATAGTTGACTAGTTCTCTTTTGTCTAATGGTGGGGTGTCTGTCCAATTAGGAGTACTTCCCATTGATTTCTTACGGGTTACTTTGACTTTGAAATAAAATAAAGGAGTAAAGATTGAGAAAGCACTTGACATTTGCTGTAGGGAAACAATGAACACAAAAGACTGAGATAAACTTCCCAGACCATGGAACTGTCTTATGGTCATTACTCTTTGCAGATCTATAACAATTTGCCTTTGTGGCAGATGCATGAATGAAAAGATGGGCTGAATGAGCGAATGATTTGAAGCTGGGGCCATTATCATCTTGGACCAACACCAAAAGACCTCAGCAAATTGGCAGCAAATATAGTACTAGTAAATGAAGAAGAAATGGGAATAGTTATTGTAAGTGTAGTTTTTAGCAGTTTGAAATCAAGGCCATCGACAGGATAACAAATCTGAAAATATCTTCTTTTTCTGCAGAAGAAAACACAAAATCGAAATTCAAATTTTTTCTTAAAATTATTGACCTTGTACAAAATGACAGATTGTGTTTTTTAAATTTTCCATCCTCTGTATTATCATAACAATGACAGCTCCAGTTCTATCATTGTTGACAATTATATGTGGTTTAATTTATCTCTGGCCAGTGTCATCCAATTTTTGTAAATTCTCTACCAGAATCCTTAGACTTGGACAAACTTTATTTATCCACAAAATTATTTGGACACAGTAGCTCACACATCACAATATAATATAATATAATAACAATGACCAAAAATATAAATGGTAATAATAATTTCTAAAAAAGAGTGAATGGTGTCAAATAAGGCATAAATATATACATGTATACGTACAAGGAAATATAGAAATATAGTAATACAAATATACAGCATCTCAGCTATATACAAGAGGTCGTAAGGAAAAAGAGTGCAGTGCAAGGATGTTGTTATACAGTTGTTATGGAGTTGTTATACAGTTGTAGGGAGTATTATCTCCTCTGTCCCTCTATAGTCTGGTGCAGTGGGTGAGCAGGAGTGTCCAGCTGATCATATGACCAGTTTTATGGATTAGATTTTCACTTGACCTTTTTCTTATCATTATAACACCAATCCAGGACTAGGCGTAGGTTGCTCCCCCCGTCTTTCTTTGGCAATACTGCTACAATATGTTGAATGTCAGTGTTGTATTGATGGCAAATAAACTTCGTCCTCAGATATCAAGGCTTGTGCATACATATTTTTCCCTCAAACTAAAGAAATGTGGAAATAAATGTACTTTTTCCCTCCGTAACACAAGCAATACACAAGGTAAGCTATAATAACACAATGTTTAACAAAAAATGGTTTGACTTTTCATAAAGAATAGCGTTTCATCAATAACATTTGGGCTATACACGACTTTTGACCGTATTTTAAGATTCTGAAATCAATATTTACATTTTCAAACGTGAATGTAACCTGCAGGATATAGGAGCGAGACAGCAAATATGTGTAAAATCCACTATGGTTTGGCGGGGAAATGCAACAATAAGAGGAGGTGGAGTACAATTGTAATCAATACAACAAAAAAAAAAAAGAAGCTGAAAAAAGTCACTAGCTGAGTGGGTTGGATTTGGAGGGAGTTGGTTGAATAGGCGACTGACAAGCTATTTGTGGATGACAGTTCAGAGTGATTATGGTCATCAGAGCTTTGGGTGTGACGCAGTGAGTTCACTTTAGCAACTGTCAGGGTGAATACGGCTCACTGTCCTGGTAAAGGCCTGTACTCTTGTTTGGAGGAGATAAAATAAATTACTATTGCTTTATGCATGACATTGCTGTTTAATTACACAGTTACTTAGAAGTGTAGACTGCACCAGTATTGTCAGTGTTTCTCATGGGTACTTTTTGTTTGTACTAGTGGGGAACCTTTTCTTATATTTCTGTGCTGTAATTTGAGCTGTAAAGGGTTGAATACACTTACATAACTTAAATAACTCATTATAGAGACAAACTAATGAATAAATTGTTTAATTCTGCTATTAATTTATTTATTGCAGTTTGTGTTTTTTAACCATATTATACATTTAGAATATTTTTGGGGGGCAGTCCTACTTTAGGGTAACTTAGCTTCAGTATTTATCATTTTTCATCTATATTTTCTTCAGCAACAAATCATGCTTCAAAATTTGTTATGGTGACAAACCTACTGTCTTCACACAATTCCAAGAAGTACTCGCTTTCTCTCTTTTCTAATGTCAACAAAGTTTGCACTGAATCATATGGTTTAAAATCTCCACGCTTAAAAGAGTTGAAATTTTTAAACTGCACAAAGTACAACACTACATTTTGCTGCATTTTGTTGGTGTAATAAATCTTCATGAATAAATATTAAACTGCCCCAGCACATCAAATCCTCCATATGGGCCCATTATTAAACAACTGTGCACAGACAGAAAAAGTAATGATAGGCAAAAGAAAAGCCTTCAAGCTACACTGACGCTGCTCACCTTGTATTTGTAAGTGGCTCAATGCGCAATACATCAAAATGTGTGAAAATACTATAGTAGAAGATTGGGAGACTATAGACCAGTGCCATGAATGTGGGCTGTGAACACTACAGTGAAAGCATTTCCACATTTAAAAAGCACTGAATCCAGAATTAACATGTATTATATATGCATAATGTAAAATGTAAAGTCAAAGTAGAAGTTTGTGCATAATTAATGATGTAAACATTGTTAATAGTCTGTACACTGCACACTTTCGTTTGGGTTCAGCACCAAAGGATGTTAAAAGTGCAGACTTTTTCTGGGGAGAGTCTGCAACCTGCTAGTCTCCATGGAGATTTTATTACTTTGCCTAGATTGTTCCACTGTATGGCAATAAACTTATCAATGACCATGCACAAGCATGACACCAGCAGGCCAAGTTACAGGTCAGATCTGTGAAGAGGTGACCCCACTCACAGTAAGAATGCATGTTTTTTAAGGTATTTTTGACCAATAAAAACATCTGTAATTGAATAAAAGCTAGTTTAATGCCTCACTGTGGAGCATTCTAGGCAAAGCAATCCCCCATAAAAGTTACAAAGTGCACCTTAAAATACAAACTAATTTTATTTTGTAATCTCTGCAGTACTATTCCCATTACATGGTGTTCAAAGTGTGCCATAAACAAGTGGATAATGGAGTCCTATTATCCGTGAGTGAGGAAGCTCCTTGTCAGTGTGAAACATATTTACATTCAGACTAATGTCCACAAAGCCATCTGTGAGCACTGAGCCCATTCTGTTGGCGAGCAGCAGAGGACACACACAGGCATTGGGCTGATTTACTCGGCTAATTCATCCCAAAGTGGCTTCCAGAGACCTCCCTAATGCTACCAGCACCATTACTCTCGTGTCCTCCTCTTTTACTCCATTTACTCACGCTATTTTCTTGTATGCTGCTGTGTTTTTAGTGTTGACTCCTGCCTTCTGCTCCCTTGAGGCGCTGCATATTGATATTGAGTAGTCAGTGACCTGTGTCGAGATGTACAGTATGTGCAGATGTAAAAATAGATTGCTGTGTCAATGATACAGAAGCAGTATTTTAACCAAGATAAGTACACTTAAGTTAAAGATGCACCGTGTAACTTTTCTGGTAGAGGGTCCACTACCTGCTTGACTACATGTAGATGTTATTGTTTTTTGGGGTTTTTTTCCTGGAATGTTCTACAGTATGGCATTTATTTTAACTATCTCCATGGAGACAAGTGGACACATCACCAGGAAAAGTTACAGGTCAGATCTATAGAGAAGAGGGCCGGTTCACGGTATTAAAGCATGTTTTTGTGGTAGTTTTGAGAAATAAAGTTATAATTGCATACATGCAAGATATATTTGTTTAATGCCATACTGTGGAACATCCAAGGCAAAACAATAGCACCATCATGGGGACAAGCAGATGCGGACCCTCCACCACAAAAGTTACACAGTACACCTTTACTAAGGTTAGGGTTTGCCCTCTGCATTTGACTTTTGGCCAACCTGTAAGGAGCAGTGAGTGCCTATCTCCAGATCTTGAGCTAGAGTAAACTTGTATTACTGTAATGTTCAAACATAAGAAGTTCAAAAGTACAAAATACAACTGATTTACCTTAAATGGGTCAAAATTATGTCAAAGCAAGGCACATTTATTTGTATTGCACAATTTGTACACAAAGAAATTTGAAGTGCTTTACAGAATAACAAAGAGATTAAAATCACAATACAAACAAATCAAAACATAAATAATCATCATAAAATTAACATTAAAAGAGAAGATTGCGTAATAAAAACCTTTGAGTCATATGCACAGCTAAACAGAACTGTTTTGAGCCTGGATTTAAACAGTCAAAGTAGAGGCCATGTATTTTAGTATCTTTAAATTTAAGGATCCAATTTGAACTGAAATTATGAACTCTCCTTCTACCACATTAACCTTGGCGAGATAGGCATCCAGCCATAACATTTTTTGAGATTTTGGAGCTCTTCGGGATGGAAATGATGCTTCAATGTGTTCCTCCAAGACTCGACCCTGTCTTGAGATGAGAGGATACGACTGTAAGGAAGTCAATGGGTGTGTTAAAAGTTACAAGTGAAAGGTATCAAAAGACAAAATAGAAAAAAGACAGTTGGCAAGGAAAGCTTTTTAGACATAATGACTCTAGGAAGAGTTATCGAGTAGAGGAGACAAAAAGTGCACAATCAGACACAATCAGAAGGAGGCGAGATTGGAAACGGAAAAGGGAAGATGAACTTTTGGGCTTCCACAGAAAAAATAGGAAAAAAGCTGGAGTTGCTGCATATATAGTTATTTGGCAACAGTGAGAATTGTAGGCAAGTAGTACTGAAGCTATGGCTGGATAAATGACCTTGAGCAGAGAGCAGGAGATGGAGGAGAGAGAGATGTATGCAGACTGAGACTGTAAACTCTACATGAGCAAACCGACCTTGGACTGGAACAGCATGTGCCAAGAAGTATTACTTTTTTTTACACAATATTGAAAAAAAAATCTGAAAGTGTCTATAAACTTTGCAAGTCCAATCTAAATATCAAGCCTGTCAACAGAAATTTGGGGGTCTGGGGCAAGAAGCCTTACATGGGCCCCCCTCAAATATTAATTCATAGGAAGAGGGTCTAATTCTGGGCCCCTAAAATCCTGGTGCCCAAAGGGGACAGCAGACCCCTTTGTATTCCCCTGTATCCTAACCTGCTAAATAGTACAACCCTAAGAACATGTTCATGTAATATTTCACACACTATTTTGTCAAGTTACTTCTACAGTTTCTAGTTACTAAAATTAAGTACAATTTGTCCCTTAATGGTCACTTTTTGGGACGCCCCTGAAGTTGACAACCCTAAAAAAAGTAAATAGGAAATTTATTTTAAAGTTTGTGTGTATTTGTGAAATTTTGTGGATCAAGTTGTCATAGTTCCTCTTCCAAGAGGTTGGCAATGAGTCAAAGGTCAGTGGTTCAATGCCAGCTAACACCAGGGCATACTTAAGTTGTGTACTTCAGCAGCACACTTCAAACACCTTGCCAAAGTATAAAAGTGAATGTTTATAGTTGAAGTGCCCAATGCTGCATTCTGTCGTCAGTCTACCCCAGGGCAGCTGTGACCTACTACTGAAGAAGTGTCAAGTCCTGTAGCTATCTTGAAAGATACAGTCATTCCAGTGCGTTATTATTAGTTTTCACATGTGCAAAAAGAATATGCAAAGTGAGAAAATATATATGAACTTGACAATGCAATTTACCCAACGCAAAACACTAGTCTGCGCAAGTCCTATGTTTCGAACTGTAAGCCATTTGTTTTGTTTTCCTATCCTATCAAATGCATGTCTTTAGTCCTTAAGCAGCCCTCGTCAGTCTAAACCTTACAATCATAGAGTGTGATCCTGTTACACACACTCCTCAGCCCTGACACTTAATCTTCTACTTACTACCTGCGGCTCTCCACTAACAGCAGGTTGTAAGTAGCAGCTTGTTGGCACTGAGTCCAATCCAGAGGCGCCAGTGTCACCTTGTCTGTGTTTTAAATGTGTATCATGAATAATGGAGCTACAGCGTACAAGCTAAATCATTCAAGACAAGCTAAACACACAGTGGCTTTAAGTGTCAACATTTTCATACATATTGGGCCTTGTCATATATTTTCTGAGTGTTGCCCAGTGAGCCTCCACAAAAGGCTATTTCTCCTAAAGGAATTATTCTTTGAATACAATTTGAGATAAGAAAAATCGAATGGTGAGAAGAGCACCAAAAGACAACAAAGCAATCAGACAGAAATGCACACAGGCAGAACTGCATTTGCACAACAAGATATACATTATATTGCCAAAAGTATTCACTCACCCATCCAAATAATGGAAATCTGGTGTTCCAATCACTTCCATGACCACAGGTTTATAAAATCAAGCACCCAGGCCTGCAGACTGTTTCTACAAACATTTGTGAAAGAATGGGTCGCTCTCAGGAGCTCAGTGAATTTCAGCATGGTACTGTGATAGGATGCCACCTGTGCAAGTCCACAGTCCAGTCATGATATTTCCTCGCTCCTAAATATTCCACCGTCAACTGTCAGTGGGATTATAATAAAGTGGAAGCGATTGGGAACAACAGCAACTCTGCCACAATGTGGTAGGCCACGTAAACTGACGGGGCGGGGTCAGCGGATGATGAGGTGCATAGTGCGCAGAGGTCGCCAACTTTAAGCAGAGTCAATCGCTACAGACCTCCAAACTTCAGGTGGCCTTCAGATTAGCTCAGGAACAGTGTGTAGAGAGCTTCACGGAATGGGTTTCCATGGCCGAGCAGCTGCATCCAAGCCATACATGACCAAGTGCAATGCAAAGTGTCAGATGCAGTGGTGTAAAGCTGCCACTGGACTCTAGAGCAGTGGAGATGCGTTCTCTGGAGTGACGAATTGCACTTCTTCATCTGATGGACGAGTCTGGGTTTGGTGGTTGCCAGGAGAACAGTACTTGTCTGACTGCATTGTGCCAAGTGTAATGTTTGGTGGAGGAGGGATTATGGTGTGGGGCTATTTTTCAGGAGCTGGGCTTGGTCCCTTAGTTCCAGTGAAAGGAACTCTGAATGCTTCAACATACCAAGAGATTTTGGATAATTCCATGCTCCCAACTTTGTGGGAATAGTTTGGAGATGGCCCCTTGCTTTTCCAACATGACTGTGCACCAGTGCACAAAGCAAAGGCAAAGACATGGATGAGAGAGTTTGGCGTGGATGAACTTGACTGGCCTGCACAGAGTCCTGACCTCAACCTGATAGAACACCTTTGGGATGAATTAGAGCAGAGACTGAGAGCTAGGCCTTCTCGTCCAACATCAGTGTGTGACCTCACAAATGCGCTTCTGGAGGGTGGTCAAAAATTCCCATAAACACAATCCTAAACCTTGTGGACAGCCTTCCCAGAAGAGTTGAAGCTGTTAGAGCTTAAGTTCATACGGGAGTCAAGGCAGATGAGCGAATACTTTTGGCAATATAGTGTATATATTCAGATTCTCTTTCAAAGTTCTCCAATCACTACCATCATGCAAGCTCACTCATTCGTACAAGAGAAGATGGACACAATGGCAGTGTGCAATGTCAGTAATGTGATATAATAGATGAGTATTTTTTTCCCCAAAAGTTATACCAAACAACCACTTTGCCTTGCTGCAATGTTAGTAAATGCTTATTTTCTAAGATAATTTAATTCTCAAATGAGTTTGAAGGATATTTGATGTTTTATTATAGAAATAAACGTGATGTTTAATGAAGTTTACATTTGCAGTATTACACATGGTACAATGCTTGACTTCACAGTGACCATATTGCATTCTCTGATGTGCGCCCCTCACCCCAAGAATGTGCACCCCTCACCCAAGGATGTGTCGACTGGGGGAGTGGTTTTGGTGTTTGTTTTGTGTTCAGGAATGCAGAGGTCACGAAGCCTAGATGACCAGGAGACAGGCATGGAGTGGAAAAGTACGGGTTACCTGATACAGAGCGCTCAACTTTGCATATTCATGAACAGAATGTATAAAACTGTGGGTCTCAGATAGGGTGGGTGTCTTTTCACATGTCTGGTGTAAGCCCCACGTAATCGTGTGCAGGCAGGGATGTTTTGAGGAGACCCGGATATATCTGTATTAGATTTATACTGTCAGGGAATAAACTTTTTGGATTTCTGACGGCTTGAGTTTGGACCTTAAGTTGAATTATTGTTATTATAAGTTGTGGTTTTAGCTTAGGTTTTGGAACAAGGAAGAACTGCGCTGGGAGAAAAATTATGCATATCAGATAGAAACTAAAAACCATGTCTGCCATTTGCTTTTTAAGTCTGCCATTTGCTTTTTAAGCTTTGAATGAAATAAGATACTGAACACACAAATTCGATCAAGTACTACTCAAAATGGCAGTGGAAGATGCATTGTATAAACCTTGTCCATTTTATTCAAAGACACCGTATAAATACAGAATAGTACTGCAGAGACGACAGATACAAGTATTTTTGTACACAACATGTCTCAAAACTGTGCCACCTAATTCTCAAACCATGAAAAGAGGAATTCAGTATTTAAAGGTCTTATATCACATAAAACAAGCTGTGAGCTTTATACCATGTTATTATGTTACCTCCTCAAAAACATTACATATCCAAATGATTCAAGTAAAGGTGTATGGAGTTTAAAAACACAGTGGAGCACTTCCTGTATTACCACATGACATCACAAGGTGGAACAGAGTGTTTTCTGTTTGAGAGAAGAACATAACTCCAGGTATGTTTGTGATGAGGAAACAACATTATAACATCAATCAGAAAATAGTGTAATACGGACCCTTTAAACTTTAACTTCTGTAGCTCTCACAAACCTTTGGCTGTTATTTGTATTTACATCCATGCATTTTGGGGGATGTACACAACTTTAGAACTGCTTTTTCAGATAGGGAAGCATGTTGGACCTCTATTCCACAGCCAACACACTCTCATCCCAAAACAAAACAATCATCACACTTTCTGCCAGGGTTTGTGATTGATAAAATGTTTTATAATTACAGCTACAGAGACTATGCAGTTTACAATATCTATGAAAATTATAAGAGGGCACTTTTGAATTTACAGCTTGCTCTCAAATCATCAATCGAACAGTTCAGATTTTGTGATTTTGTGAAACCCTTTTGCCTCCGCTCACCCTTATCTGCTCTGATACACTGGCCCCATTTCTCCTGCTCATTTTCCTGCCAGTTTCAGTAATGCAGATTCCTGTTTATGTCCCCCAAAACCCTTTCCTCCCTCTCTAAATTGTATTCGTAACCCTGGTTTGGGCTATTTGTCGCCTTTGATCAACATAATGGTGGCCCTCTCCCAGTATTTTCATTACTTCTCTCTTTCTCGCCATCTCATTTTCCACTCTGAATGCAGATCATGGCAGAAATGGAGGCTCCTTAAATGAGTTTTGTGTAATTACTGGAGATTGCAGCACAATGCTTTGGCGCAGTGTGTAAATATAATCAAGGGTTCACTCGTAACTTCTTTGTTCTCCTCCTCGTCCACCATCTTTATTTATTTTAAGTGTTTTAGAGCAGCTCTCTTCTCTCCCACTAGAAGGCTCCATTGTTTTGCTTGTCTTTCCTATTATTCAATTGAGGTTTCACAAAATCATATCTTTTTTCAACAAAGGATATAAGAATGGTTTGAGGGTAGTTGTCAGTGTGGGTGGGTTCAAATTTTATGTATTAACTTGCTCCTTCTGCAATAAAAAAAAAAAAGTTTATAGCTTTGATAGAAGGTAAACATCCTAAAATGTTCTTTGTCTTCACATATACTGTACATTTTGGTTGCAGTGTTCAAACTTTACAATTATCTGGACATTTTTTCCCCATAGAGCACAATATAAGCTGCTCATGTTCTGCTGACAGGGCACATAGCTTTAAAAAAGTCAGATTTTATGGCAATTTTTGCCATTTTTTTTCTCAGCTCAGAATCCTTCAGCTGCCTTAAAAACTGTGTTTTAATCATTAGTTTTGGCTACTTTATGCTCAGCTCTAGTGCTGCTCCAGCTACTCTCACTCTGATTGGTCAGACTGGTGACGTGGTATCAGAAGTATCTAGCTACTAAAGGCTAATCTAGATGCATGCACCATTGAGCTCGACCCATTGACTTGAATGGGCAGCCACGTGTAGGGCCCAGGGCTTGGTTTAAGTACATGAGGGGTTTTTTTTTTTTTTTTTTTTTTCATAATATTCAAAAATAATAACTATGTACTTACAAAAGTCTTCTGCCGCATCTCAGTAAGCTCTCTCTGGGCCCTCTCCTCATGCTGAATAAATGATAGCTTCTTCATGTGAATCCATCCATGCGCCAGTCTGGTTTGGGCGTTCCTCTCACTGTGCATTTGAGTTTCTTTGTCTCTTATTAGTCCAGCCGATGTACTGCACACTCCCAAACTCACTGGCAACAGCTCAAGATGCACTGGGCCATATTTTATTCATGTGAGCTGCTGCCTCCTCACCACCTCCCCTGTTACAAACATTTAGTCTTTGGCATACACTCGGACTGTTCACACTTGTTATTTTATTCAACCAGGCAAGGCTCATTTTCAATCCTGTCCCAATTCATTTTTACAGCAACTGTCTAAATATTTCTACCAAGCTCTTTGCTCAGACTCTTTTCTTGGTCCATTGAACTCTGGCGTATTTGTTAGACTTGGCAGCAGAACTATAGTGTTGACATTTTGTTTCTATACATCCCCATATATCTCCAAACTGACTTCCTGAGCGTATTTCAAATGTTCAATGTAACAATGCTGTTGGCTCATCTAAAACAGATCCTCTGTGTTTCGACTGAAATAGCTCTGTATTTTGGGGACTTTTTTCTCTGTGATCCCAGTGTGTTTTGTTTTTTTTTTGCTTCTATTTGTGTATGAGTGTGACAGTTACAATTTCACTCTCTGTATGGTGAAGTCTACCCTTTTTTTTTTTTACAGTTCTGATCTGTCATACAAGTCCCTTCTTTAATACTTATTATAGTAGGTATACAGTTATGTCCACATGGGAAGTGACTCAACTTTTTGATTCTTGGTTATGACACTACAGGGAATAACAATGAAGTATCTTTTTTATATATCTGTTCCATTCAGAAAATGTTTTCCATGATCGTCTGGAACACCTTTGTGGGTTTATTTGACAAACAGAATAAAATTTGGTTAGACTTAACATGCACATAACCTCATTCACAGACGGGTCTGGTCCACTGCAGGGTGGAGGAAATAGTCTTGCCTCCAGCAGGACAAGACAGATTTCTGACAAGAATCCAGCGGCTGAGAAAGATATTATAAAGTTCACTTTGTTACTTCCTTTGGTGCAATGAACTTTTTTTTTTCCTTTTGACTTTTAGATAAGTAAAATATAATGGAATACTAGAACTGTTTTGGTGAACTAGAAATTCATGACAAATGAATGTGAAATTTAATAAATTAATGTAGGAGTGAGGGGTAGTTGGACTTGCTCATATTCTGTGAAAATACAACCTCAGCATGACACCTGTGGTCTGTGTGAGATTACTATGACAGCTTTAAAATGGGACCAAACACTGAATCCACTGGCACACTGTGAACTTTTAATAGCACTGTCTCCTTTTACTGAACGTTTTTTTTCCATTAATATTATTTATTTTATTTTTTTTGCAATTTTTGTGAAGTGTATACTACATCTAATTTCTCCATTTCCTGACGTTACACTCCTTTTCTTAGATTAGACCCAATTAAAAACTACATGGATGGAGTTTGACACCTTTATTAATGCTGTTTTGTGGTGTCGCTGTGGCAATCCCTGAAGTAAGGAGTGCAGTCAGGCTGAAGAAGGAGTCCTATCGAGCCTTGCTGGCTCATGGGACTCCTGAGGCAGGTACCGACAGGCCAAGTGTGCTGCAGCCCGTGCAGTCACAGAAGCAAAAACTTGGGACTGGGAGGAGTTCGGAGAGGCCATGGAGGAGGAATATTGGTCAGCCTCAAAGAAATTCTGGCAAACTGTTCTACGCCTCAGGAGGGAGAACCAGTGTTTCACCATGTCCCAGGCCCCGGGGATGACCCAGGACACGCTGGGTCCCCCCCGGAGGAGCTGAGTTAAGTGTCTGGGGTGAAGGAAGTCTGGGAGTCCCTGCTTAGACTGCTGCCCCCGCGACCTGGCCCCAGATAAGTAGAAGAAAATGGATGGATGGATGGATTACTGCTGTGTTTTATCAATCTGCTCTTGTTACGCCCAGACCCTGCCCCTCCTCCCTCTTTAATCCTCTAGGCACTTCCCAATTTAACAGCTCTGTTTGAACTATGCCTATGGGTGGGGTTTAGGTGTTTAGTCCCACTTTAAATACTTACAGCCCCCATCACATCCACTCATATAAGAACAAACAACTGTCTCTGAAATCTCTCTATTTTGTCAGCGATCTTCCTCAAAAGGCTGTCTGGTGGAAACATTACACAAGTTTTCACAGTGAGAGGGGGCTGGATTTCGTCTGCTTGGTTCACCCTCATTTTCTTGCTTCACTTTTGGCTTTTAAGTCCCTCCACACGTCTCCATCCATCTGGCAGGACGGCACTGCTTGAAGCTCTTCCTCTTATTTCACTTCTGTCTCCGTCTGTCACTCACATCTCTCTCTAACACCAGACAGAGCCCTTCTTCTTTCGGTCCCCCTGTGAGCCTGTTATGCCGGCGGCCATCTTGCTTTCTCTAATTCCCACGTGTTTAAAAGGGTTATATTATGTGAAATCTACTTTTTTTAAGCGCTGCTCTGTGTTATAATAAGATATCATTCTTCTTCTTTTTACTTTGTTGGAGAATCAAGTTGATACTGTAGTCCCAGCTCCCTGGAACAGTAGAAGTGACTGCATGCCAATCTCATTAAATCATTCACACATATACAATTCGGGTTAAGTGCACACAGCAACAGTGTGGGTTAGTCAGAACGGGAATTTAAAGGTGCACTATGTAACTTTTCGGGTTTTCCTCTGGCTTGTCTCCATGGAGATGATATTGCATTGCTTGGAATGTTACGCATAAAACATTAATCTAGTATTTATTTTATTACGGGTCTTTTAATACATTGAAAACATGCGTTCTTACTGTTATTGGGGTGACCTCTTCACAGATCTGTAACTTGGCTGGATGATGTCCCCATGGAGATACGTATGTTTATTGCCATATTGTAGTAGAATATTACAGCCCAAAACAATAACATCACCATGGACACAAACAGGTGATGGACCCTCTACCAGTAAAGTTACGCAGTTCACCTTTAACTACCAAGCTTCTTGTTATAACATGACCGTGCAACCACTTGGTTAATTTGTAGATACATCACCTTTCTGTGCTTCACCTCCTCAGCTTTCTTCCCTCTAGAGAGATGCTGATTAAATTAAACTTTATTGACAAAATCCACATCCGTCCATCCATCCATCTTCTTCCACTTATCCGGGGCCGGGTCGGGGGGGGCAACAGTCTAAGCAGGGACTCCCAGGCTTCCTGCACCTTGGACAGTTCCTCCAGCTCCTCCGGGGGGACCCCAAGGCATTCCAAGGCCAGCCAAGAGACATAGTCCCCCCACTGACTCACTGCCGACGCTGCACTGATCCGCCTGTCCTCCCCTCACTACACCCCTTTGTCACGACAAAGGGGTGTATTCTTTTTTAAGTTGAATATATTTTTTAAGTTGAATATATTTTTATATATATGAACATACAGTCTGAGAAAGCCATTCCTTTCTTCATGTGCTTGTCTTTTGCTCCTTGCCACTATAATCTTACGTAAGTGTGCTTCATTTAAATTCCCATTCACATACTGTCACACTATCAGACAGATTGTACTACATTATTAGAGAGAAAGGTCAGGACTTGTGCATTTCTTCGATAAAATTTCAGCAGTAGAGTGGAGATGTCTCTCTCATTTTCTTTTGTTGATCCTGTTGGGGCCAGAGCTGGTGGGAACTGTATTGAGCTAAGACAGTTGGCAGAAGCAAAACTGTTGGATGGATAAAAACTTGAAATATTTTGTTTAATATTGCAGACTTGTGAACATTAATTCCCATCAGACCCAGAGGGGGAAGGTAGGATTTTCAGAAGTTATGCATGTAAAGCTGATTTGTTCAATTAAAAGATCCTATATTACACGAAAATGACTATTGTGAGCTTTAAGCTATGTTATAATGTTGTTTCCTCATCAAAAACATACCTGGAGATGTTTTGTTTCATTCACACACGCTTGAGTAACCCTTTCTTATTAGTCTGTCTACATCTCCAAAACCACCTTGTGATGTCATGAAGCGGTAGATTTCAAGTTAACAAAACCTTTTACCTTTAGTTCAGTAGAGACTGACAATTCCAAGGCTAAAGTCACCCAAATGATTCTAGTGAAGGTACTGTATATATTGAGTTTAAAACACAGTGGAGCACATCCTGTATTACCACATGACATCACAAGGTGGAACAGTGTTTTCCATTTGAGTCAGCCTAAATATGCAGGGTTTGTGTGTTAAACATGTGTGAATGAACCACAGGATAGGGGATTTTTAGTGTCTATTACAAGAATCTTAGTTAACGCACAAGAAAAAAACATTTTTAGGGAGGGTCAGCTCCGTCTTACTGATGTGTAACAAATTTCTCTTAAATTTTGTCGTTATTTTCAGAAATATGAACAAAGAGATTTTTTTTTTTTTTTTTTTTATAATGAATATGTAAGTGCTAATAGTTAATAGTCTGTCATCACTTGTAAGTATGACCAAACTATACTTCTGCTCTGTAGTGTGGCTTTTAACAGATCTGAGCATCTGAGCAGCTGAAGATTCGGCTCTCATCCAGTGAGAATCGTTTGGCTTTGATACAAACCGATTCAATGAAACATACCTCCAGGCAAAAAGGATCTCATGGTCCTGGAATAGAACCTGGGACCTTTTTGCTGTTAATCCCTGGTAAATTAAAAAATTAAACACATTAAAAAAGAGAGATATTAGAAATGCCACACATAAATAATGATAAAGAACAATATACGAAATACAGACATCCCAGCTGACATTTCCACTTCCACATTTCCACAGTATATACCATTGTGTAGTCAGTGAATGTCACCACTATAGAGGAGGAGGAGTGTTTCCATGGCAACAGATGAATGCTGTAGTTCTCAAGGTCAAGCTAAAGTCCCACAGAAAGTCCTGCTTGATTCACTGATGATGCAACAGCACTAACAGAGAAGACTATCACAAATCCTCAGTCTACACATCACAAAAAAAAGAAAAAAGAAAAAAAAAAAGCAATAAATAAATCATACATTAGTTGTATGTGTTGAAACCTAATCACTTGAAAATAAACAGTATATGTTCAATGGAAAATCAAGTGGCACAGTGGGGAGACGGTGGCAAAAACTGGTGTTGTGTCCTTAAGCAAGACACTTCACCCACATTGCCTAGGATGAAAGTGTTGTGAGTGTGAATATGTGGCTACAATAGTAATTAGCCACCATTAGATATGGGGTGAATGAATAATGCACCAAATGGTAAAGTGAAGTTGAGTGCCTGGAAAAGTGCTATTTAATACTAATGCATTATTATATTATTATCAATATTATTGTACTAATGACAATTGTTTTCGATTATCTGTACAGCTGAATACTGGGCATTCACTATATTTATTTTATTTTTTCCCCCATATGTTTACCATAATTACCTCAGCTCTTGGTAAAAGTCTTCATGCACATTGCTCAAGTCTATAGAAAATGGCCCAAACAGCAGCGCGCTATTGAAAAATAATTTTCCTTTCAAGGCATCTCAAGCACTTTTACACAGTGCAATTTTCTGTAGCTGCCAAAACGTGTCAGCTCTGTTGAACATTTTTGTGCAGACCTCTCTAACTAGCCTTAAAAAGACAGAAACATCATACGACTCCAATAGGCCAGTAGTAAAAATAAGGTGGCAACTTGTCAGAAGTAATAAATGGAGTGTGGCTGAGTAGTTTGTGAAATACAGTGGTGAAAAAACAGTAAGATACTGGATAAACTGAAAGATACAAACACTGCAAAAACCAGAAAGTGCTTCGTGAATGCCCAAAATTGATTGACATAATTGCTCACCTTTTTACTATTTGGTTCAATTTATTTTATTTTCAGTTCAGTTTATTTTTGTATAGCCCAAAATCAAAACCCAACCATATTGTGACTTTTACCAGACAGTGCTTCACAAAACTGCTGATTTAATTTGAATGAACAGAAAGTCACTGGTCATTAAAAGACTAGCAGATTTATTTAGCCCTGTTAGAAAAGCAGATCAAGAGACCAGTGCTTTGCTTGAGATCAGTTCATTACAATATGGTAGTAAAAGGCAATAACTAAATAAAAGAATGGGCAGACTGGATAGAAGAACGTTAATTGGTCATTGCCTCCTGGAGTAAACTCTGCGCCAGAGAATACAGGGCCACTCAAACCAACTTGAAAATTTGTTTAGACTATAACCGTTTTAAAGTGGGACTAAACTAGAAATAAATGTGTGTTTTTTGCTACTAATCTGTGTAGGCCTCCCCCCTCACTCTTACTCTTTAGTCCTCCAGACCTCCCTCTTTCCGCCTCACTCTCCCCTTTAGTCCATAAACCAGAGCATCCCCATGAAGTGACCCAGTTTTTCATACAGTATGGACCCTCTTGTTATTGTGTTCCTGTGTGGTTTTATTGAGTTGTACAGTCTTCTTGATTCTTTCATTTTCTCTTTTCTTTACTTGACTGACTCACAGTCTCTTCTCCGGCCCATAAAGCTCTTTGTTTTTTCTGACATGCTCATTCTCTGCTTTTGTTCCCAATCTCTCGTTTCATCCCAGAGAAGTAGTTTCTTTATACATCCAAATCTACAATGTATGCGATCCACATGGGAAAAATCTCCATAATGCACTGCTCTATGTGTCTGAAGTAATTGGATTTCCTTCTTGCCTTATACGATGCAGGTCTTTGATTTGATTTTGTCGCTACATAAAAGACAGAAAGAGAGGAACAATAAAGCAGCAGTGTAACGCATTATTGGCGGTGAGAAAACTGAAGCTGGAAGGATACATAAAGTTAGCCATGCATGCTTTAATTCAATCACACACCACTTCAGCACACCCAGAGATGGCTGTTGTCAAGGACCTGCGTCAGCTCGGATTTTAGAAAGAAAAGTGCCACTAACAATTGGAAAGATTAGAAGTACGTGTGGAGGAGTTGTCATACTTGCTCTCACTTAAGTGGTGAAGTCTTATATAATGTCATGTTTTACACTGTAATTTATCAGAATCCAGTCAACTGTTTTAAAGGTGCATGCCGTATGTTTTCTGGTAGATGGCCTGACACCCGTTGTTCTCCCAGATGTTATTGCTTGGCGGGAATGTTCCACCGTGTGACATTATTAACTTATCTAACTTATGGTAACAGGCAGGTGGAATGATCAGTTAAGTTACAGGTCAGAGAAGTAGGCCCACTCACAAAACATTTTTCAAGATTTTTTTTTTTTTTAGCAATAAAAACATCTGTTATTGATACTGGAATGATGGTTAATGTAATACAGTGGAACATCCAAGAGAGGTTTCTATGGAGACAATCAGGCGGCAGACCCTACATCAGACAAGTTACACAGTGCAACTTTAAATAATAAAAGTGTAAAAGAAGATTTATGCTGCAATGTAAATTAGGAGGGCAAGTTTTGGGGGGAAAAAAAGTCTAATTTAGATTTTTATGAAAAGTATTGCGAATTATGTCTTAAAATCAGGATTCAGAAATATAAACAGCCATGCTTTTTCACAGTGGTTTGTACAGGTTTGAACTTCAGTGACTTTTCCCCAATAACCAGGAAGTTTTGTTGTTTGTAGTGGACATTGTATTACCCTCAAAATTGCAACCTCTACTATTCTGTAATTGCACCAAATCAAATTGCTGCTACTGTAGTCCCAGTAATAAAAGGTTTTGCTTTTAAACTAAGTGGCTTTGTCAACTTTCATAGCCAGTATTCTGGGTTTTGTACCTTGAGTCTGAAAAAATAGGACTCCACTGCAAGAAGTTTATTCTTGTATTTGCTGGGTGCCTTAATTAACCTTAAAGACCATATATTACCCAAAATGGATTTTTGTGAACGTTTAGCCATGTTATAATGCTACATACCCAGAGTCTCATTCACACGTTTGACTAATCCTACTTTATTAGCTCAAAATGCTCTGTTCCACCTTATGATGTCATGAAGCTGTATTTTTCAAGTTAACAGCTCCTTTTACCTTTAGTTCAGTAAACATTAGCAATTCCGTAAGTCATTCTAGTGAAGGTGCCACCGCATGACATCACAAGGTGGAGTGTCTTCCGTTTGAGAGAAGAATTTAAATATGCAAGATTTGTGTGTTAAACATGCGTGGATGAAACAAAACAGAACTCAGGGTATGTTACTGATGAGGAAACAACATTATAACATCAGATCAGATTATTGTGTAATATAGACCCTTGACTTTGTAACCAAGTAACTTACTTAATTAAGGAATTAGGAGCATTTAGTAATTTCCAAGCCTGAATCATTCTTAATAAACTAAAATGTAGTCATTAAGTGTTACAGTTTTTTGTAACACTGCATATATTTGAACTTGTTTACTTGTTTGTGTTAATAAAATGTCTATTCTAATTTAGACTGTATTCTAAACCAGGATGTCAAATATTCTTCCTGTAAAGTCATGTTATCCCCAAGGCTGCCAGTCGTAACGTTTCACTGATTCTCTTTTGTGCATATTTTTGATGTATTTGCCTCGACAGCACCTGTTGGCCCATCTGTCAGTCCTGTAGAGAGATTCTAATTCTGTGTCTCTCCCCATGGTCTCTCACCCTTTCACCTTGGTTAAGTTTCTCATTTGTTAATTTTTGCTCTTACTAATTTTAAGGAGACATCCCAAGAATTAATGCACTGACATTAAAGGTCCTCTATAACACAAAATTGACTCTTGTGAGCTTTAAGCCATGTTATAATGCTGTTATCTCATCACAAACAGACCTGGAGATGTGTTTTGTTTCATTCACACATGTTTCTCACCCTGTACTATTAGTCTGTCTGCATCTCAAAGAGCTCAAAATGCTCTGCTCCACCTTGTGATGTCATGAAGTGGCAGTTTTCAAGTTAACAGCAACCTTTTACATTTTGTTCAGTAGAATTATCCAGATAATTTTAGTGAAGGTATATGGCGTTTAAAAACACAGTGGAGTACTTCCTGCACATGAGATCACAAATTTTCCACCAGAGCAGTTTCAGAGAAGAAACAACACAGTTTTTCCAGAGAGTATCCCTTGTTTATTTACCCCAAAATAATCCCCTAATTTACAAATGTTGAATGTGGTCATTAAGTCGGATATCTCACAAGTTTGTTCAACCACACCACCTAAAACACAATTGTATTAAACAATAATACAATACAGGAATATTGATAGTAACATGTAAAACCCATAATGAACCGTCTGACCTGTCTCATGTGTTTGTAGGGAGTGCGGGGACACCAGTGGTTTTCAATGAGAATGGAGATGCTCCTGGGAGGTACGACATCTTCCAGTACCAGATCAACAACAGGTCTATGGCAGAGTACAGAGTCATCGGCTCCTGGACCAACAAACTGCACCTCAAGGTACAAACAAGGCCCCCTTACTGGGCCCCTCATACGCTCAAGGTCCCTCACACTCACAAGCCTCAATACAAGGCCCAAATACAAGGCCCCGAACACGACATGACAGAAATCAATGTCATCATTTCAGATGAAGGGCTTTTAAAATACTTTATGAAGACATACGGTCTGGAACTGCATCTGGACAACACAGAGGACTCAACAAGAGAAGCACTAATCTGAGGTCAAAGTTGCTATAAATTGTATTTCATTATGGATGATATGAGAATATTTAAGAGGAAATATCTTCTGCATTTGGGAGACACCTGCTACACATGATCAGCTGTGATTGTCCTAAAATTGAACAGTTGTCTGATGCAAAGGTCCAGACCCACGTTTATTCAAATGGAAAGTAGAAGGGACTGTCTTACCAGGCAAACAAGAGGCTGGGTCTGGATCCACTAACCTGCCAAATTAATTTCATGACTCAAAGTAATTTCAAATTATAACAATACTTCTGATTGAGTAATGCCACCATATTTGAAGCCTTACTGACTAACTATAGGATGTTTAGAAAGTTGTGAGGCCAAGAGAACACAACCTCAGCAACTGTAAACAAGACAACAACGTACATTTAAGTCAAGAGGTTTTCTGTTCAGATTTGCCTTTAGCAAGTTATTATTCTACATTACCATTTGCTGCATTTGCTCCTATGTGA
This sequence comes from Taenioides sp. WSHXM2023, assembly GCA_029959045.1. Lineage (NCBI taxonomy): Eukaryota > Metazoa > Chordata > Actinopteri > Gobiiformes > Gobiidae > Taenioides > Taenioides sp. WSHXM2023. The sequence goes on from CM057085.1 coordinate 13,459,729, forward strand.
TCACTTAAGCAATACTATATATATTAATGTACATATTATTTGTGTTAATTTCAGAAGGATGGCAATCATTATCACCACCCACTTGATTCTCTGCAGTAACATCACACTGGGGGTGTTTAGCATGATTCTCTATTGGAGACACAATGCACACATTATCAGTAACTACCAAGACATTTTTAGACTGAAGAAAAAATACAAAAGTACTTTAAACAGCACATTTTTTGGAGGCTGAGATCAATAGACCTTTTTCACAACTCACATTATGGTATGCAAGAGATTCGAACTGCACAAATCTATCTATCTATGCTAATATCAACATCATGAAATCGATTTTTAAGTTTAATTGTAGAATCAGTTAACAAGTTATTTATGTTTTCGTTTATGTTCTTTAAGTTTTCGTCCTTCTTACTTTAATAGTTGTGGATAAATTCTTCATGGAAGAATGTATATCCTTTGTGGACCTTGTTGGTTGAAGATTTGGAGATGGGGCAGGCAGATTTATTGATCTGTTGGAGAGCAGGCAAGACATTTCCACAGACATTTTGGCATAGAAAACCATTAACCTGAAGTTCCTCAAACTCTACAGTGGGGCAATTCCGGCCGTTGTGAAAAAGGTTCGGTTGTATTTCCAACTAAGTCAGTTTTTTATGGTCAGATTGTGTTAAAACAAAGCTCAGTCTAACTTGAGTAACAGAGCTTCAGACAGAACAGAGCCTCCATTTAGCATCACACCCCCAGGGAATGTTGATGACATCAGTTACAATGTCCATTACTGTTTTTATTTTTAATTAGTCAAATCCTTCACAATAAGCCTGTTATAAATTATTTAAAATTGAGTGGTTGAGTAAAGCTTCTGAAAATGACAGCATTATAATTTTAGTTTCACTTTGAGTTATGGCAGTGAATTGACAGCCTCTGGGTTCTGTCTGACTTATTACATTTACTTTGAAGTTATAATTATTTTACAGTTCTCAAACTTTTCATTTTCGGTAAGCTTTCCCAGATGGACCAACAGAACATAAAATACACGAAACGCCACAATTTAATGCACAGCTAAACAGAAAACCCCATTGTTGCCATTTCAGTCGCTAACAGGTTTAGCTTCTCTCTTCAAAACAATGGTGTGATGTTGCTGGGAAGAGCTGCTAATAAATCCACCCAGGACTTCATTAGTGAGGCACAGTGACAGATGAGGCGAGTAATGGACACCAAACGCTTAGTGGATGATGCAGAAACAGAGAAGGATTCAAATGGACAACCAAAGCCATGGAAATGTACAGGGACGAGCACTGCTACTGTCGGCCATGACAAATTAGCTCATTGGTTTGATTAGAGGAACAGGGCTCGTGGGTTTTACTGTACCATAAGTGATCCAAGGGTGAAAATTTCCCAAGAAATGCATGTTAGATTTAAAGAAGTGAGTGTCTAAATTGGCAAACCCAGAACTTAACCCAGATAGAAAAGAGCACGTTATTGAAGACATTTAACAAAAACAGGAAGAAGAATAAAAAGAACAAAAAAACACAAAAGCAAAAATTTAACTGGGACTAACTTTAACTGGGACTTGGCAAGCTGTCAATGCTTTTTAACTCAACATTACGGAAACTTTGACGTATTTATTTTAAAAACATGATTCTTCTAGACCAGAGATGTTTGGTGGTTTTTCAACTATTATGACAGTTTCACACAGGTTTTGGCGCTGTCAGAGGCTACCGGGCAGTGCAATAACGCCATCTGCAGTCCATATTCTTCAGAAAATAATATTTTTAGAATGATGAATTTAACCATATTGGACTAATTTGACATAATGAACTGCAATGACCCTTTAAAGAAGTCACTCATGTACGTCGTTCATGTAACCTCAGAACACTCAAATATGTATAGCGATGCGCAGTAGTTTTATTAGTAGGATGCACACTTATTTTAGTAGCGCTCTGAAGGGGGAGTGACTTAGCACAGACAGCAAAGGAAGGGGAGGGTCTAAGTATGTTATTTGTTATGTATGTTATGAGCAGTTAATACCCAATAGAAGTAAAACAGCCCCTGTTTAAAGGCCAAAGGGTATACTGGTCTTTCTCTAATTGATAAGAATCATAATGGTGTTGTAAAGTGCAGCTATCTATTTTACTTCATATTGATAAGTCCCCTGTTGATAATATAGAGGTTATAGAGTTTAATAATTTGAGTAGCATAGTTAAACTGATCTCCCTTTAAAGATGTCAAGATTTTGCATGCTCTCTTCCCTTTTGCGTATATATAGTCAGACAGTTGTTCCCTCTCACCGAAACAAAATAAACTGTATAATTAACAAAGAAGCTTGTTTTTGTTTTGTCACTTTGGTAATTATGGGGAAAAAAAAGATGCTCACATTATAGCCATAGTTTCGTGCGTTGAATAATTCATGCATTTAAAAAGGTGTGAGAGTTTGTACGCAGTCAGTGGGAACCACTCGGGCTATGAATAAATAATAAGGTTCCATAAAACATTACAAAACTAGTCTGAAAAGTTAGTGGCTCATTTGCACTGTGGCAGGAGAAGCCTAGTTTTTCACTGCAAGCGGAGTAACCCATAATATAGCTGGAACGCTTCAAGCCTCTGTGTTTTTCTATCACAGACAAACCCCATTCACTTTCTCCCTGATGGCGTCTTCTTTAAACTAGTTTTTGTTGAGATGGAACTGCGTGCTAGTTCAAGACAGCACCGCTCCAATTTTTGTAGTGTGGATCGTGTCCCAAATGGTCCGAGCTCCAGGGCATGGCTTAATTGCTAGAACGTAGCACTGTGTAACATTAGTGGTTATAATATGAGTTTGGACTTATATTGTCCATAGGATGCTGACATCTCTTTCTGTATATCCTGAAAGTGAAATTCAGAAAAGGTGTTGGCATAGCTGTTACCCCTGCCTCACAACATAAAGATCCTGGGTTCTATTACATGTCTATGCAGGTTTCCACTGGGATCATTAAAAGTCCTATATTACTGTACACAAAATTGACTCTTGTGAGCTTTAACCCATGTTATAATGTCGTTTCCTCCTCAAAAACATATCTGGAGTTGTGTTTTGTTTCATTTACATGTTTGAGTAATCCTATATGATTTGTCTATCTACATCTCCAAAGCTCAAAATGCTCTATTCCACCTTGTGATGTCATGAGCGATATTTTTCAAGTTAACAGCTACCTTTTACATTTCATTCAGTAGGGATTGGTAATTCCAGGGATGAAATTTGTATCACCACATTACATCACAAGGTGTTTTCTGTTTGAGAGAAGGACACATTCTAAATATGCAAGATTTGTGTGCTAAACATGTGTGAATGAAACAAAACACAACTCCAGGTATGTTTGTGATGAGGAGCCAATGTTGTAACAGATCAGAAAATATCTTTTTATAGACCCAAACCCGAAAAAATACAGGATGGTGGTGAGGGGAGGAAGAGATGAGGAGGTGATTCTACTGCGGGATGAGGCCAAGGAGGGTTGCAGACTGTACAGCTGAAATCTCAATGGGACAAAAGTGCTTTTATATGAATTGTCTAGGAAGTGATGGATAAAGAGGGTAGCATGCTGTGATAGAGGAAAAATATATATAGAAAATTAATTCATGCTTGTTCTCTGTCAATTAACACTCACTCAGGACACTTATATCTGGGTATTTAGTATCAGTTTTTTTTTAAATTTAGTATTAGTATTAGTATTAGTATTTAGTAATTAGTATTTACTGTATGCATCAAACAATGTTTTGCATGTTTTTCCATAGACTTATAACGGACAGAGTCAGTTACCAATGTTTGCACTAAAAGCTCCAAATCACCTAAAAAAACACACACAGAAAATTTCAGACACATTTGAGTTGTTGGAAATTCAGAAGATTTCCATTATACTTGACCTGTATACTAATCACAAATGCTAATTATTGACTTTGCATAAATTATAATATGAAGTCTGTTTTAAAATGCAGCTTTATTTTTAGTTTCTTATTTGAAGTGCAAAGGGTTGTTATTTTTCTTATGTTTTGTGTAACAAAATGTATTTTTCTATTTTAAATGTGCATTGTGTAACTTTTTTGGTGGAGGGTTCATCAAATGCTTTGAGATGTTCGTCCTGAATGTTTCACAGTGTGGTATTAAACCTTTCTATCTTGATGGAGACCAGACCAGGACAAGTTACAGATCAGATTTGTGGCGTGGCAACCCCAGTAACAGTCAGAATGTTTTTTGTTTTTTTAGCTATTTTTGAGCATTAAAAGCACCTGTAAATGAATAAATGTAAGTCATACTATAGAATATTCCAGGCCGAGCACATATCCATAGAAAGAAGCAGGTGACGGACCCCCAACCAAAAAGTTACATGCACATTTAATAAGAAAAGTCTGGTTCCATTGGTAGATATTTTTACTTATCATGTGAAATTTACTCAAACCAAGATTACATTTTCTTAATTCAAGTCATTTTAACTTGTCGAGATTTTAGTTTGTGCAGTGCGTAACTGTCCAAAAGCAATAACACATGTCCATTGCTGTCTGTTAACTCCCCCTTTAAAAAGAGTGCAGCTTCCCAGTGGACACAGCATAATGACAAATTGTATTACCAAAAACACTGACTCACAAGAAGACCAGAACAGCCCACATTCACACATGCCCACAGAGCTAGCGGATCTACTGTTACTCCAGCCCAAACAAACCCAAACAGACTAACAGCACACACATGGAAGAGCATATGCCTGTGCAGACTGACTGAAAGAAATGCAGATGGCTGGTTTGTGGCTGATCTGATTCTGGTCGGATCACTGGCTCTGGGACAAAGACGAGGATAGGTTTGTGGAGATCAAAACATGAGCGTTTATTGTCCCCCCGACCACCCCCAAGAAACACTTTGTGCATGTGGAGTAAACTGCGTGTGAAGACTGTTAACATGAGCTAATGAGGGGTGCAGCAGATGTGTGCCAGTCCATGTGATCCCCAATATCACCCAGAGGAAAACAACAGAATGTACTTGTGTTTTTCACTGCTGTGTATAACGCTGTCCCTTAAAGAAAATGCTGTCTTGTGCCATGTTATGTAAATAACACTTGAACAAATAGTTTAAGAATGATCCGAGCTTACTTAATTAATACCCTAACTCTTAACCCTAACCCCTTAAAGGTGCATTTTGTAACTTTCATGGTCTATCACCATGGAGATGTTGTTGCTTTGCGTGGAATTTTTCACAGTATGGTATTAAACTTGTCTATTTCCATGGAGACAAGCACTAAGCCAATAAAAACACCTATAATTAAATAATAAACAAGTGTAATGCCATACTGTGGTACATTTCAAGGAAAGCAATCTCCATAGCATATTTCCATGGACACAACCAGGTGCTGGACTCTTACCAGAAAAGTTGCATAGTGCACCTTTAAAGCTAGCATCTGATCTGCAAGTTTATTAGATGTCTGAAGTGAAACCTGTTCTCTCCTCCCCTCACCTTTGTTCAGACTCACCTGTGCTCTCTGGTCTTCTTCTGTCAAGCCAAAGCTGGCACACGATCAGACAGCAGTAATGTAGATAGCATCTAGTGGTGATATAAGAGAATACAACAGCCAATCTAATTACAAATGGCAGCTTTAATCAAGTAGTTACTGAGATTGAGTCTTAATAAACTATTTGTTAGTTATTCTCTGTTTGACTGTACAATGTAGGGATATGAGTATATTTTATATTGTATAAGAAAATGTTACCTTGAGGTGTATCTAATCTGTCCATTACAAGTTCAGTATAGATTCACAGTTATGTCAGACGGATTACTCTGTCTACAAGGAAACTCCAAACTAGAAACTTTTATATTGCTAAACTCATATTTTGTTCCAGCTGGAGGCCTTGCGGTGGCGAACAGGAGACCCCTCTCTGCCTCAGTCCGTCTGCAGTCTGCCCTGTCGCGCTGGAGAGAGGAAGAAAGTGGTCAAAGGCTCTCCGTGCTGCTGGCACTGTGAGCGCTGTGAGGGCTACCACTTCCAGGTAACAAGCTCAGGAATATGCACTGTGTTGTACATAACTTAATAGTTACAATACAAACACAATGACAAATACATAACAAATACTGTTGTAAACAAAGATGATTTTCAATGCAACGTGGGAGTGAACTAGACTTCACTCTCTGATCTACCTAACCAAAGTTTGACGTGAAGTCAACCAATTTGAAGTTATGACTTTCTTTCACTATTTTCATTGTGTCCCTTACTGCACTTTAAATCAATGTACACTGTAATGCCAAAAGCATTCACTCCCCCATCCAGATAATCGAAATCAGGTGTTCCAATCACTTCCATGGCCACAGGTGTTAAAAATCAAGAACCTGGGCCTGCAGACTGTTTCTACAAACATTTGTGAAAGAATGGGTCGCTCTGAGGAGCTCAGTGAATTCCAGCATGGTACTGTGATAGAATGACACCTGTTCAACAAGTCCAGTCATGATACTTCCTCACTCCTAAGTATTTCACAGTCAACTGTCAGTGGGATTATAACAAAGTGGAAGCAATTGGGAACAACAGCAACTCAGCCACGAAGTGGCAGGACACGTAAACTGACGGGGCAGGGTCAGCTGATGCTGAGGCGCATAGTACGCAGAGGTCACCAACTTTCTGCAGAGTCAGTTGCTACAGACGTCCAAACTTCATGTGGCCTTCAGATTAGCTCAGGAACAGTGTGTAGAGAGCTTCAAGTAATGGGTTTCCATGGCCGAGCAGCTGCATCCAAGCCGTACATCACAAAGTGCAATGCAAAGCACGCCGCCACTGGACTCTAGAGAAGTGGAGACGCGTTCTCTGGAGTGATAAGTCTGGCTTCTCCATCTGGCAATCTGATGGATGAGTCTGGGTTTGACAGTTGCCAGGAGAACGGTACTTATCTGACTGCATTGTGCCAAGTGTAAAGTTTGGTGGAGGGAGGATTATGGTGTGGGGTTGTTTTTCAGGAGCTTGGCTTGGCTCCTTAGTTCCAGTGAAAGGAACTCTGAATGCTTCAACATACCAAGAGATTTTGGACAATTCCATGCTCCCAACTTTGTGGGAACAGTTTGGAGATGGCCCCTTCCTCTTCAACATGACTGTGCACCAGTGCACAAAGCAAAGTCCATAAAGACATGGATTAGAGAGTTTGGAGTGGATGAACCTGACTGGCCTGCAGAGTCCTGATCTCAACCCGATAGACTGAGAGCCAGGCCTTTTTGTCCAACATCACTGTGTGACCTCACAAATGCGCTTCTGGAAGAGTGGTCAAAAATTCCCATAAACACAGTCCTAAACTTTGTGGACAGCCTTTCCAGAAGAGTTGAAGCTGTTAGAGCTGAAAAAGGTGGAGCAACATCATGTTAAACCTTAAGAATTGGATGTCACTTAAGTTCATATGCGAGTCAAGGCAGGTGAGTGAATACTTTTGGCAATATAGTGTATATATAAGTACCACAGTATCACACATGCATTGTCATGAATATTAATGCAATAAAACATGGTCGCAGGAAACAGGGGTGCTGGGTGCCTAGTGGTGAGACGGAGATTTATTTATTTATTTTTTGTCAGAGCCAACGTTCTTAAATTGTTCTTAAATTGTTCTTAAATTGTCACAGACTATATTAAAGTGTATATGTAATAGTATAATAGGCCTATAGGCATAAAAGAAAAAAACTTTTTCACAGCACCCCCTCTTAAAATTATTTCCAGCTGCCCTGCATTTAAAGGTGCACTCTATAACTATTTTGGTGGAGGGTCCACTGTCCACTACCTGCTTATCTCCATGGAGATGTTATGGCAGGTGACACTACCACAATTTACTGGTCAGATCTGAAGACATGACCTACCCACACCCCAAGCCCTTAGAAAGTATTTGTTTTACAGGTATTGTTTTAGGTGGTGGCGGACCCTCCAACAGAAAAGTTTCATAGTGCACCTTCATATTTTAATATGTGTCTAATAACATAAAACTAACTATGGTTAAATTCCATATAAATTTCAATGTCTTTGAGTGCATGAGTGAGAAAACTTCTCTGCAAAATAAGGAAGTGTTTTTTTAGTAGTATTAGCAGCAGCCTAGTCTATACCTAATCAATAGTCATTTTACAGATAATGTCTCTAAACATGTTTACTGTACTGTTCAGATAAAATAAACTAAATTGGGACAACAACGCGACATTGCAGCAGGTGTAGGGAACTTGTAATGAGAAAGATAACACAGTATGGCTAAACTGTAGACAATTCTGGCCCTAAGCTCCTCGGATAAATGGGGTAAGCCAATTAACAGAGACTAATGGATTTAGTGGTAGAGAGTGAATTAGCCAGATCTATACAAGACTAAAGGAGATATCTGTCATGTCTGATCTGCTATCTCACTTCTAATTACATTCAAATCCCGATAACATCAGCTCAAACTCTTTCCCAAGTACCGAGTTCAGAGGCAGTTGTAGAGTTGTAGGAGTACCAGTAGTACAAGTCCATAAAAAGTAAAACAGATACACTTTATGTTATAATGACAAGTACCTCCTTTTGTCAGACTATTAATACAGCGTTAACATGTCAAACATGTGTAAATGAAACAAAACACAACTCCAGGTAAAGGGTGTAGCACAAAATTTTGGACCCTGGATACAAATCATCATGGTGGGCCTGCACTACGTACATGTTGTCTACTGAAAAATGCACATTACAGACTTGTGGGGGAGGAAGTAACAACATTCTAAGATGGCTTAAAGATCGCTGGAGTCAATTTGGCATAATATAGGACTTTAAATAATATTTATTTATTTTGGGCTGTTTAACTAGGACTGAACAATCGAAATATATATTTGCTCTTATTCAGACTAGCATTGTGATCACTCATTTAAACATGTCCAGGAGCATGAACATTTGAGAGAAGACTGCAATATGAACTGCAATACAAGAATTCCATGCATTTCAGAACATGTTTGCTGAGGATCAAACTACTGGTTTAGCAGGATTTATAAATCTTCTTAAAAAAAACTTTGAGATTTGGTAATTAAGTCCAATTAATTCCCTATTTCAATCCGATTTCTCTATATCTTGGAGCTCTGTCTCTGACCTCTGACCTCTCTACCTCAGGCGTCTGAGTTCACCTGTGAGCTGTGTCCCTACGAGAAGAGGCCTGATGTAAACAGGACTGGCTGTGTGTCCATCCCCATCATTAAACTGGAGTGGCACTCTCCCTGGGCCATTATCCCCATGTTCATCTCTATGTTGGGAATCGTCGCCACCTCCTTTGTCATGGTCACTTTTGTCCGCTACAATGACACACCCATAGTCCGCGCGTCCGGCAGGGAGATGAGCTACGTGCTGCTCACTGGAATATTCCTGTGTTATGCCATTACGTTTTTGATGATCGCCACGCCAGATGTGGGAGTGTGTTCTCTGAGGAGGATTTTTTTGGGACTGGGGATGTGCTTCAGCTACGCAGCGCTCCTCACCAAGACCAACAGGATACACCGCATCTTTGAACAGGGGAAGAAGTCTGTGACAGCACCAAGGTGAGCTGACTATATCTTATAATTCGGATAAGAATTATAAGGTTTTATCTGATGATTTTGACGAAGTTGAGTTATTCATATGTTCTTGTTCATGAACACCTTCAATATTTTGCTGGGTTTTGTTATTAGAACAGATAATGGGTAAAGTCATAGTAGAGTTGATCCGAGGATGAGAAATATGTCAAAGCACAATGGAATAGCTGTTCACAACAGGAAAGAGTCTGAGGTTAGTACCAGAACCAGAGGGGTCTTTCTGTGTGGAGTTTGCATGTTTGTGTGTGTGTGTGTGTGTGTGTGTGTGTGTGTGTGTGGGTGTGTGTGTGTGTGTGTGTTTTAAACTTTTTTTTTTTTTTTCAAAGAATGTCACAAATTACATAACATTTACTAATTGTTACACTTAAGACAGTGGTCTGTTTACTGATTTGATGCATGGGGTACAGAAATACTCTGTTGGTTACACAAAGATCCATGTGATCCCTGTGTTTGGGAATGAGCACAGCTATCTGAATGTGCAGCACACAACATCAGCTTTAGAGCTCATCCTTCTCAGGGTGACTTTGTTAGGCAATGTTTTTACAATGACAATCACTGCCATGTAGCGTTCACCTGTCCATCATCTAGCTCTATTATAAACTATAGGTCATGGTATCGCCTGGGCCCCTGGGCTCTGTGTTGTTCTGTACATAGGCTGTCACCTTTGGACGCTGCTTACTAAGGCCTGGTGTCATTATTTGTCATTATTTCACTGCATTATTTATAGAGGTCTGAACTCACACTCACCTTTGGTTCTGTTTATACTCAGCTGCTGCTCCTGTCCAGGTCTCTGTGTGACTGCTTCAGTGTTAACACAGCATGCGTTTGTGTAAATGGTTACAAACCGTATTGACATGGCCTAATGTTTTAACATACACAATCAAATTTGGATGTTCTTTATGATGTATTTTCAGTGAAAACACATCCCATTTAGGTCCAAAGCAGTGACTAACATTAATGCTGTCAGGTGGATTCCTAATAATATCAATGCCTACTACCATTGTGTCCTTGGGCAAGACACATCACCCTTCTTTCCTGTGGTATATAAATATGGTTGCTGAAATGTTAGACATATAATTTGTTTACTAATTCCATTCCCAGGTTCATCTCGCCTGCCTCCCAGCTGGTCATCACCTTCTCCCTGATCTCGGTGCAGTTGCTGGGTGTGTTTGTGTGGTTTGCGGTGGACCCTCCTCACACAGTGGTGGACTATGGAGAACAGAGGACCCAGGACCCCCTTTCTGCACGGGGGGTCCTTAAGTGTGACATCTCCGACCTGTCCCTCATCTGTTCTCTGGGCTACTCCATCCTGCTCATGGTCACCTGCACAGTCTATGCCATCAAAACCAGAGGAGTACCTGAAACCTTCAATGAAGCCAAGCCCATTGGATTTACCATGTACACCACCTGCATCATCTGGCTGGCCTTCATCCCCATCTTCTTCGGCACATCACAGTCAGCAGAAAGAGTAAGTTGTTCTGTTACTGTTATAAATGTCACTTGTTTTTGAACAGCAGGCTGAAGAATATACGGAAGCACAGGATTCAAATGTAGCAAAACATGATGTAAAACGGGATGTAACAATAACTGAAATATTATGATATCATATCGTCAAAGGACTTACAATAATATCGTGGACCATCACAATATATCCAATTAGAGGTTTCTTCACTTAAATTAATATCATAGACCATGATCCTTTGTTCCGTTTCAGTGCAGACTACATGAAGAAATAAATGTTATAAGCACTTTTAAATCTTAGTTCTTTGGATTAAGACTTGTCAAGGCATTTTAAGAGGAAAAAGTAGCATATTCAGAGTTCTGTTATCTTCCACAAAATATCGTGGAAATAAACCAAAATATATTTTGGTTTATTTATCGTAATAAATATTAGGTTGTATCCAGTTAACATTTATAGTTTAGTCGACTTGTTTTCAATCAAATAAAGGCACTTGAACAAGCCAAAAGGTCAAATTGTCAAGATGCTTGTATAAGGCAATCTCAGTTCAAGAGCATTACATGGTCAATACATGTTGCATATGCAGAAATATAAGTAGCTTTTGACTTGGTTCATCATAAATGTTCTACTTGATTGCAGTGTATTAATGTAGTAAATATAGCACCATAGCCGTTAACAATTTAAAAACAAATATTTGATTGTTTAAATGTGGAAGTCCTCAAAATGGCAACTGGAAACAGGAAGCTAAATCTCTTGAATTAGAATCATATCACAGTTTGGGAATCTTTGATATTTTGTTTTGAGGTGTTCAGACATTGGCTTTGTTTACAAGCACACCAACATTTTTATCTGATTTCTGGGCCTTTAAGATTATTTGAAATGCATGCAAAACACAAAATCTGATGTGAGTGATCAGAGGGACAATGATCTGAAAGAAATTACATAATTTTGCTGTTTAATGTCATTTTAATAGTGTTATAACTCAGATTTTGAGTGTGCATGTAACTGCAGCCAGTGCCATAGGCACTCTCTCCCTTTCATAGGTGCCATTGTTTTGTTTTGTGTTTTAAACCTTAAACCTAAAAGTAAGTAGAACAGTATTTATAGAGCACCTTTCACAGATAAAAATCACAAAATAACTTTACAGAGTACAATAAACAACACAGATGAGATGTACAGATTAGATTACAAGCGCAGTCAATCAAAAGCTTGTCTAAATAACAGTGTTTTGAGTTGAGAATTTATTGAGTTAATTTGTCCATGTGCTGTAATGACAAGTTTGTGTCATTCTTCATAGTTATTGTGATTACAGCTTATCATGTGTTGTGTTATTTTTCCATCTATAAGATATAGCATACTACACAACTCCGCTTTATTTTTATATCAGGTATGTATCATTTTCTATTTCATGAATATAGCCAACTATATGTATTTTGCATTATTGCCATGCTCTGTCTGACCCCAAAGGATTTCAAAGCAATTTTCCTTGACATTACTGGAAATACGGTGAATGTGTTTCCTTCAATTGGACAGTATAATGGATAACTGCACTCCATAAACACAGCGGTTTACCATATTTGGACATTTTTGATGACATATGTAAGTGCGAAATCACATTTATACTGCCATGATTTGCTCCTGTGTGAGATTTGATGATATCATTTCCCAGCACTCTTGGGTCTCTTGAGCACATTTCGCAACAATATTAATGTTTTTGAAATATGTTTTAAAGGTGCATTGTGTAACTTTTTTGGTGGCGGGTCCATCAAATGTTTTTCTTCAAGATGTTTTCGTTGACTCTGGAATGTTTCACAGTATGGTATTAAACCGTTCCATCTTCCTGGAGACCAAGCCAGACCAAAGTTACAGGTCGGATCTGTGAAGATGCAGTCACGCTCGCAGTCAGAATGCCTGTTTTTCTAGGCATTTTTGAGCTATAAAACCACGTGAAATTGAATAAATTTAAGGAGAACTGTTTAATGTCATATTGTGGAAGATTCCGGGCAGTGTGACGGACGGACTCCACAACCAAAAAGTTACACAGTACACCTTTAAAGAGGAAAAAAGGAAAAAGTTAAGTTGGTTCACTGTAAAGATTTAAACTGTTTCTCTTGGCACTGCTGATGCATAGATAAGCTTTACAAATCAACAGTAAAAGAGTCTAAAATGCGTAGGATCCCTGTGAGGAGGTTTCTCTGTCTGTCTGTTTGATTGACTGCACTGGTGTTTTGGTCCAGAGCTTTTAGGCAGGAGGAGCGTTGATCGTTTTGTTTTTTTACCTTTGCTCAATAATTGATGTGAAGTGAGTGAGATGTAACACTGAGAACGGGCTCTGTGGAGATGTGTTCTTCTCTTACAACAGACAGCCTGCTTTCCTCAAACGGATTACATGGTTTAACTTCAGATGGGCATGTTTCTGGGGCTTACAGATAGCTTTAAGTCAAATATTTTAGGAAAACAGTTTGGTTTCAATGAATAACTTGTGCGTGATATCTTTCTCTTTCTCTTGATTTTATTCTGATGTAATAAGCATTGCAGTCATTTGTCCTACATGCCATATGTCTGTACAACCCATCCCTGTAGCTGATGAATGCAAGAGGACAGACTGCTGTGTTAATATTTTAGTTTCATTGTTGCTGCTGCAGAAACTTGAATTTCCTTCGGGATCAATAAAGTATTAATCTATCCATCTATCAAAGCAAGCACAATATGGTTGTGACTAAATGCTAATATAGAGAAAATAAGATAGCACTAATAACTACACTTGTAACAATGAACAAATATTTACTTACATTACACAAAATGTACTCTTGTTGGCTTTAAGTCATGTTATAATGATGTTAACTCATCAAAAATATAACTGGTTGTCATACTATGTATACAACCAGTTATATATTCCTGCTGGTTATCTGATCACTGGCAGGGTGTAGCTGTTTATTGCCTGTGCCTTGTTCTTGCCATTGAGCTGGCTTCTTAGGACTTGCCTTACTCGTTGCAGGTATTTGGCCGTAGCCACTTTGCTTGTTGCCTCTTCAAGGTTGCCATTTGCTTGTGGGATACCAAGGTACTTGTAACTGTCCTCAGTGTCTGGTATTGTTCCCTCTGGGAGTGAGACCCCCTCTGTGTGGACTACCTTCCCTCTCTTTGTCACCATCCTACTACATTTCTCAAACCCAAATGACATTCCAATGTCTGTGCTGTAGATCCTGGTGGTGTGGATCAGTGAGTCGATGTCCCCGCTCACTCTTAGCGTACAGCTTGATGTCATCCATGTAGAGGAGGTGGCTGATGGTGGCCCCGTTTCTGATTCGGTATCCATAGCCAGTGCGGTCAATGATTTGGCTCAGGGGGTGCAGACCTATGCAGAACAGCAGTGGGGACAGTGCGTCTCCTTGGTTTATGCCACATTTGATGGACACTTGTGCAAGTGGCTTGCCATTGGTTTCAAGGGTGGTTTTCCACAACCGCATCAAGTTTGCAATGAAGGCCCTTAGAGTCCTATTGATATTGTACAACTCCAAGCACTCCAAGTGGCAGAACAAGCCCCTACATGGGGCATACCACCGAAACATAACTGCTGATATCAAGAAATCCTATCAATGGCTGGAGAGGGCTAGTTTGAAGGACAGCACAGAGGCCCTCATCCTGGCTGCACAGGAGCAGGCCTTGAGCACCCGAGCAGTAGAGGCCCAGATCTACCACACCAGACAAGACCCAAGGTGTAGGCTGTGCAAAGAGGCTCCTGAGACAGTCCAGCACATAACTGCAGGGTGTAAGATGCTGGCAGGGAAAGCATACATGGAGCGACACAACCAAGTGGCGGGCATAGTGTACAGAAACATCTGTGCAGAGTACGGGCTGGAGACCCCAAGGTCAAGGTGGGAAACACCTCCGAAGGTTGTGGAGAATGAGCGAGCCAAGATCCTGTGGGACTTCCAGATACAGACTGACAGAATGGTGATGGCGAACCAACCAGACATAGTGGTGGTGGATAAGCAACAGAACAAAGCCGTGGTGGTGGACATTGCAATACCAAGCGATGGTAATATCAGGAAAAAGGAACACAAGAAACTAGGCATCAGTGGTGCCCGTGGTGATCGGAGCACTCGGGGATGTAACCCCCAAACTGGAGGAGTGGTTACAGCAGATCCCAGGAAAAACATCAGACATCTCAGTCCAGAAAAGTGCAGTACTAGGAACAGCAAAGATACTGCGAAGAACTCTCAAGCTCCCAGGGCCCAAGCTGGATGACGGTGTATTTTATATATATATATATATATATATATATGTGTGTGTGTGTGTGTGTGTGTGTGTGTGTACTTTTCTCCCTGTACCTCCAATTTAAAGAATACACAAAGAATGCAGTTTTATGATGTGTTGGCTCAGATTAGATGGAGGTCAATAATTTGGCCTGTAAGATTTGAATTTGTTTCTTTATGTCCATAATAAAACATATTCACATTGAACTGCACATGCATTTATCTCACTTCTTACATTCCACATTCCATCTGTTGACATAAAGACATTCTCTCAGTAAAAGCTCGGATCAGATACACTATGAGATGGCTAAGTGTGGCAGATGGAGAGATGTCCTTTCACCCTTTCACTTTGAAAATGGCAGCCGCTAATCTGATGTGAACCACCAGGAGATACCCAAGACTGTGTGAAAGCGTGCTCATCCACATTCAAAACAGGGCCATGATTGCAGATATGTGAGGGGCTGTTAAGCTCCTGTATCTTACCAAACAGAACATGTGCAAATATGAAGATAAAACATGATGTTTTGGCACGCTTACGAAAAGGAGGTCCAGCAATAACGCCAAGACTGTGATCATGTAAATAGAGGTTTACCAACTTAAATGTAAGTTAAATGAAATTAAAGCTGCTCAAAATGGCTGTCCTACTTGTTATAACTGTAGCCACTTATAGACTTAGAATTAGACTTAGACAAACTTTATTGATTCACAAGGGAAATTATTTGGATGCAGTAGCTCAGACATCACAATATAATATAATAACAGAGAGTAACAAAAATAGACGGTATTGCAAAAAGAGACAGGTGTCAAATGAGACATAATTATAAAAATAAATGTATATGTACAAGTCAAAATAAAATAGATAAATAAGTAATAAACTATAAAATAAACTATAAAATCACAGCTATATACAAGAGACAAGAACAACAGTGTAAATAATATGATGATTGACAGGGCGTAGGTTCCATTACTTGAGATTAAAGTTGTAGTACAGTTGTAGGGAGTATTATTTGTTACCCAAGGGTTAGTTGTATCTCCTCTGTCCCTCTATAGTCTGGTTCAGTGGGTGAGCAGGAGTGTCCATGATGGAGAGCAGTTTGTCCAGTGTCCTCCTGTCCCTCACTGTGACAAATGTCTCCAGCTCACAGCCGATCACGTAACCTACTTTACAAGTTTGTCAATCTGCCCAATGTCCCTTTTACTGGTGCCGCTCCCCCAGCAGACCACAGCGAAGTACAGGGCACTGGCCTCCACAGACTGGTAGAAGATCTCCAGTAACTTGCTGCACACATTGAAAGACCTGAGCTTTCTCAGGAAGTAGAGTCTGCTCATGCTCTTCTTGTCCCTCCAGTCCAGCCTGTTGTTCACATGGACGCCAAGGTACTTGTAACAGTCCACTATTTCCACGTCCTGACCCT
This sequence comes from Taenioides sp. WSHXM2023, assembly GCA_029959045.1. NCBI lineage: Eukaryota > Metazoa > Chordata > Actinopteri > Gobiiformes > Gobiidae > Taenioides > Taenioides sp. WSHXM2023. The sequence continues at coordinate 13,476,403 of CM057085.1, forward strand.
GGATGGTAATGGGCTCCACTGGTGTCCTCTTCCTCCTGAAGTCAATCACCAGTTCCTTGGTCTTGTCAACGTTCAGGAGCAGATGGTTTGCCTGGGACCACTCCACAAAGTTTGTAATCAGTGTCCTGTACTCCAGCTCCTGTCCATCCCTGATACACCCTATGTTTTGGTTTTATTACTACAACAATGGCACAGTGAGTTAATCATTCACCCACTAACTATGGGGTCATTCATTTAAAGAGCCAGCTGTTGTTATAAAGGGAGAAAATTCAAAACAATTCAAAATATAATAGTATCTTGTCCAGAGTTGTGCTTCTTATTTGTATAATGTTTCACGATGGCTAACATTGTAACCTACTGTATGTACTACATAAAATTTGAGGAAAAGCATGCTCAGTTTTGAAAATTATTTACGCTCAAGATATTTTGTTTTGGCCAACATGCTACCTAGAGAATATACTCAGCTTTATTAACACTTGCAAATTGATGACTGCACACAACATGACCACACTGCTGATGGCCAGTAAAGTGTTAACTCCCTTTATTGGCCATCAGTTGCTCTGGATTCTGAACAATCGATATTGGCATCGGCCATGAAAGCACCCATATCAGTCGATCTCTAATTGCAGCATTTAAAATTGGAAAAATTGATATCCAATCAGTGTATCACAAATGTATGAAATGATTGCACAATTGCATGAGTAAAACATTTTAATACACTTCCAGTCTACCTTTTGTTTTTGTGGACCTATGCCATCTGCTAAAAGCTCCAAAGAGGAATGTCCAGTGGTGAGTGGGAGAAAGAATCCTGCATATCTTTCAAAAGTATTGCCAATTCTGAGACACATGGCGCACAGACTGAAATTGTTCAAGATGAATCCCAAAACGACTGACCAGAAATCATACCACAACTCCTCAATACTGCACATCACCTCACCTGTCTATTTTATTACGTAATTCTATCCTATTTCTCTCTCCAAGTTTGAACACTAACTCAGACGAACTAGCTGTCATTCAGCCATTTCACTCCATGCGTCTTGCCTTGTTCTTGTTACTGGTGCAGTCTCGTATCACATGACTAAGAGTTTGTATCAAAAAAGTCCAGCCTAACCAGCCTCCAGGGAAATCACTATAGACTGAGGTGTATAGGACAGTTCCTTAACATTGGCTGTACACTTTCTGCTCCTTTAAAAGTGCAGTCTTGCTCTGGTTCTGGGTGAGCCGGTTTTGGCTTTCTCATTTTTACCTTATTTTCCAGGAGACAGGCGCTCTTAATCCGCTGATGGAAATTCACATAGGCCTTTGGCAGTTCCTATAACCTTTAAGCTCCAGTCTGTGAGTGACACTGGAAGGCTATACTGCTGGCTACTCTATTTATTACACTTATAAGAGAACACATATTTTTCTGTATTTAGTATTAAAGATCCTAAATAACACTTACATTTATTTAGAATAATCGAAAACACACCTGGAATTATGTTGTGTTTCATTTACACATATTTGGGTAACTCTTTATTATTAGTTTGTCTACATTTTCAAAGCTCAAAACACTCTGTTCCACCTTTTGATGTCATGTAGTGGTAGTTTTCAAGTTAACAGCTACCCTTTACCCTTTGTTTAGTAGAGATCGACAATTCTAGGGCTGAAATTCTCCAAATGATTCTAATGAAGGTGTATGCAGTTTGAGAGCAAAGAGCACGTACTGTATTACCATATGACATCACATAGTGGAACAGAGTGTTTTCTGTTTGAGAGAAGAGAGAAGAAGAAGGGTAAATACAGCATGCAGGTGTGTTAAACATGTGTGAACATGTGAATGAAATAAAACACAACTCCGGGTATGTTTTTGATGAGGAAACTAGAAACAGAAAATAGCGTAATATGGGCCCTTTAAACAGTAACATACATTTGTTTAAATTATACTCATTTTAATCTGTAACAAACAGGCTTAATAATAAAACAGGTCCATGCAGAACTGATGAGAACTGAGACCCTGTATTTTCACCATGTCAGCACATTTTTATACATATTACTTGTTTTTATGGTCCAACAATGTCTGTGTAATGATGCTGTCAAATGCAGGATATTACAAATGTAAATACAACTTTGAGTAATGATAAGGGATCACTGTCACAACATGGTCAAAAGATCATTCAGTCATTTGGCATAAAATGTCCTCTTTAAGCCTTGAATTTTAGTTATAATTGTTATAAAGCCCTGAATGTTTGTATTGTATTTCAGCTTTTGACCTCAAAGATCAGAGTCCAATTTTTAATAAAAATGCTGAAATTGTGGTCATAAAACGACACCACATTTTCAGTCCTGATTTAATTTTATTTATTTTAGCATAGTCACTGAACACTCCTGATGGGCTTTCTGGATGAAATATAATTAAAATTCTGAAACACATTATTATGGCTGGGCAAGCATGTACCACCTCCTGTAGTGATCTGTGCCAGTGTCTGTCCTTAGTAATTGTAGCCAACAGGGTCAAACTCCACACAGAGAACTCACAGTAACATCGTGTGTGGCTCTGTTAACAGCGGGTGGGAGTTATTCATTTTGAGTTGGTTGTATTTGACATTCAAACCAACTTGGAAACTAGCACATATGTTTTTTTTTAAGCTACAAAGACACTTGTTGTGTTTCTGCACTTTAGATATTATTGTTTTTGTTATTTGGCGCTTATTCTTTCCCCATTCTGTGCATCCTTCATCACCATCAGTTAGTGTTTCTTTTTAAGTATTTTGCCCAAGGACACAAAAGCAGTATTGCCTAGTATTAACTGTTCCCACTGATAAATCATGCTGTAATATAAACATATTTAGGGACTGATTTATTGAGCATTTACTCATGTACAAAACGATCTGCTGAAAGTAAGGCAAAGACACACAGTCTGGGTTGATATATCAAGCCCTTATGTGTAATGAACAATTCAGACTTGGACTTACTTGGACACAGTAGCTCACACATCACAATGTAATATAATAACAATGACCAAATATGTAAGTGCTAATAATAAATTCAAGTTAAGTAGCAAAAATAGCAAGAGACTGTCGTCAAATGAGATATTATTACACAACTGTATTTGTACTATAAGTAAAAATAATATATATCTTGGCTATGTACAAGAGGTGGGTAAGGAGGAATGGTGCAAAGATGAAGTAGTAACTGACATGACAGAGGGTTATCTATTACATGGGTGAGTTGTTGTACAGTTGTAGGGAGTATTATCTCCTCTGTCCCTCTATAGTCTGGTGCAGTGGGTGAGCAGGAATGTCCATGATGAAAAGCAGTTTGTCCAGTGTCCTCCTGTCCCCTTTAAAGTATTTAATAGATAGAGTTTTTAGTTAAACTTCATTCAAAACATTCTTGCTTTAATAATCTTTCATTCTTTTTGCCCCTTACCATAACTGTACTACATAGACGCTATACCCACTGTTGACTGTGAAAGTGCATTGGTTGCTACACACCTGGTTAAAAGCACTGGTGAAACTCACAAACCCCCTTAAGCTCCATAATGCCACTTAAAGCTTTCATTGGAGATTTCCTTTCCTTTTTTCACCTATAAGCATTTGTCTGTGCCTCTGTGTCTAATGACCATGGCTTAGCAAAAAACACAAGCTGGGCCTCCTCCATGCCATGTTTGTTCATCTAATTAGAAGAACCACGTGCGTCTCTCTGCAGTTTGTTGCATTTAATTGGAAATATCCAGTGTTCACTTTTTCCGAGTGTGTGTGGCGTGTCTAATTGGAGTCCTATCCTCAGGAGTATGTGGCAGCTGGTGGGCTAACTCAAAGTGTGGAGGTAAAAGCAGAGAAAGGGAGAAAGAGGGAGAGAGGAAGGGGAACATAAACAGGTAGTGATGTGGCTCGCTGATGGGTCTTTAATGAGGAGAGTGTTACCCGGGGCATAGGTTTGCTTTGGGAGAAAAAAGTTACGGCGCCAAGTGTTCTTTTCTCAAAGCTTTGGGAAATTAAGCTAAATTCACTTGCCCCCTCCTAGATACTGATTTAATGAGATTCTATTCAAAATGGTGGTCTTATTGTAGTCTCTGTAATGTTCAGGTTTTAATGCAAATTATATGAAAATAGCAATGTTTGGTTAAGGTATACTAGTAGTTAGTTGTCCTCGTTGGTTAGAATCACATACCAGGGGATTAGCTGCATGTATTACTCATTGAAAACCCTCATGAGGAGAACATGTAAATTCCACCTGCCCCGCCCATCTTAGTAATCCAGTTAGTAAAATATGTTGGAGTAAATCAGTGTAGGACCGCCACTGGTCTGACCAGTAAGGTGGTTGCATTGCCTGAAATAGATAAATGCAATGCCAGTGGAATATTACAAAGCAATAACCTCTCCATATGAGCAGGTGGCAGACCCTCCACTAGAAGTTACATAGTGAATCGTTAAAGTGGGTGCATTATGCTAAATATATATTTTTTCTACCAACCTTTATAAAGTTGATTGTGTTGTGGCAGCGCTGTCAAGGGGAGTGACTTTGCATGGGGAACAAAGGGAGGGGGAGCTTCATAAATGAAACTGAAACTTATAAAACACTTTAATACACTGTTTTCGGTGAATATAGCATTTTCAAAACAACATGGTCATCTAAATATTTGAATTATGTTTCAGATAGTAGAAGTAAAATACCCCCTCTTTAAAAGCCACCTACATTATGTTAATGGGCCCCACTATTTCATGCCCAGCCTTGACCTTATAGAGCTTTTCACAAGTGTTGACACAAGCTCAAGACCAGGCAGTATTTCCACCTATACTGCATTTATGTTCCTTTTTACTATATCTATTATTGTACATATATAGTCCCCCTCCTGCTCATTCACTGGTCACTGGCTTCATCGTAAAAGAGTAGTGTTTGTTAGAGATATAGTTTCACAATTTCACTAGCAGCTGGGAGGTCAGGAGTAGCCCACACTAGGTCAGCTATATAAGCACAAACATACTGAGAAGGATATAGGAGTTGTTTGTGTTCAGTACAATATGTTTCTATAGGGGGAGGCAGTGAACGCGCTCCCAGAGAAATGAATAATATTACATCGAAATCACACTTCATTTCATCTGTTAGAAGGCTCTGTGAATAACAATGATGTATGTGAAGAAAACAAAAGATCTTTTACCTTTGACTTGTCAGACCAAGTTTAAGATGGCTTCAGTCATTGCTTTGCAGAAGTGGTTGTCAAACTTTTGATGTATTAAAATATGTCAGCTCATTGTACCATGGCAAAAGTATTAGGTAGTCTTTGATTGCATAAAACACATACAAATCAATGATCATTATTTACTGCTTATTTTTATCTATCCATTCTGCAAGACTGTTTTGTCCTTCCAGTTGAGTTACCTACACATTAGAATGTACAGGGTTCAGTACAGATTGGTTGCTTTTAACTTGAAAACTACAATTTCATGACATCACAAGGTGGAACAGAGCATTTTGAGCTTTGGAGATGTAGACAGACTAATAATAAAGGATTACTCAAACGTGTATGAATGAAACAAAACACAACTCCAAGTATGTTTTTGATGAGGCAACAACGTTCTAACATGGCTAAAAGGTCACAAGTCATGTTTATGTAATATAAGACTTTAATAGACTTTAATAGGTTATTTTTTCAGACCAAGGTTTAGTTTGTTCTCAGACCTGACAGTTTCAACTGCTCACTAACGGCTTTCCTCAGGGTGGTCGCATTATGGTGGTCAGCTCATTTAAATTTGGCGCTGTCATCCTACCAGTGGAGAGAGGACAACAGCGCCATCTGCAGTCAAGCTTCTACAGGACAGTACCCCAGGTGTGTGAGAGTAAAAAGACCCCTTCATCCTGGTTTAAAATAAATTATCGGAAGACCATATGAACCTCATTGGACCTCTAGGACCAAGTGCTCATAGCTTGGCCTGTCAATTTTTGGGGGTCAATATTTATCATAGGTACTTTTTCTTAGTGCTACGGGGGAACTTTGCCATTTTTCTATACTACGAAAATATTTGAGATATATATATATATATATATATATATATATATATATATATATATATATATATATATATATATATATATATATATAATTGGTGCTGTCCAATTTTTCATGCCTGAGACTCTCTCCTGAATGTCTGCCACTGTGATGGTGACTGGATTCTGTTCAGTGAGGTTGCTGTGGTCTTCCCTCAGAGCCACCAGCCACTGTGCATCGGTGTTATGTGATGCCTCCCTCTCCCATATGCCTTTCCAGTACCTTCAGTCTCCAGCCTTGGGGGGGTCCACTCTGGTGTTATTCCCCTGCCATTGAGCATTTTTTATTCGGTTGTATTCGGTTTATTGCACCTTCCTGGGCCTCTGACAGTTGGCTCACTTCTCTCCGTGTGTTGGAATAATTGTGTATATATTTTATCCCATATTTGCTGTAAGCATTTATATATCTTATCCTATATTTGTTATAATCAAATGTTAGATATTTGTGTGTTTTGAATAATCTCTTTGTGCTCTTTATACTATGTGCAGTACTTTTACTTGTGGAAGCAGATGTTGTGGCATCGGAACGAGACAGGGTCCAAGGTCACATAACTGTGTCAGACATATTTGATAAATGTCTTGTCTTATTATTGTATTTGATAAATGTCTTGGCTTTTTATCTCTTTCCCTTCCTCCTTAGAAGCATATATTATCTTTTTATCTCTTTCCCTTCCTCCTTAGAAGCATATATTATCTTATTATCTCTTTCCCTTCCCCCTTAGAAACATTGTAACTAGGGACCATCCTAAATAAAATGATTGATTTTAGCCTCTAACCGTCTTTTCCATGGTGGGTATTGTCTCTCATGGCTCCCATGGTTGCTCTTATAGCCCAGCACCTCTAGGATCACTGCTGCTGAAGTGTATATCAGCTCATTGGTTTCAGTGATGGTTGTGGTAGGGATCGCTCTCAGTGCTGCATTCACATCTTCTACGAGACTTTCGGATGGTACTTCACTTAGCCTCTGTAACTGGCATTGGGGTTGCCTTGACTTCTTTTGGGCCATGATCTTATCTTTCAGGTCAGATGCTGCCTTGTTCAGCGTGATACTTATTGGGGCTTTGTACCCAATCTCTGGTTGGGGAGTTGGTGTTAACTCCCCTCTGACCTGGCGTCCTGGCTCCCCCTTGCCATAGCATTTGTGTTGTACCTCATCAATCTCTAGTTGTGATAGCAGTTGTTGTTTGTGGATGCTGGAACACTGAGCTACTAGTTGTTTGGCTGTCATCTTGGACTGTTGTTATTGAAGTGACCATTTCTCACACATCCTGTTCATGTAACCCCTCTGACTAGGGTTACTGGAGTAGTAGCATTCCAACAGAGCCTTGTTCTTGCATCTCGCCCATTTCCTCCTTGTTCCAGTAGCCCATTTTTCATCAAGCTGCTCTGGTTCCCCAGCACCTAATGGAGACCTTCTATATTAGTCTATATTTTCTTCAGCAGTAGATCGTACTTCAAAATTTGTTATCGTGACAGGCCTGCTCATAGCATTTGCCTACCGTCACCAATACCAAGACCTCTCCCATGTTCAAGATACTATTTTCAACATTTATTTACACAAAATCACTGTTGAAAATATACTTTCCTTCGAGGGTCAGTTCAGTCAATGTAGGTGAGATTTGCCAACTGATTAATTTGCATGTAGTTATTTTTAAAGCAACCATGACAACCTTTGGAATGAATAAAAGCTTGAATGATAAAAATACATGTTCAGTTTTCGTAAGACATCTTGTATTTATAATTGTATTAATGTATTGACGTTCAGACATTTGACGTTACAGTTGCCATAACTACCACACTTTTAAAGGTTATTGCTTGGATGACATAATTTTACACAAAACCCTTGAATTCCTTTGGCTCCCTTATTTTTTTAGATTTGATGTTTGGTCTGCTCTTCGTTCATTTGTTGTCCCCTTTCCTTTGAATCCACAGCTCTGGTTCACAGCAGGACGATGGAGCAGGGGTGAGAGGAACAACTCACCAAAAACAACTTGAAATTGAAAGAGTTGGAGATAGCGAGAGATAGAGAAACGCTGACAGAAAAGCACGAAATCATGGGAAGTGCCAAGGTAGAGGGGAGAGAAAAAGTGAGATTCTAAAACAGCGCATTCTGGGGAAGTATTGTTTTGAAATAGGTCATGCTAGCAGGCTCAGGGTGAGGCTGCAAATGGCTACAGTCTGCAAGAAAAAAGATACTGAAGTTGTATCTGTTATCCTTCCATCAGTCTCTATGGACTGGTGTATGGGATTATGCAACCAGGCTTTATGCTCACTGGGATGTCCATTGGCCCCTTACAATCATGCTAACAACTTCATGTACTTTGGAGAGTATTTCAATAACAATAACATCAACATAGGCCCTATAATTTTAGATAATGAACATTGCATCTTTATAGTACTTCTCCGTATAATACATTACTTCATCAAAATGATGCCTGGAGAGGTTATAGATGTCATCCATGCATGTTTGAGTAATTAAGCAATCTCTCGCTCTCTGTTAATATGTTGTTTTTGACAAATTTAGCATTTTCAAAACAATAAAACGTAACATGGTGATTGAAATATGTTATATGTTAGCTGTTAGCCACAGAAATAAAATATCCCCTCTTTAAAACAATTGCAATTGCCATCAAATTGCATTAACATGGAAATCAAAAATGATGCCTTCTTTTGCTTGATACTATTTGCACAGTATCTGACTTACTGACTAATTACGGTTGCTTATAAATAAGGATATTAAATTTCAGAAAACCATCTCCCGATTGGTGAAAATAATTTCATGTCTTTTAGTCCCTCTTAAATGTTCTTCACCCCTTGAGTCTCACACTATGTTGTTTACTCTTCCTGCCCATGGTTCCTCCTCTGTTCTCCAAATGTGTTGAGTTTAGATAAGCTTATTATCTACTGCTGTGACCCCCAACCAGCCTCTACATATGAAGTATACCTCCAACATCGGAGCGCTATGGGATGTGTGTACTTAATGATGCTGGTTTTGAATTTGTTACTATATTATTGTGGGTCTGATACATGTAGTTTTAAAGTAAAATATGTTTATGGTTAAATGGAAAAAGTTTTCTGTGGACTTGAGATTGCAAATATGCACAGTAAGATTTATGAGAGTAGAGTAGGAACTCCTGTCTTCTCAGTTTGTCTTTAATTGACAGAAAGTTTTCTCTCATGTACAGGGCACAGGTATATTTCAATTGGTATTACAGTTAAGTGGTATTGTCCCAATATTGTACTGGGACAATGCCATTTAATAAAACTTAATTACAAAAGTACAAACAGAAGGATGGTTCAACTAAACTCTGCTCCATTCACACCACAGTCATCAACCACTACAGTCATTGATGTTATTATTAAAGGAGTAATGATCCAATTACAATCTGATGATGAGATCTGATGACACTGGGCTTGTCAAAGCCCAATGTCATCAGATCTCAAAAGCTGTGCAGGGCTGGTAAGTCCTCTGATGGGAGCGTGTCCTTAGGTGTGTGTTGAAAGAGAGAAAATCACAGATCTGATCTGTAACTTGGCCTGCTGGCCTGATTTGCATCTGTCTCAATAAGATGGACACATTTAATACTTTACTATGGAACATTGTAGGCGAAACAATATACATTTCATAGAAACAAGCATGTTTAATGATGTATTTTTGAATATAATTGACGTACCTTTAAGCCTTAGGCAGTGCACACACGATGGAAGGCTAAGAAACTGGCATGTGGCCTGGAGCCTGTGTTAACCACTCTCCCACCAGCACACAACCTAATTTAGCATTTCCAATTACAATTTAAATAAAATCTCAAGGCGTTTTGTGCATATGCTGTACGACCTGATAAATTCAATCTCTGGACTGCAGAGCTATGTGTCTGTGTAAGCACAAACGCCCTATATATTTGATTTGGGAGTAAACTATGCCCCAACCCTATTCACACTTACCCTGCTCCACATTTTCACTCCCTTTTGCCCCAGAGACCTGACCTCAGAACTGCCCCTATTAGTGAAGTGAATGGCAAATGGCTCCGCTCTTGGTAACAGTTCATTTTTTCTCCCATTTTCTGTGATTGCATTTGGCCCTTGCGAGTATATAAAGAATACGCAGGATCTATCTCTTAACCACTACCTCACACACACACACACGCCCATGAGCACAGATTTTCTAATAGATTTATAAGCCTCTTGGTGTTCCCTGGTGGAAACAAGCGACCGCCCAGATTCTTACCGAGAGGAAGTGTCAGCAATCCATCTGCAGTAATCTACCCCAGCCAGATAGGACCGGAATAAGTAAGACATACATCTTTACAGGTCCTATATTACGCAAGCTTTGAGCTATTGGCCATGTTGTTACCTCATCAAAAACATACCTGGAGTCGTTTTGTTTCATTCACACATGTTTGAGTAATGCTGCATTATTGGAGTGTCTACATCTCCAAAACTCAAAATATTCTGTTCCACCTTGTGATGTCATGAAGCGATAGTTTTCAACTTAACAGCTACTTTTTGCCTCTTGTTTAGTGGGAAATGGACATTTTAGGACTGAAATCATGCAAATGATTCTAGTGAAGGTGTATGGAGTGTTTTCAGTTTCAGAGAAGAACACAGGCTAAATTTGTACAATGTTAATGTGAATGAATCAAAACACAACTCCAGGTATGTTTCTGATGAGAAAACATTATAACATAGCATAATACGGGCCTTTTAAATAATGGTGACACTAAGAAAGCGCACATTCATTTTCATTTTGGTTGTGTTTATCAGGACAATTTAGAAAATGCTTCTTATTGTGAGTGTGCATGCGTCTCCACAAACCTGACCTCTTGCTCGTTTCCATAGAAATGCTGTTGGCTATTATATTCAACATAAAATACATGGTATGGTTTTAACTTTCTATTTTGGTACAATGAAGGAGGTGACACGCCACCTCCACAAATTTACATACTGTACCTTTAACATTCTCTCAAATATCTTAACTTGTAATAAATCATGGCATGCAGGAAGAAAACAGTGGCACAAAAGAGTTCAACTTGACCATGACTGAGAAGAGAGGAGGGAGGAGTGTGGAGTGGAGAAGTTACTTAAAGGTCAACAAAGAAAATGAAATAAATCCTTGAGCCTTTAAATGCACAGTAACCTCAGAATCTTCAGTGTTCTCAGAAAACCAAGACAAATACTAGTGTTCGCAATGTATCCATTTATTAAAATGAGGATTCAATTTATGCAGTGTGTTGTGTACATTAAAGGTGCACCATGTAACTTTTCTGGTCGGGAGTCTGTCACCTACTTCTGTCCATGGAAATACTATTGCTTTTCCTGGAATGTTTCACATTATAGCATTGAGGTTATTTCATCTCCATAGTATATAAGTTTAAAGGCACACTGTGTAACTTTTGTGATGGAGGGTCTGTCAACAGCTTGTCTCCATGGAAATGTTCGTGCTTTGCCTGGTATGTTCCACAGTATGACATTAAGCATGACAAGTAACTCCACCAGGCCCAAGTTCCAGGTCTGATCTGTGGAAATGTTACCCTGCTGACAGTATCAATACACATTTTTGTTGAACTTATGAGCAATAAAAACATCTGTAATTGTATTAAATGTAAGATTTAAGTTTGATGTCATACTATGGAACATTCAAGGCAAAGCAATATCATCTTCACAGAGACGAGCAAGTTGCAAAACCTCAACCACAAAAGTTACACAGTGCACCTTTAAAGCCATGTCAAACAATTCTTGACGCAGCAAATAAATCTCCATGGAGACAAGCAGGTTGCAAACTCTCCACCAGAAAAGTTTCATATTTTCAGTCTGGACACTATTCACCCAATGTTCCATGAAGTAAACGTGCTCTATATTCAAGTTATTCAACAAAGCCAAGAATATACGTCATTTTTCATTAGTGTTACCTGGGTATGTATACGTGTATATTTAGTGAGAAAGAGAAGGCTATTTAATTCAATTTTCACTGAGTTTTTTGATAGCTCTGGTGGGATTTGTCATTTGACTGCAAGCAGACAGAAAATGTCAGATCCAGGCATCAAACAGCGCCATGTTGAAAGATAGGGAAAGCCCCAGGGGAAGCTTATATACTTACACTACACACTGTCTCACAAACACAAAGTATACACACAATTCACTGTGAATGCACCATCACATCACAGTGCATATGGACGACTCAAAGCCATTCTCTGGAGAGCAATGGTAACAGAGAAATCTAAACAACTTTCAACAATAATCTTTTTCTTGCCCCAGGAAAAGCACATTTGATACATTTACCAAGGCTTAAATGTGCCTTTGTTTATTATTCCACCCACTGTGCTTTTGTCAGAACTCTGCAAGGGACTAACTACTTAACAAGTGTAGGAGAAATTGAGAGAAATGTAAATATGTTGACAATCTTATGAACTCTTGTCAAGTACGGTGTTATAGTGTTTGTAGCATACCATTAACTTTATATGAACTTGTACTTACTCTTACTTGCCTGATTATTTCCAGATAACTGTATTTTTACCCTTATTTAAAGGTGCACTGCACAACTTTTCTAGTTGAGATTACACTACTCTGCCTGCATGGGTTAGGGTTGCCAGGAATGTTCCACACTATGGCATTAAACTTATCTATCAAATATTTATTCAGTTACATGTTTTTTTTTGCACAACAAGTACATTGCAAAAAGGTGGGCTTGCCTCTTCACTGATCTAACCCATAACTTGGCTTGGTGGCATTCTTTTCAGATCACCCTGAGCACCTGAGAAAGTGGCAGCTGGGTACAGTAGGTTTTTCCTGAAAACATCTACCTTTTTAAGTTACTCTTGTATGCACTTTAAGTGTTTATTTTATTTTTATTTACTCTATCTGTCAATAAAGCACTCATCATGTTTTTTGGGCATTTTTGTCATTTTTTTCTTGATTTTTGCTGGCCTCTTTGTTTTTTGCTGTGTGGCTCAGCAGTCCAGACTGCCCATTGTGTATTCTAGAGAGCACCTTCTTTCTCTCTCCAAGTCCCCATTGTTTTTTGGAGTTAAGCCTGACATCCCTGTGGAATTAATGAGGAGGAGGATGCGCAGAGGATGCCGCGCTGGAATGAGAGCGAAACAGCGGAGAAGGAAATTTAGGCCTGCGGTTCCGTCAGTTCTGATGGGGAACGTAAGGTCACTGGGAAATAAGATGGACAAACTGTGTGCGCTTGTTCGGGAGTACGCTGTCAGCAGTATCATGTGCTTCACGAAGACCTGGCTTTATACAAACGTCCTGGACAACAGTGCATCTGTACCAGGCTTTAAGACGGTGCGTGCGGAAAGAGACACTCTCCTTAGCGGTAAGAAGGATGGTGGGATTGCTGTTTTGGTGAACGAAAGGTGGTGTAATCCTGGCCATATTGATGTGAAGGAGCGTATTTGTATGCCGGACATTGAACTTATGGTTTTGGGAATACGTCCATATTATTTACCAAGGGAATTTACTTCTGTCCTGTTCATGGGAGTTTACATCCCTCCCTCAGTGGATAAAGAGGCAGCCTGTGACAGGATACACACTGTGGTCGCTGGGCTGCAGTCTAAACACCCAGAGGCTTTATTACTGATTTCTGGAGACTTCAATCATGTTTCCTTGGACAGTGTTTTACCCACACTTCACCAGTATGTGGTTTGTAACTCGGGACAATAGAACTCTTGACTTACTGTATGCCAATTCTAAGGAGGCATACAGTGCCATTGCCCTCCCCCCACTGGGACGATCAGACCACAATCTTGTCCTGTTAACACCTCAGTATGTCCCTGCAGTGAAGAGGCAGCCTGTCACCACTAGGACTGTAAGGAAGTGGAGTCAGGAAGCCAGCGATGCCCTTCAGGACTGCTTTGAGACTGCAGACTGGAATGTGCTCTGCCTGCCGCATGGCGACAACATCGACAGCATGACGGACTGTATAACAGATTACATCAACTTCTATGAGGATACAGCCGTCCCCACCCGCACTGTCCACTGTTACCCCAACAACAAACCCTGGATAACCAGCCAGCTGAAGGATCTACTTAATAAGAAGAAGCGGGCCTTCAACTCTGATGACAAGGACGAGGTGAAGAGGGTGCAACGGCAGCTTAAGGTCCAGCTCAGGCAAGTGCAAGAAGCATACAGGAAGAGGCTGGAGGCAAAACTCCAGCAAAACAACACCAGGGAAGTGTGGAAGGGGATGAAGGCCATCGCTGGCTTCAGCTCTCAATCAAAGCAGCAGGACAATAGCCCAGACAGATCAAACCTACTCAGTTTGCATTTTAATCGTTTCTCATCCCCTGGCACCCCCATCTCTACACCTCCCAGACGCCCAATCCACACCTCACCACAGACCACTCAGACGACCATTCATCAGCCCATCACCTCTGCTCCCACACCTGCTCCCACCCCCACGGAGGAACCCAGCTCAATGTCTTTGTCACCTGCATAGGTGAAAAGGCAATTGGAGAAAGTTCAAAGTCTCCTGGACCAGACAAAGTCAACCCCTGCATGCTGAGGACATGTGCAGCACAGCTCACTGGGATCCTGCACTTTCTCTTCACACTGAGCCTGAAGCTTGAAAGTATACCGGTGCTATGGAAGACCTCCTGCATTGTATCAGTGCCCAAGAAGCGTATCCCTTCTGGACTTAATGACTTCCGACCAGTTGCTTTGACATCTCATGTCATGAAAGTGTTTGAGAGACTTGTTCTGGCTCAGCTCAGACCCCTGGTGGCACCATCCCTGCATACTCTACAATTTGCCTATCAGTCCCACATTAGTGTGGATGATGCTGTAATCTATCTTCTGCAGTGGGCTCACTCTTATCTGGATAGTGTTAAGGGCTCTGTGAGGATATTATTCTTCGATTTCTCCAATGCCTTTAACACAATCCAGCCCTTTCTGATGAGTGAGAAGCTGCTCAGGATGGGTGTCAGCTCCTCCATTGTCTCCTGGATTAATGACTACCTGTCAGGCAGGCCTCAGTACGTGTGACTGGGGACCACCCTGTCTGACACTGTGGTCAGTAATGTAGTAGCCCCCCAGGGTAGAGTCCTGTCTCCATTCCTGTTCACTCTGTACACCTCTGATTTCCAGTACAGCTCCGGGTCCTGCCATCTGCAGAAGTTCTCTGATGACTCTGCAGTGGTCGGGTGTATCAGAGATGGACAGGAGCTGGACTACAGGACACTGATTGCAAACTTTGTGGAGTGGTCCGAGGCAAACCATCTGCTCCTGAACACTGACAAGACCAAGGAACTGGTGATTGACTTCAGGAGGAAGAGGACACCAGTGGAGCCCATTACCATCCAGGGTCAGGACGTGGAAATAGTGGACTGCTACAAGTACCTTGGCGTCCATGTGAACAACAGGCTGGACTGGAGGGACAACTGTAATGCTGTCTACAAGAAGAGCATGAGCAGACTCTACTTCCTGAGAAAGCACAGGTCAATGTGTGCAGCAAGTTACTGGAGATCTTCTACCAGTCTGTGGTGGCCAGCGCACTGTACTTCGCTGTGGTCTGCTGGGGGAGCGGCACCAGTAAAAGGGACATAGGGAGGATTGACAAACTGATCCGTAAAGTGGGTTACGTGATCGACTGTGAGCTGTACAAATTTGTCACAGTGAGGGACAGAAGGACACTGGACAAACTGCTCTCCATCATGGACACTCCTGCTCACCCACTGCACCAGACTATAGAGGGACAGAGGAGCTCATTCTCCAACAGGCTCCTACAGCTCCGCTCAAACAGTGAGAGATTCAGGACTACATTCATACCATACTCCATACAGTTGTACAACAACTCACCCTTATGTAACAGATAATACTCCCTACAACTGTACAGCAACTTAATCTCAAGTAACTGATAACCTATGCCCCATCAATCAGCATAGAATTTGCACTGTTGTTCTTGACTCTTGTATATAGCTGTGATTTTATAGTTTATTTTATAGTTTATTACTTATTTTTCTATTTTATTTTGACTTGTACATATACATTTATTTTTATAATTATGTCTCACTTGACACCTGTCTCTTGCTACCTTTTTACTATACAATCTGTTTTTGTTACTCTCTGTTATTATATTGTGATGAGTGAGGTACTGTATCCAAAGAATTTCCCTTGTGGATCAATAAAGTTTGTCTAAGTCTATTTTTCAAGAGATTCCTGGCACCAGAGTGGACCCTATAATTGTCTTACTTTTTATATGGGACTACTACAGCAGACCAAAACACCCAAAGGAAAACTATGCCAGTACAGGGAGAACATGCAAACTCCATACAGAAAATCCCTTATTTGTGTGTGTATTAAACTTGGAATCTTCTTGCTGCGAGATACATGAAGTTCTAACCTATGTGCTACCATACTGCCCAGTTTACAGTGTACTAGTTTCTAAACAAATATCAAAGATCATTTCCTATAGTTCTGGCATTTTAATACAGCCTATAGACTGGTTTAAATGCATGTATATACCTGTACCATGCTGCACTGGATATGTCATTGCTCTGCCTGGAATGTTCCACAGTACCTTACATTTAATTACACGTGGTTTTATAGCTCAAAAATACCTAGAAAAACAAACATTCTGACTGTGAGCGGGGGTGCCTTTTCACAGATCTGACCTGTAACATGGCTTAGTTTAGACTCCATGAAGATAGAAAGGTTCTGTACCATAAATAACATCTCCATTGAGAAAAGCCGTTGGTGGATCCTTCCCCAGAAAAGTTAGAAAATATATCTTTAAAGCCATAGTTATTAACTCTAATTAGTCATTGTGTTAGTGTGTTAGTCTTTTTTTTTTTTTTTGTATTTGTAAAAAGATTTTAGTAGAGCTTTTTGTGTGCATTTTTGGAGCATATTTGGATCTTGGCCATACATTGTTTATACCTGTCACTATACAGATGCCCTGTGGCCTCGTATCCATTTTTTGACACAGAATTCAATGGAGTAACCCACAGCCCCCAAGTGTCAAAACCATTTCAGCTCTGGAATACAAATATTATCATGAAATCTAACTTTATTTGTCAGTGATAGTAAATTATATGAAGTGATGCACTGAGACTTGAAACACTGCCTCTAACATACTCACTGACAAATGTATAGGGGTATTTTGTGTCATATTTTTTATTTATCCGTTTTATATTCACGCACTATAAATCCGAAACTCAATCTCCAATTCTTATATGAAGGATCCTCTTGGCGACTTTTGAAGGTCCACAGTTTCCCTTATAACAAAGCAGAGCATAACTTTATCACAGATGCCACAAGCAATTCCTCACACAAGAATAAACTCACTTTTATTCAAGACTAGGGCCAGTCTCTCTCTCTGTTTTTCAGCTGAGTGTTACAAGGGGTGTAAAGCTTTTTAGTCCTACTGGATCTTTTCTCTGGTTATATACTAGTTATGTTACGTGAGTCTATGTTTGAATTTTATTCAGTACTAATATTAGAAGTTTTTTGCTATTCAGGATATTATTATTCTTAAGGTTAGAGCAGAACTAAGTAGACAGAGCTCCCCCTTATGAGAATACACTGTCAGGGAACAGACTCAAAAGTGCTTTTTCATTTTTTTTTTCTCTTTTCCCTTTTTTTTTTTTTTTAATTGAAATAAGGCAGTATAATCACATGATAAAAAGTTAATAAAGGAGCGAGGGTTTGCCAGGAGAATTCTCTGGGTTGACGTTCGCCATTTTTTGCAATGATGTTTCCCGCCCAGAGACAGCACAGGGTGACAGTGGATGCTTTAAATGCCCCAGAAAATACATAGACCATCACAGGGGCTCTTACAAATACATTTAAATAAGGTAAAAATGTTACTTAGTTCTGCTTTAAGGAGAACATTGTCATACCCCATGGGGAAATTGTTCTTTGGCACCCAGGGACCTTGAGCTTGATTCAGGAACTTGGCCAAGAAAACCTGAGGGATTAGCCTTTGTGCATGTTTTAGTTTGACAAGAAAAAAAAAAACACAACACCTGGAGAAATCCTCTGTCCGGAAAATGACCTCCCTGCTGTGACGAGACGTTTCTATCGTGGTTGTAATTTATAGACACAACTTATAATTGTACTGGATCACATATTTTCACTGCAGCTCAAATAAAAGACTGTTCCATTTTCCTGTATCACTCACATGTAAATCTCGCCATAAAGAAAGTGACTGATGTGCCTAGACTTGTATGTTATGATCCAATGGCTTTCTGTGTAATCCAAATGTATCTGACTTTCTGCTGTGTTTTTGCTACAATTTGGGCATTGGACCTCTGTCTGACTGATGGTGCTGGCTTGCAGTGCTTGCTGGGTATTTTAATTGGCTGGAGCTGTGCGCAGCAGGGCCACTATAATGTCAGAAGCATAGAGGGAGCGCTAACTGTTCTCACCAACGGTATACGAAAAACACGACTCCAACCAGTGCGTTTGACTTGGGGCTATGCTGGTCGAAGATCTGCAAGTCAATAAGAGCTCCACTAACAAGCCGTGGTACGGGGCCAACACAGATGTAAAGACAGCCCCTGACACAGACCTGGTCCAGCCCACTGCAGATGGACAGAGATGTGTCTAATTGCACTTTTGTAGAACATAATGAAGCTCTTGTGGACCACACTGACCTCACTTGGGGCCAATTAAGTAGCTCTGACATGAAGCTAAACTCTAGTGTTGGTGTCTGGCTCTGAGAAAGTGGTGGGCACAGTAATCATGTCTACACTATTAACTGTAATATGCTGTGAACTGCTTTGACTGATAAGCAGAGGTAAATAACTTCAGAAACCTTGGCAACTGGAGACAACATTGGCATTTAGGTAAAGCGAAGACAAATTAATCAACATCCAAAGTTAATCTTCCAGGAGTTGATGGTTCTACTATGGGACTAAGATGAGACTAATCCAGGAACTAAACCTGGACCAGACCAGATCTAGAACAAGACCAAACTAAAGACCTGATTACGTAAATGAAAAAGAGCTTTTAGTCTGATATATCGGTCTATCTCTACCATGTATACGAACAGTAAAGTGATTGTCAGTGTGCATATCCACGGACCTCTTCCTTGAAGTCATAGAAATAAATTTGGCTCTCAGCTGACCTCCTATCAAGTGCATCATGATGTGGTGTTTGGCGTGAAGACTGCGTGGTGTATGTGAACAAGAACTGTAGCTACAGTTTAGTAACAAAAACAAAATGACCATGAATCCTGCAGTAAAAGATTGAAATTGTCCTTGTACCACCACTTACACAAGTAAGTGGGAATAAACTAAAAATGCTTACAAATTTGAAACACAAAATGGCTCTACCCTGCCATGTTTCTGTTCAGTGCTGGTTTCACTTGTTGCAAAAAGCCTGTGTATGTCCTCTTTCATGTCTTATTCCCACAGGACATTATTGCATCACAGAAAACAAGGCCGTGACAACAAGTGCTCTGAGACTTCCCCCCTTGTGTGTCTCTGCTTTCTGTGCTCTGTGTGAGTCCTCCCTTCATCTCCTCTGTTTGTGTCCTGTCTACTTGCCCTTCAAATTGCCTTTAAGTCCATTTGTTTGTCTGTTTCATTTATTTTTTGCGTCTTAGTCACAAAATCTCTTGGTTACTCTGTGACTTCCTTAAAGGTGTATTGTGTACATTTTCTGGTGGAGGGTCCGTCACCTTCTTCTCTCCATGGAGATGTTGCCTGCAATGTTCCGCAGTATGGCATTACATTTATTTAACTCTATGGAGACAGCAGGTGATGCCACAGGGCCATGTTACATGTCAGATCTGTGGAGAGGTGAGCCCACTCACAATAAGTTTTTGTGTAAATAAAAACCCATGTTACTGAGTAAATGCAAGATGAATACATCACATGCCATATGGACATTCCAGACAAAGCAATATCATCTCCATGGAAACAAGCAAGTGGCAGACCCTTCACCAGAAAAGTTACACATTGCACTTTTAAAACTAAAGCTAACAACAACTAGCATGCTAACTGTGCACTTCTTGCTTCTCTGAGATACAATACTGGTGCATGCTCAGATGCATGGGAAAAACTCTGGCACATAAACATACTTTGTTATGTTTAGGAGGGAAGTTGTCTTTACTTTCTCCAGCCTGTTCGTGCACTGCCTTCATTTGAAAGTGCAGCTGCAATAATCACAGAAGTGCTGTAATGTCTCTCAGTGTTTTCATCTCTTGGTTAATCAGACAGAAGGAGGTGGGGCTACTGTAGGCTGATGTCCTGCTAACTCCAACTTGTTCACTTATTACATGTTTTGCACCATACTTCAATGGGCATGGTCTCCAAGGCAACAGGGATGTTGCAATTTAAAATGAAAGATTCTGGTTGGTCTAGTTATTAAATGTTTGCATATTGATACTTTGCAGTGACGTCACACTGGGGGTGTTCTACATGCATCTCTATTGGCAGAATGCTCGGCAGTTACCATGGTGACACAATGTGTGTAGAATCCCTCAGTCATCCAGATAGAATCCATGGCAAAAGGAGAAATTCAATTTGTCAACTGGACAAAAGTTTATTTGGTCGAATACGTTTCGCAGCTCATCCAAGCTGCTTCTTCAGTTCTGGTCAGACGCTGGTGGACACTGCTTTATATCTGCCTGAAGGGAGGAGCGAACTACAATGAAATTACTCTGAGACTACCACACCTATTTGTTTACAGTTTCTGTTAGTTAGGTGGGCCTATTCAATATGGAATGGGAGTGGAGTGTGAGGTGTTGTTAGCCGAACCATTCAGGGCCATGATGGGTGTTTTCACACCTCTGGACCTGACGTGGCTGCCCTATTGTTTTCTTTGTTTGTTTTGATTTAGGTCTGAGGATAGAGTTATAAATGGGAGACAAATGATGTCTGAGACCTCCATTTCTGTTCAAGGAAGGATTCTCTTTCTTGACAAAAATAGCCTCTTTAACTCCCCTCTCAAACCAGTTCTTTTCTCTGGCCAAGATCTGGACCTCACTGTCCTCAAAGGAGTGGCCCGTGGCTTTTAGGTGGAGATGTGTGGCAGACTGAGGTCCACTCTGGCTCTCCCGTCTGTGTTGGTACATCCTCTTGTGAAGAGGCTGTTTTGTTTCTCCAATGTAGCGCTCACTGCAGTCTTCACTGCACTGAATGGAGTAGACCACATTGCTTTGTTTGTGGCTCGGTGTTTTGTCCTTTGGATGGACCAGTTTTTGTCTTAAAGTGTTTGTGGGTTTGAAATAGACTGGGATTTCATGTTGTCTGAAAATCCTCTGTAGTTTTTCAGAAACACCAACCAGGTAAGGAACACTTTAAGAAAGAAGACACTTGTTTAGGTGTGAGTGACTAACTGAAAAAACTATTGACTAATGCTAGCTAGCTTGTAACTGTAATTTTATGTGAGAGACTTGCTAAACAGCACAAATCAGCTCACCTGTTGTAGTTTTAAACCAAGTCTGCTCTTTCTGGTCCGATTGTGTTAAAATAAAACAAAGATTAAGGCTAACTTGAGTAACAGAGCTTCTAACAGAGTAGTGCTTTCAGTTAGCTTTACACCCCTAGGGGAGGTTGATGACCAGCTGCAAAGGATCAATTTTAGGAATAATATTGGGTAAAACATGACTATTTTCAGTAGGATATTCACATTATGTACAATTCAATGAGAGCAGAATGTATGTTTGATTGATCTTCACTTGTTGTTCTGGAAGTCAGTCAGCGAATATGTTTCTTTTGTGAATGGTTCCACTTCTTCCTTCTTAATCCTTACTCTTTTTCCTCTCCATTCACACCAAATAACATCCTCTGGGTCTCCTTTCTGGAAAGCAGCTTTTACCATTCTTTTAAACATCCTTTTCTGTCACTATCTTTCTCTGTACATGTTCAACTAATCACAACCCAAACTCAACCTTTTCTGTGGTCCATTTCCAGTCTCTTTTGGAGTCAAACAGAATGTAAAAGGGACTGACTGGCTGGTTGGCCAAGCAATAACAGCATAGAGTCCCTTGTATAAGTCGGCATTTGTACAGTGAAATCCTCTGCACTATAATACAACATGACAGGCTCGATGCAGATCATTGCTGTGTGATTGTCTATTCTCTCATGTCGTCTCCACTAAACCCAGTCAGATTGGACATGTTTCTTTGCCTTTGCGCTCAGAGGTCCCATCCACACAACCGCTATGCCTCCCTGATTCTAGTGATCAGCAAGAAATAATGCATCAATCTATCTGCATCTCATGACAAATCGCATGTACAAATGAAAGAGCCATGTTTTCTTGTCATTTATATGCACGTTTGTGTTGCCAGGCCAGCCACTATCATTATTTTTTCTGATCTATACAATGGAATGTGGGGTCTGCTTATTAAAAAGTGATTTCCAGAGGGCAGAACATAAAAGCAAAGACTGAACACATTTTTACTGGCAACTTAGCAACGTTTTTATGTGCACAGTAAACACTTCCAATATGAAATGTGATTAAAAGTCCAATTATAAGTTTGAGTGGTTCCAGATTGTTGTGTGGGTAAGTCCTTTTATATGTAAAGCAGCTCACTGAGAGGAACTATATTACAAAATGTCAAAATGTCTCTGTAGCTTATTGGCTATTGGTTGCTAAAAAAAAAAAAAAAAGAACATCGGGATCAGCCATAAAAAGAAAAAAAATAATAATAATATAGACCAATCTCTAATCTTGTTCTCCAATCTCTTTGAAATTGCCTTTATTGCTACCTGACATTCCATTAGCATCTTTCTATACGCACAAGACACACTTTTGACTGTATTTCCTAATTTGTTAATTCCCCATAATGTGCAATCTCATTGATTTTGGCTACCTTTCTGCTAAAGATAAAAAAATCTCTCTCCTCCTTTATGTTTTATTTTTCTCTACAGCTCTCTTCACCATATTTCCAATGCAGCAGCAGAACCACCAGCCAGCTCAGCCTCTTTCCCTCTTTATAAGTAAACACGTAGAGCTATCATCATTTCATTTCTAACCTGTTTAAAGCTAACACTGATTTGTTAACCAGAAGATGGCAGATGCGGAACCTGTCCTCCCTGTGCTCTCTGGTCTTCTTCTGTCAGGCCAAAGCTGGCACACTATCAGACAGAGGTAATGTAGATACCCTCTGGTGGTGATATGTGAGAATACAACAGGGGTGGATTGGCCAATCGAATTATACATTGTAGCTTTAAACTGCTTCTTGTTGAAATATATGTTATGGGTTCAGCAAGTTTAAGTCCATATGATAATCAGTACTTGCATTGAAGTTTTCTGTGGTCACCTACAAGAAACAGTAGTCAAAGAATGCCTGATTGATATATATTTGTTGACTCTTGCATAAACTAGCACATCTCTATTACGTTGGCATACCTTTCTCTGCTGGCCTGAAGTGAATTTCGTATTGACTTTATTTGGGGTGCTGTCAGATTACAATACGCATAGTCTCTTGGACTGTATTACCTGCTCCAGCACTCACCCTGATCACTTCCCCCAAAGGAAATAGAATATGTTAATGTTATTACCTCACACTGGATATACATACACTGTAAAAATGCACCGTCAGCCTGTGCAGGAGTTGCCTGAAAAATGTCCATTGGGGGCTGTGATAATCGCTATGATATTATGAGGGTTCACAGGCAGGGCATCTTACTTAAGGACTAATCGAGATATAACAAGGTATCCGCTGGGCAGAAATAGCTCAGAAGAGAAACTTTTATTATAAACACAAATGGGTCCCAAGAGAATGCGATTAAAGACTTTAAATGGTACACTTCAATACAGAGTGTCCAGTTTAATTTTCAAACCACTTGGGCTTGCATTAAAGCACATATACACAATTTGCACTCCTGTAGCCATATATTAATTTTATCTTACATATACATCTTAATCTTCCTACTGTTTAAAGCTAAGGCACCTTATTTTCACACTGAAAATAACTGAGGAGGAAGTAGGTATTTTAATCTACCTATCTTGTTCTCAATATTTTGCTGAGACTTTTAGCACAATTAAAAGTTGAAATGTAGTGATTTTGAAAAAGAAGCAGATTTTAAGTGATTCAGTTGAATATTTTAATTTTTCTAGCCGCATTTGTCTATTTGTTTTGCTCAAAGTTGGGATGTTAACTCAGACTAAACATGCTAAAAAAAATAATGTCTCCACCATTTCAGGTCTCACATTTTAGGTCTCTAAAATGTAGTGGAGTAGGAAGTACAGATACACGTTCTCAAATGTAGTGAACTAAAAGTAAAAAGTATCCACTGTAAAATTTACTTAAGTACAATACATATATGTAAAATTTGTACTTTCTGTATTTGTCGAGTCAGAGCTCAAATACTTAAAATTGATGGTTTTGAAAATGTTGCTTAATGTCAGACTTGCTATGCAGTTGTTGCCAGTGATGGACCATAGGCGGTAGAAATGGCAAAGAAACTCAATATGGTCCTATGCTGCTTTTCCGTTTTATTTAGCAAGTTGTCCAGGTCCTGAAGCAGCAAAGCAGCCCCAAACCAGGACACTCCCACCACCATGTTTCACTGCTGGCATGATGTTGTTTTTTATTAAATGCTGTGTTCATTTTACGCCAGACGTAACAGGATGCACTCCTTCCAAAAAGTTCTAATTTTATTTCATCACTCCACAAAATATTTTCCCAAAAGCTTTGGGGATCATCAAGATGTTTTTTGGCAAAAGCGAGATGAGCCTTTATGTTCTTTTTTGTCAGCAGTGGCTTTTGCTTTGGAACTCTACCATACCTGCCATTTTTGCCTAGTTTCTTTCTTATGGTTGAGTCATGAACACTGACCTTTACCGAGGCAAGTGAGGCCTGCAGTTGTTTAGATGTTATTCTGATTCCTTTGTGACTCTTGGATCAGTCGTTGCTGTTGTCTGGCCACTCCCGGGAAGGTTCACCACTGTACGATGCTTTCTCCATTTGTGGATAATGGCTCTCACTGTGGTTCGCTGGAGTCCCAAAGTTTTAGAAATGGCTTTGTAACCTTTTCCAGACTGAGACATGTCAATTACTTTTCTTCTTATCTGCACCTAAATTTGTTTGGATCGCAGCAATATGGTCTACTTCACCTTGTCACACAGGTTCTATTTAAGTGATCTCTTGATTTGAAAGGTCTGGCAGCAGTCAGGCCTGGATGTGGCTATGGAATTAAACTCAGCTTTCCACAATAATATGATTAATCACAGTTACCTCATCATTTAACAAGCGGGGCAATTGCTTTTTTCACTCAGGATCATGTAGGTTTGGATATTATTTTTCTCTTAACAAATAAAATCACCACAGAAAAACTGCATTTTATGTTTACTTGGGTTATCTTTGTTTGATATTTAAATTTGTTTGATGATCAGAAACAGTTAAGTGTGACACACATGCAAAAAAGTAAGAAATCAGGAAGGAAAATACTTCTCCACAGCACTGTAGCTGTAACAAAATTACACGACCAACATAAAGACTGCCATGACAAATGATTGTTTGAAAGAAGCAACACATGGAATACACCTCCATCAACACGAGAGCCTATATTCTTCTATATCCTGTCCTTTACTGTCTTTTCAAACCATTTAAAGAGCCCATATTACATTAATCTATGTTATAATGTTGTTTCCTCATCACAAACATACCTGGAGATGTGTTTTGTTTCATTCACACGTTTAACACACTAATCCTGCATATTTGAGCTGAGTTCTTCTCTCAAGCAGAAGACGTTCTTTTCCACCTTGGGTTGTCATGCTGTAATACAGGAAGTACTCCACTGTGTTTTTAAACTCCAGACACCTTAACTAGAATCATCTGGATGATTTCAGCCTTAGAATGGCCAAACTCTACTGAACAAAAGGAAAAAGGTTGATGTTAATTTGAAAACTGTCACTTCATGACATCACAAGGAGGAACAGAGCATTTTGTCCTTTGACGATATAGACAAAACAAAAAATAAAGGATTACTCAAGCAAGCTCACAAGAGTCAATTCTGTGTAAAATAGGACCTTTAAAATCACCTTTTGTCAACAGCACTGTTTTATCCTCCTTCACCCACACCTCTTTTTTTTCTTTCTCTCTCTTCTCTCTTCTTCTCTTATGAACCCAAAAGCCTGTGTAAATGTTTTAAACCTTAAGGGAACATGTCGTACGCAGCCAGCCGCAGCTAATCGCCTGCTTCCTGAGTGTGACTTTTGGGATAATAGTGCGTTCTTTCGTTGCGCACATTTGAGCTATTATCATCTGTGGACCACGAGCCTCCAAGTGCCTCCAGTGTGTGTGTGTGTGTGTGTGTGTGTGTGTGTGTGTGGGGATTGTGTGTCTTTGTAACTAACAGCTGGGAGCCATGTCCATGAACCAAAGGCTATGTGTAATGTAAGAGGCTATCACTGCTGTGGTGACTGTTGTTGTGATAAGAACATGGAGAGTTTGGGGGAATCTCTGTGTCCTCCTCATTCACTGGTTTTATGAATGGTTGTTTTACTTCTTTCCTTCCTACCTCACGTAAAGGTGCACCATGTACCCTGTCTCGTGCATGATCCGCCACCTTCTTGTCTCCATAAAGATACTGTTGCTTTGTCTGGAATATTATTTAGTGTATCTACATTGCATATACTGTATCTATCGCATATCTATATTGCATAGCTAAAAAATTTTATAATCCAGATAAGTGGAAGAGAAATTGATGGACTGTGGAACATTCTTGGCAGAGCAATAACATCTTCATGGACGCAAATTATGAGATGGTCTTTACCAGAAATGTTATCGTGCACATTTGAATTATCACTCTAGTCAGTAATATTTTTAGTATAAGCATGGTTTGTTGTGTTCAATCATGCAAGAATGATGCGTTCTTCTTTAAATATCAATGTTCAAAATTGCACTTATTGCACTGGCTATATAGCTGAAAACGCTGGTATTTTGTAGTTTATGTAGTTTAAACAATGGCCATTACTTTTTATAACAATTCTGTAAAAGTAATTATAAGATACTATACCCTAGAACTTTTCAAACACCCTTCTGTTCCTGTAATATAGCCCTCTATTGATTGTTTTATCAGCGCAACTCAATCTTGTGCAATATGTTGGCTATTGGAAGGAAAGCTTTATGAAAAAGAATTGAATCAAACCAAAACAAACCCTCATTTTGCTCCATTGTATTGCCCTGAATGGCGCCTCTTTGTTGCTAAATTTCACACATTTGTTCCGTTGCCGTCGTGCAAAAAAGCAGCAGTGAGATGAAATGTAAACTGCGGAGATGGCCTGTGGGGGAGCTCTAGGCTGGAACACCTCAGACCAAAACATTCAGGTATTCTAACAGAGTTCATTTCAATTAATAGTGAAAAATGTCCGATACCAAAAGGGCCAGGTCTGTTAATATTTTATTTGGATGGTGATTGGATGTTTAAAGACTGTTTGGCTGTGGTTTGTGCTTTGATGCCTGTGGCTACTGTCAGTTTTCTCAGCTCCAGTTAGAGCCGTGTGTGGTGAGTACTCAACATGAAGTGGAAGAAGTCGAACTTAAAGTAATTTTTTTGTATTTTAGGTGGGTCCCATTATATATACAGATATTGGAGCATAGCAGATTGTCCAAATAGTGGATAATACTGTAACTTTTAAGGTTAGTGGATGGTCTGCTACTGTGTTTTTATTACTATGTGGAATATTCTACAGTGTGGCATTATTAGATGATCTATCTTGTGTTTATTTCCTATGGGTGTTTTTACTGTTCCACAGATTTGACCTGCAAACTGACTTGATAGTGTCTGTAGTGGACCGTCCACCAGAAAAGTTACATAATGCTCCTTTAAATATATGCTATCTAAAAATCTGTTGGTCTTCCAGCACTTTTGACCTCCGCATCACTCTGCCATACACCATCTCCTCACAAGTCTGATCCTTCAAAAACATGGCAAGACAACCTGTTTGTATTAGCTTAAAAGTGCCCACAAATGAGACACATTTTAAAGTCTAATATCAATTAGTCTTGTTTTGGGGCTGAATCTTTTGCATCTATTTACACTAATTCCTTCTCTAAATTACAAAAAAGCATAATTTCAGTATAATTGCACATGGCATTTGGTCAGC
The DNA here is from genome assembly GCA_029959045.1 of Taenioides sp. WSHXM2023. NCBI lineage: Eukaryota > Metazoa > Chordata > Actinopteri > Gobiiformes > Gobiidae > Taenioides > Taenioides sp. WSHXM2023. The sequence goes on from CM057085.1 coordinate 13,504,438, forward strand.
ACTTTGTGCCATTAGCACATTTGTTTGTTAATGATAGCTTTTCCTTTAATCATGTAAAAAACATTCAGCACCTAAAACACCCCCGACTGATTCGATTAGATTCAAATTGTATATTGTTTGTTTTTTTCATTTGACAACAACTTTAAATTTGAAATAAAACACAAATTTATGAAATACTAATACTACTTTTTATGCCGTAATGAATATATGACAGAAATTGCACAAATGTAAGTAAACTATTTTGATACATAAAAGTTATAGTATAAGTAAATTTAAAAGTGTCAAAACACTCGCCTGTCTCTGTCTCTGCCTCTCCTCCTCTTTCACTCTCCGGTCTCCTGCTCTCCTCCTTTCCTCATCCCTCTTTCCTTTCGCTATATCCTTGCTCTCTCCTGGTCTTTGTCTATTCTCTCTCTCTCTTATTTCTTCTGCTACTCATTCTCGTCTTTCTTCTCATGCCTGTATCTCTCCCCTCTTATCAATCTCTTCACTCTCCAATGTCTCTCCCTCTCTCCCCCTTCTCCATCTCCCCTATGTCTTTTCTCTCTCTCCCTCCTGCCCTCCCCTCTCCGTCCCTCTCTCTCTTCTGTGCTGTCTGGTGCTGTATACTGTAGCCAGCAGCAGCAGTAGTAGGAGATGGGACTTTCGTGTTGGGAGCTTGTCAGAGGTGTCAGGGGGTGGCTGAAGTCTGTCATTACCACTGTCCTCCTCCAGCTCCTCTGTGGGCCCACTGCTACTCTTCAACTCACTGCTTTCATTAGGAACTGCCTCTACTCAATAACACAGGAAGTAATGAAATCGAATACACGTAAACATATTTTGCCTGTAAATCTGTTATATATGAAATGAATGTACCGTATATCAGTGATATATTTCCTTGCTTCTTAGACATCACACCGTATACAGTATCATGTGGACCTGTCTCTCAGTCTGACAGTGCTAGCGGCTAACTCATCTAGCTGTCAGCCGAGGACATGTGCTCTGCTTACAGTTCTCTATAACCCAATACTGTCTGTTGGAGTTGCTACTATATAATGTTCTGTATGTTAACTATATTGTACAGATCCTTGAATCCTTGATATAATTGTTAACACGTTTTTGAAGTTGTCATCCGACTTTATAGAGAACATTTCCTCATTTTCAGATGTTAAGAAAAATAACAACAGGTAGAGACATCTTATCTGATCTGAGCTTTTCTGAGCTTTGTATTTTGTGACTCACAGTTTAAAGATCGCACATTTGGGTAATGTCGAATACAGAAATCACAAGTCAGTTTTATTTGTGCTTTTTGATTTCAGATATCAATGACTTCTCATATTTGTAAAAATTTCAGTAACCAATTTTAAGCCCAAAACTTAAACTTATAAGTATCAGGAATGACATATAGGCTCAGGGAATGTATAAATAGTGCTGCAACCCATTTCCTTTCATCAAATATGAATACTTTATGTGGATGCAGGAGCAAAGTAAAAAGCAAAAAAAAAAAAAAAAAAATCTGCGCAATTGGTAAAAAAAACCTGGTCGGCCCTCACTAAGAGTTCTCTATGATCTACAAATTATAAAAAGTAATGAAAAAAATAATTAAATTAATTAAAAAAACAAAAAAACAAAACAAAACATAAATAACCACTTTTTAAACCCAAAACAATGGCATACTGTCTTTTCAGTCAATTTATTACTAGTGGTGCAACCCATTTCTTGCTATCAAATATTTATGCACTCTGTGGGTCCAGGTGTGTAGCAGAGAATGATGGCTACAAACAAGTTGGTCGGCCCTCATTTTCTTTAAAAAGGTTTTTTAAAGTTAAAGGTCCTATATTATGCAAAATTGAGTCTTGTGAGCTTTAAGCCATGTTACAATGTGGCTACTATATATCAAAAACAGACCTGGAGTTGTGTTTTGTTTCATTTACACATGTTTGAGTAATGCTTTATTATCATTCTACATCTCCAAAGCTCAAAATGCTCTGTTACACTTTATGATGTCATGTAGTGATCATTTTCAATTTAACAGCTACCTTTTACTTTGAGTTCAATAAAAATAGGCAATTTCAGAGCTGAAATTATCCAAATGATTCTAGTGAATATGTATGGAGTTTAAAAACACAGTGGAGCACTTCCAGTATTACTACATCATATCACAACGTGGAACAGTGTTTTCTGTTTGAGAGAAGACCTTCTTCATTTGTGTGTTAAGCAACTCCAGGAATGTTTTTGATGAAGAAACAACATTATAGCATAGATCAGAAGATAGTGTAATGTGGGCCCTTTAACAGTTCATTCTCTTTCACAGACATTCATTGTACGTTTGTTGCTCTTGATTTGAGCCTTAAACAAAGTACTCTTTACGCCATAGTCGCCAACCTTGAAAACTGGCCCACTGTTAACCAACATTTGATGATCAGTACATGTTTTTATTGCTTGTTTTGTTTTGAGTGGAGTTGTTGAAGTCACTGACCAATGCATGAACTTGTACCTTCGGCCTCCACCCTGTATAAAGTTTGATGGTTTGGTGACAGCATGGGACGAGAGGTGAGAAGGTCATCCAAACACACAGCGAGGCCACTACGACAGGCTTTTTAGGGACACCATTTCCTCCAGGAGCTCATTATGGTACAGTCCATAGCAGCGGTCAGGGCAGAGGTCATATGCAAGGAGATGCTACAAAACGAAGGAGGAGGAGGAAAGAAGGTGTTTTTGGAAAGGTAAAATGTGGTGACAACTTATTTGAGCAGAAGTACAGATGGTTTGAGACTTCCTGTCAGTTGTCAGTTGCTGATAGCTCAGAGCGTGATGGAATTTTTTGTATTTTTCTGCACTTTTCTTACATAATTCATGTCCCAAGAGTAACAAGTCTTTTGCTATTTTGCTTCACACTGATTAATAAAGGCACTATTACCATAGTGCCTGCGGCCACATTTTTCTATAGCGCTTTTCCACCCTCAAGGCCATTTACATCAAGGAACCACTCACCCACTCACACATTTATACAGCAGTGTACGCAGACACTAGGGGTGAGGTGGGTTAAGTGTCTTGCCCAAGGCCACAACAACATCTGTGGGAGCTAGAATTGCACCGCAAACCTCTATTGATCACGTTTATGTTGAGGAACAGGCTTTGAACCACTAACCTTCGGATCAGTGGCCAGTCACTCTACCAACTGAATTACTGACATCCCTTTACTACAATACTATAATAATTGTCACAAATATTTATAAAGTCAACATTTCCTCTTGAACTTTGAGATGCTTTGCAATTAACTGTAATAACATAATTAATTCTAGCAATGATTTATGTAGACATGCACTAAGTTGTATGGGACAGTGTATTTAAGAAAATATATTGTACTTAAAGGCAGTGTACCTGTCTTAAAAAACATAAAAAACAGAACTTGGTAATTTGCAGTGGTCCAGTTATTCCTAACTTGCCTTATGCATCCCGAGCATCCTATTCACCATAATGAGTTTAAAAACACTTTTCAGATGCCAGAGTGAAGTTTTCCATCACGGTAATACTAATAACTAGCACGGTTCCTGATTCTTTGACATTAAAACACAATTAGATGCAGTCAGTACACAGCTGACTTATTTTGACCTCAAGATCTGCTTATACAATATACTGTATCTATACTGGGGCAAGACATATTTTGTTCAAATGCATGGGAAAAAATCAGGTAGCGGGTTTATAAGCCCATATGCTGACAATGGTTCAGGAATGAATACGAGTGAATATGTGTGATTTGCCTTATATTAATATAATATAACATAACATAACATAATGTATTTGTATAGATGTTTGGTTCAGAATCTCCAGGATCTTTACAAAGCTGTTAAAAGTTTTCCTGTCATTGGTCCGCCCCTCTTCCTTGCTCTCTGTGTTTTTCAATGAGCACACGGGCTGTTGCACATCTTTATAGTGACAATATTTCCCCATAGTGTCTCATGTGTCATTGCAGCTGTCACCATGGAAACACCAGGCTCATTTAAGTTGTGTCTGAACATCCTTTATCTTTACATGTTGTTTTTGCCCTTCGCTGTCTGTCCTGTCCTCAACGGCAGCATTTAGATTTTAGTGATTGGTCAGTTACACAGTGCTGGGAAGAGGAATAGAAATTTGTACTCAAAATGTATTAACTGTTTTGTTAATAAATACTTTAACAAATATTAACATATTTGGGGCCGCCAGTTGTTATTCTTAACAGGTGCACAAACAGTTTTTTTGGTTGGTGGTGAAATGGTTCATTCCTTCAAAGTGTTTCTTCTGGAAGGTCTGCCACATTTGCTGCCAAATATGCTGTAAAAAGCCTGTAGCGTTTCAAATGTCCATAGCTAGCTTCTTAGCTAGCTCTCAATCCGAGCAGGCAGTGCAGTGCTGTGATGTTTTTAGAGCGACAGGAACAAAGACAGCTGTAATTTGGGATTAATGGGACTTGAACTATACTCCATAGCACAAATTATTTAGTCAGCTCAACTACAATTACAGTAGTGTGAGTATTTGTACTTAGTTCTTACCCCTGCGATTACCTGATTAACATTGTTAAAACAATGTGATGAATAACAGTGTGGATTGCCGTGTGTTTCAGATGTACATCCAGACCACCACTCTGACCATCTCCCTGAGCCTGTCTGCCTCTGTGTCTCTTGGGATGCTCTACATGCCCAAAGTCTACATCATCCTTTTCCACCCCGAGCAGAATGTGCCCAAGAGGAAGCGCAGCTTTAAGGTAGGTAACTATTGATTATTGATTATTCATTAACGATTAGAACTTGCTCTGGCATACATGCACATTTATAGTGATCTGTTAGCTATGTCACCTTTCACAAGTGTATGGAGCTCAACTGTCACACCCACTTTAAGGCCGCTGAGATTCAGAAAATATCCATACATTTTTCCCCCATATACTTTTCCAAAATTCAAATCTTAAGGTTAAAGACACAATGATGGAAACTAACCGGCTACATCTAACTAATATACATAATGGCACCGCCAGTCTGTTGGTCTGTGAATCTGACTAATTAGCCCCCTGCATGCTGTCATACTTCTAATATTAAAAACGCACTATGTAGCATCATGTGTCCATGAAGATGTCAGTATGGTATTAAACTTAAAGGGATATCTCCATGAAGATGCTACCAAGCCAAGATACAGGTTGGATAAGACGACGTTTGTAATTTAATACAAAAAAGATAGATAAGTCTGATGCCATACTGTGCAACTTTCCAGGCAAAGCAATGACATCGCCATGGAGAAGCAGATAGTGGAACCTCTACCAGAAAAGTTACAGAGCTCCTTTAAAGTTCTGGGGAAAAATTAATGGGAAATTTACTTGGCACTAAATTACCAACACTATGACTCTAGACCCCTCTCTCTTTTCCCTCTCTTTCTCCTTTCCATCACAGCCCACTGTGATTCCTGTACAGTTTTACCTGATTCCTTGCAGTGAAGCACACAGCAGCAGACAGTGGTGTGGGGGAGTGATTTTACAAAATAGATGTTGAACGCTTTTTGTTTTCTGTGTTTTGCCTTTTTCTGCAGGCCATCGTGACAGCTGCCACCATGTCAGGCAAACTCACCCAGAAGGGAGGGGACCGGCCCAATGGGGAAGTGAAGACTGAGCTGTGTGAGAGCATGGAGACCAACAGTGAGTAAGAGAACACCTGCCTTTTATAACTACACATATAAAAGTACAGTAGCACTAGATTAGAATAACTACACTTTCAGTAGCCTTAATAAAGCATAAACAAAGACTGAATCAGGCTTAGTAACTACTTCATTAAGGGGATTAGGAGTTAAGGTTGTAGTTACTAAACCTGAATTACTGTTGATAAACTACTTTGTTCATTATGAATTATCATGCTCTATTATTATGCCAAATTGACTCTAGTGCTGTTACATCCTCAAAAGCAAACCTGCAGTTGGGTTTTGTTTCATTCACACATGTTTGAGTAACTCTTTATTATTAATTTCTTTACATCTCCAAAGCTCAAAATGCTCTGTTCCACGTTGTGATGTCATGAAACAATAGTTTTTGCTACCTTTTCACTTTAGTTCAGTAGAGATTGGCCATTCCAGGGCTGAAATCTGCTGTGATTCTAGTGAAGGTGTATGGAGTTTAAAAACAGTGAAGTGCTTTCTGTATTACCACATAACATCACAAAGTGGAACAAGATGTCTTCTGTTTGAGAGAAAAATATGCAGGGTTTGTGTGTTAAACATGTGTGAATGAAACAAAACACAACTCCTAATAATGTTTTGATGAGGAAACATTATAACCTAGAAAGAAAATAACATAATATCAGCTCTTTAAAGAGTCTGTACATGACTTTTTTCCCATTTATTTGAACATTTGTCTTACCCAAGTACAGATATACTGTATAAGCAGCCCTTGAAGTCAAAATAAGTCACTTTAGCATTCTAGTTGTTGTTACCGTTACCTTCATGGCAAAACTCCACTTTGGTGTCTCAGAGGTACTCATAAACTCATTGCGGTGAATAATTTGGATGCTCAAAATGCATGAGGTAAGTTTGGAGTAACTTTGAACCACAGCAAACTGTTTAAAATGTAGTTTTGTTTTTCATATTTTTCAGTAAAAATCAGGTGCAGCGCTTTTAAGGCTATTGAAACGCTACTGTAGTGTGTAATTTGCATCATGTAACAAGTGCAGTTTCAAAGTAGATTGAAAATTGAAAATGTTACACTTTATACAAGAACAATTTTATCTGAACATTTTAACTTCGGTTTACATTGATTATGATTATAGAGCAGTACAATAGTTCAACTTTTCAGGCTTATAGCAATCAAATCATTTGGTATTAGACGTGAAAGTCGAAAAGGGCATATCTTTAAAGCAATCAGTCCAACTATATACAAGAATATTTCAAGGTTTTAGCAGCAGCCGCCCCACACCGAAAATTTATGGCTCAATTAAGTGCACTTGTGATGAAAACTTGTCCCAAAACACCTCCCAAATTATGAATATCACTTTGACTTTGCATATAGAAGGACATTACTTCTGCTTGTATTACTGGAGTGAGCAGAACTATATAATTTTCCACATTTGATTGCGTCTAGCTGGTTAGATTAGGCTGTCAGTAGGCCTGTCACATTAACAAATTCTGAAGTGGAATATTTTGCTGCAGAGATATACTGCGATAAGGAATAATATTGAAACTAATTTATGTCACTGACACAATAACAATAATGTAAGATAATTCCAGTAAACCATTTTTAAATAGACAGTATTATTCAAAAGGCCTGAGCCGAAACAAAAAAATAGCAGAGTAAAGCAATAATTAGCCATAGAAGTTATTTATACAACCCTCTATACCTCAAATCTTATAGTATTACAACTAAAATACCCCAAATCTCCATACTTTTACAAAGAAAATGTACACACGATAAATACTGACCCCAAAAATATATCCAGCTTTCATATATTGATCAAAATGTGGATATAGTAATTATCATGACAGATCTAATCATCAGCTCCTTGGTCAAATTATACCCATAAATATCATGCATTTTCATATAAATTTTGCATAGCTAAAAATCACTGCCCGGACTTGATACAAACAGTAGTAGCCAAATTTCAAACCAAATAATAATAAAGTATCTGCCATTTAACTCGTAGAACCTGCACATGGACAAGTACAGTTTCCAGTGAGTGCTCTGCTTGTGGTGTGTTTGATGGCTGATTTTCCATAGGATAGTGCAGCGTGTGGAGCGTGTCCCAGCGTGTGGCGCCAGTCCCTTTCATATCCTGCTGCATGGACAGTCAAGCAGCACTTCAAACACTCATCTCATGTTCACCCTCCTGCATCAGCGATCTGCACATGAGGGGAGCATCATGGCCGCCCCTGCAGTTTTAGTATTAGCATTATTATTCCAAAATACATAGTGATTTTATGATGGTCCTGATAATGTTCCAATGAAAAAAAGATAAAAGAAGAAGTATGTATATCGTGGAAGAAGAAGAAGAGACACTGGATTATTAATTAGCTAAGTAATCTTGACTTTTTAAAAATCTTCAGATTTCTATTGAGGATCTTCTAAATTTAAATTCAGCATTACTGTCAAGTCGATTAGCCCTGACATATCTGAATCCCACACAAGCTCAGTGGACAGAGTTGTCTTTGGTTGAATGCATGTCTAATCACAGAAGGTCATGTGTTTTAACCCATTCTCTTCTTTGTATGCATATGTTTTTGACCTGGGGGGCATGTTTTCTTGTCAGCAATTCATTAGCATCACTGAAGGAAGCAGGTCAAAGGGCATTAATTAAGACAGTAATTAGCGCTGTTAGCTGTACCATCACATGCACACACTCACAAAGTTGCTTATGTGGATCATCTTCAAAGAAAATGTAGTGATATGGTTTAAAAATATTATTGAGGAGAATGAATTATAAGACAAGCGATACCATAATTAATAATTTATGAATTTATGATTTATTTATTTTTACACACAACCCTTCTACAGGCCAACAGTTTACATCTCTTGCCACTATATTTCCATTGATGTATCACAAGATAAAATATTATTGACTATTTGACATTTTTAAACTGACCAAAAACAGTTTATGCCCAAAGAGCTAGAAAAATAGGACCTGACCTAAGAAGAATATGTGGCTAGGCTGTCAATATAAGTTCTATGAGGGTAGCAGTTTATTGCAAGCTGCTACTACTGCTTTTAAAGTGGTACTAAACACCTAAACAACGGCCAAAACCACATTTCAAATAGAGCTGCTGGGCAGAACCTGGAGGACTAAAGGGGAGAGGAGAGGCGGGGTCTGGAGGTATAAGAACAGTGTGATTGGTTGAACAGGTATCTACACTTCAAACTCTGCTCCTGCAGCCAGGTATTTGTAATCAGGAACACCAGACTTAAGGTCAGTCCTGTGTGATGTTACATAGTACTTCAAATTGCAGTGGCAAGTGGAGGCAGCACACACTCAGTGCAAATGTTCTTAGTTTGTGTTACAATTGGCCAAAAGCACTAGGAACAGTAGATAAAGCTACTAAAGCCCATATACACAGTTAAGTGGCAAAAAAGTTGTTTGAATGTTGTTTCTTCATCAAAAACATACCTGGAGTTGGGTTTTGTTTCATTCACACATTCAACACTTGTGTGTGCATATGTAGGCTGAGTTCTTCTCTCAAAACACTCTATTTCACCTTGTGATGGTATGTGGTAATGCAGAAAGTGCTACACTGTGTTTTTTAAACTTCATACACCTTAGTAGAATCATCTGGACAATTTTAGCCCTGGAATTGCCCATCTCTACTGAACTGAAATGTAAAAAGTAGCTGTTAACTTAGTTCACAAGGTGGAACAGAGCCTTGGATATGTAACCAGATTAATAATAAAGTTTTACTCAAACATTTGTGAATGAAACTCAACTCTTGGTATGTTTTGATGAGGTAACAACATTATAACATGGGTAAAAGCTCACAAGAGTCATTTTTGTATAATTACACTAAAAATACTTGCAAATACTACTTCATTCAAAAAACATTACACAAGTATGAAGAAAGTATTGAATTAATTGGAGCAATACTATTATGGTAGCCATTGAACGCCATTATATTCCCAGTGCGGTAAGTAAAATGTAAAACCCCAAATATGTCCCTGTTTGACATTTTGGAAAAAAAAAAAAAATCAATTGACACTTTTCTGAATGTTTGCAATGTAGTTTTTTAGTTTTTTTTGTTTTTTTTCTACTATCAAGGACTTATTTTCCCATGCTTGAGCTGGTGTGATGGAGAGTGAAAGGAGAAGTGAAAGAGCCTGCGTGAAAGCACCAGCGTATAACAATGGCGCAGTTAGAGGCTGGGGCTGCTGCAAAAAACATTGACATTTTCCTTGGCACGCTTGAGGGGACACGAGATGTAATGGGTTTCACAAAAGAATCTACATCTCAGGTGGAGAGGTGGCACAAACAGGACGGAAACGACATCACTTTCTCACTTTTCCAATCCTTTGGCTTTTATATTTCAAACGGCGTCATTGGAAGAGGTACAATAGCGGGTATTGTAATCGTGGGTTAAAGTCAAGTAGCTGGAGTTTTATAGAGAAATATAACTGACAGGAGAATGATAATACATGCTGAATATGACTAGGCTCATTTCTGTAGCTGCCAGTCCTGTCAGTTATAGAAGAGCTTTATGTATATATGTATTTATGTATATTTTTCTATTTGTAGACTTTTTTTTGTCCCCCTTGAGAAATGTGTTTCTTAAAGGAACTGTATACAGCCCGCACACTTACAGTTTTAAAAAGATATTACAAACACAACTGAACCTGGGTTAGCAGTGCCTCGACCCGCACATAAAGCACATATGAATCCATGTTTCCATACAGAGCTTATTGTCTTGCCCGTAATGGTAATAAACGTATCTACCTTAGTTCAGACAAGGACATGATGCCACCAAGCCAAGAGACAGGTCAGATCTGTGAATTGGCAATCCTGCTAACACTGCAAATGTTTGGCAATGTATGTGATTGAAAATAAATAAATAAAATACATAAGTACTTTAGTATTTATACTTTGTCACTTTGAGTTAATGATGTTAGTAAACAAGGCCAGGGCAGTTTCACTCTAAAAGTCCTCCCTTTGGGGCTGTACTTAGTTAACTCAGAGTATGATAAATCCTAGTGCCTCGAGCCATCGAATCAAATATGGCTTCTGGGTGGGAGCTGAAAAACATCTTAATTGCAAAGACAGTGTCCAGATGACCAATGTCGAAATATTTTCTACATTAAATAATGTCTGGACAAATGAGGGATTGCACCGTCACCTCTCCACAGTCCTGACCTGTAATTTGGTCAGCTCTGTGGGGATAATAAGTTAAATACCAGGTGTCAGAAACAGTAGACTCTTCACCAGAAAAGTGGCATACTACACCTTTAAGGAGAATAGGTTAAGAAAGATATGATAGAGATGAACCAGTGCTAATGTGCCTTAAGTCTAAAATTATTTTTGCATTTTGAATTACATCACCATTTATTTATTTGCTCTTTGGTATAATATTGTGATGTGTGATCTAATGTATTAAGTGTAAAGTAAATTTCCTTATGGATAAATAAGGTTTGTATAAATAAAGCCTGTGGTTATGCAGCAGGAACTGTTTCAAACACACTTTCCAAACTTGGTACCTGTGGTTTGTTTTGTCTCATTATCTAAAGGATGTCTTGAACTCTGCAATAAATATTCAAACAATTATTAATATGTCATTTTTATCTGTCTCTCTTTAACAGCTTCATTAACTAAGACGACATATGTCAGCTACAGCAATCATGCCATCTGAGTGGATCACTGAAGGGAACGGAAACGAAAGGACCTGGACACATGAATGAGAAGCGGCTTGTCTGTGGGCGGAGCCAAGCCAAAGAGTGAACCGTAGATTCATCTTCTGATTGGTCGAAGCACCGGCTGACATTCAGAGTGACCAATGGCATCAAAGCATGAGACATTTTGTATTGTTCCACATCCAAACCACGAACGAATTGGGACCACATAAACAGCCAATCGTTGTGCCTGCTTTCTCGCTGCTCACAGCTCATTGGTCCTACTATGAACTTACTGTTTAAAAAAGTGACAATGTGAAAAAAGTGACATGCTATAGGACACTGTGGTGGACTGAGTAAAAAAAAATCGACAAATGCACAAAAAAAAAAAAATCACAAAACAATAAAGAAGCACAAAAAACAAATGTAGACTTAATATCTAAAAATGGCGAAGATGGGGCGGGGAGAGAGATTTAACAGATTTTAAAAGATATATAAAAGAGAATTGTATGAGAAAATCTATGAGACTCAAACCTGTTTGTTGTTATTCTCCTTGTAAGTATTTTTGTGGTCGTGCTGATTTTTTCATTCTTGTCTCCCGTTGTCCGATGGATCGCCCTGCATACTGAGATGAGTGTGTCCTGCTGTCTTGGCTAACCGGGTCGTAGCCTTGGGTCGTGAACCTGTACAATGCCATGGTTGAAGCATGCCAGTTTTTATACAAAAAGGAGATTTATTTATAATAAAGGAATGTTTTGCAAATGTGTAGATTGGTGTTTGTGTTTTTGAAAAAATGAGATCAATGGGACGTAATAATGACCATGTGAATGTAGATTTGTCATATGCACAATGGTACAGGGAATGAGCCATTGACTTTTTTCAGAAATAAAAAGCAGCTCAGCGTAAATTAGTATTTGAACAAAAGTATGAATGAAATATTGTATTCAGTATTTTATTTTCAATTTATTTTGGTTTGTATTACTTAAGCTAGAACTTGGCGGACGTAGAGATGTAGAGATATATATATCGAAAATCATCTAACTGGTGCCATTTCCATCCATCCATTTTCTTCCGCTTATCCGGGGCTAGGTCGCAGGGGCAACAGTCTGAGCAGGGTCTCCCAGACTTCCTTCACCCCGGACACTTCCTCCAGCTCCTCTGAGGGGACCTCAAGGCGTTCCCTGGCTAACCAAGAGACATAGTCCCTCCAGTGTGTCCTGGGTCTTCCTCGGGGCCACCATCACTGCAGACGATGTACCGATCCACCTGTCAATCTCATGCTTCATCCTCCCCTCACTCGTGAACAAGACCCCGAGATACTTGAACTCCTCCACTTGAGGCAGGGACTCTCCACCCACCCGGAGAGGGCAAGCAACCTTTTTCCAGTCGAGAAGCATGGCCTCGGATTTGGAGGAGCTGATCCTCATCCCAGCCGCTTCACACTCGGCTGCAACCCGCCCCAGTACACGTCGGAGGTCCCGGTTCGATGAAGCCATCAGGACAACATAATCTGCAACCAGCAGAGATGAGCTCCTGTGGTCCCCAAACTGGATCCCCTCCGGCCCCTGACTGCGCCTAGAAATTCTGTCCATAAATACACTGAACAGAACCGATGACAAAGGGCAGCCCTGGCGGAGTCCAACATGCACCAGAAACAGGTCTGACTTACTGCTGGCAATGCGAATACAGCTCCTGCTCCGGTCATACAGGGACTGGACAGCCCTTAGCAAAGAGCCCTGGACCCCATATTCCCAGAGCACTCCCCACAGGATCCCACGATGGACACGGTCGAATGCCTTCTCCAGATCCACAAAGTACATGTGGACTGGTTGGGTAAACTCCCATGAACCCTCGAGCACCCAATAGAGAGTATAGAGCTGGTTCAGTGTTCCACGGCTGGGATGAAAACCACACAGCACCTCCTGAATCCAAGGTTCGACCATCGGTCGGATTCTCCTCCCCAGTACCCTGGAATAGACCTTACCAGGGAGGCTGAGGAGTGTGATTCCCCTGTAGTTGGAACATAGTCCATAGTTGTCCATAACAAACACCATGTTCGAGCACAAGGTTGTATGTGCACGTGGCACCAGGACACCCTAGGCCGGAGGTCCATGATCGACTTTGTTGTCGTGTCATCTGACCTCCGGCTGCGTGTCGGGTTCAGATCAGGGAGACCGTTCCTCCCAATCGACCCCTTTCCAGGTGTCACTGTCGTTGCCCACGTGGGTGTTGAAGTCCCCCAGTAGAACAACGGAGTCCCTGGGAGGGGTACTGCACAATGCACCGACCAGGGTGCACTGTCCCCTGCCAGAGTACCCTGCCAAAAAGGCTGGGTACTCTGTACTGCTGTTGAGAGTGAGAGACCTCTCCCTGACCCAAAGGTGCAGGGACGCGACCCTCTTGTTCCCTGGGGGGAACTCCAACATACGGCGGCTGAGCTGTGGGGCAATGAGCAAGCCCACACCTGCCCGCTGCCTCTCCCCACGGGCAACGCCAGGGAAATGGAGAGTCCAGCCCCCATCAAGGAGTTGGGTTCCAGAGCCCAAGCTGTGTGTGGAGGTGAGGCTGACTATTTCTAGTCGGTAACGCTCAACCTCCCACACGAGCTCGGGCTCCTTCCCCCCCAGTGAGGTAACATTCCATGTCCCCAGAGCTAATCTCCATGTCCGGAGATCCAATCGTTGAGGCCCTTGCCTTCGACTGCCGCCCAGATCTCTCTGCACTGCCCCTTATGGATCCTCCTGCAGGTGGTGGTCTATGGGAGGATGGCCCCATGTTGCTCGCTGTCGAGCACCCACCCCAGGCCTGGCTCTAGGATGGGGCCCCAGTAATGCCAATCCAGGCGACTTAACTGGGGCTTCTGAACTACTGAACCTGTTTGCCTTGGGTGACCCTACCAGGGTCATGAAGCCCACGACAACATAGCTCCCAGGATCATTCGGGCACTCAGACCCCTCCACCGCGTTAAGGTGGCAGTTCAAGGAGGGGTGCCATTTTTTCTTTTGTTGTTTATCTTTTTTTCCATAACAAACGTCTATATACAGTAATAATATAATACATTTTAGCTAGCTTTTTTCAACTCCAGCTCTAAGATCGTACACTGACAGTATAGAAATATAATTGGATCTTTCTGTTCACAATCTCCTGCAGATGACGAGCCCATGCTGTGCATTAATTCCTTGGCTAAAAAACAGTCCTTAATTAAATTTCTTTGAACACCCAACAGTAAATTCTTATTGAGACAGGAGTGAAGCACGAATCGATAGCTTTAACTGCATCTCTATTAGATTCACTGTATAATGAGATCAGTCATAGCACTCAAACACTCAAAATAAACACAACAAAGCTGAAATTACAATATTATCAAGCCAATTTACTGGTATTAGTGCTTCGGCATGAGTGGAAAATTGCTCTGCTTTAATTCATTACATTTTATGCCTTTTATCAGACGCAAATTGTCTCTTGAGATCCTGGGGTATTTTAGTACTTTCAGCTAAGTGCAAGTAGGTCTTTCCCTGTCTGAAAACACATGCGGATATGAAAGGGATAAGATTACATACAGAGGTACAGCAAAACTATACAGTAGATTCCTAGTGGGTAGTCAATATAACAGATGCTCACCAGGCAAAGTCCTCCAGCTAGGTATTCTTGATCAAAATCCAGAGGACAGATTCATTTCCTTGGGCAATAAAGTGTACAGACATATCCAAATGGCAATGTTTCATACAATACAAAATCAGAGGTTCAGTGGATGCTTTATGCAGTGATATAAATATTAATGTTTACTTAAAGGTGCATTGTGTAACTTTTCTGGTGGATGGTCCAGATCTGTGGAGAGGCAAGCCCACCCTCAAGTAAGAATGTATGTTTTTCCAGTGCATTTTTAAGCAATAAAAACACATGTAATTTTATACTTTTAATGCCATACCATGGAATATTTCTGGTAACCCTAACTCATGTTATGACTTTGAGTTAGTGTAACCTCAACCAAAAATTTGCTATAAAACTTTCTGGTGAGGCTGTGCCATCTGCTTGTCTCACTGGAGATATTACTGCTTTTTCCAGAAATGTTGCACAGTATGACATTAAACCTAATTTACTGGGGTTTTCATTGTTAAAAATAAACAGCAGCCTCTCTTTTAACAGAACTGAACTGTAACTTGGCCTAGTGCATCACCTGCTTTTCCGAAGAAATAAATACATGCCGTAATATGGAACATTTTGGTGAAGCAACTGATACTTTGCAGCTGATTATCATCAACATTTGCTGTGGGTGTGATGCTAATTGAAAGCACTACTCAGTTAGAAGCTCTGTTACTCAAGTTGGACTTTAATCTGATCTTTATTTTAACACTATCTGACCAAAAAGAGCTGACTTGGTTGGAACTACAATAGGTGAGCTTATTTGTGAGCTTAAACAAGTCTCTTGCACATAAAATTACATTTAGCCAACAATTTTTCAGTTAGTTGCTGTCACTTTTTGGTTGAAAATCAAACTTCTAAACAGGACCATAAATGATTGTATTGATCACAGGCTCCTTTTCATGAGCTTTCAGACTGTCTTAAAACTTTTTTGTCTGTGTTTGCCAATGTGTGCATTGTGTCATCATGGTAACTGCTGAACATTCCACCAATAGAGATGCATGTAGACAACACCCCCAGTGTGATGTCACTCCAAAGTATCAGTAACAAAGATGTACATGGTGCCTTTTAAGAGGTCTATTCACAAAAAGGAGATGTTTCATCTTAGAAACAGCTCAACCAATTCTGTGCTTTGATTTTGATTCCTCACATATTTGCTTTTTATCTGTCCTAAAACGCCTCTTAAGATCCTTGGCAGTTTTAGTACTCATTTCTTTCTAGATCTTTTTCCTCAGGTCTCTGCTGGCTGATGGACATGGGAAACAGACCTAGTGAATTTTAAGTGGACACAACTCCCTGCTCTGTGCTCCAGTAGCAGTCTGAAACCTCACACTCATCCAAGCGTCCAAAATCCAGGAGAGCTCAAAGGGCCAGTCAGACGCATCAATGACTCCATTCTACTCGGACCAGAGAGATCGATACAGCTCAAGGCAGTGAGAAGCACCTGGCAACGTGTACCAAACAGCTGTACAACTGTCAAACTGGAGGTGGTTTGTGGCATGTTCAAAGTACAACACAAAGCACAACACTTTTACACTATGTAAAAGTGTTCATTTTTACTCTGTGCTACCGAAACATGATAGTTCCCTGATTCTACAGTGTTGGCTTATATCTCTCAGGTTGTTTTTTCATGTAAACAGATGCATTTATTTTGATGAGACAGAGCACGCCTGTCCTTGATTGGCTAATTCACCTGTCAACCACACTTCTGTCTATCTTGGGGTGATAAAACCAGTGTCCATCTCTGTAACGTACTAGAGATATGTGTATTCTTATAGCTGGCTGTGATATACCCTCCATGGTAAAAAGGTAAATTTGTTCTAAACCAAATAAATTATAATTCAGCAATCATAATGTGTAATATCAATACTGATATTTTGCAGCTGATATCATCAACGTTCCCTGGGGAGTGACGCTAACAAAAGTCACTGCTCTATCTGAAGGTCAGTTTGTGCAGTTAAACAAGTCCCTCTCAGAAAATATTATCATAAGCTAGCAAGCATTAGTCAAACTTTTTATGTTCTTCTTTAAATATACTATAGCTATGTAACCTCGTGTAGGCTACGAGGTCCCCACTAACATATATTTAATTAAAACACAGGCAAGTCTAGCCAAACATTGGACAAATAGTGGAAATATACACATCTTTATTTAATTGACAGTGATATTAAAAGTTCATTCTAAACATTTAAAAGTACAATTTTAATATAACACAACAAATTGGGACTAAAATATAGGCTCACACCCAAAACAAAAAATATAAAAGTGCTGTAGTCTTTTTTTTTTTTTTTTTAGATGTAAAGTGCTTAGGTGTGCGGGTTTAAAGTGCTCTGAGGCATTAGATGTTTAAAGTGCAAGGTGCTACCACATTGCACTATCCTCTATTGCACAAACTATCTCAACTAATACATAAATAAGCACTATAATTACACTCCACAGTTACAGAGATGGAGAGGGAGATTATGGGCAGGCTTTGAGATCAGACTTTGCGAGAGAATTTGAGATCACAGCATATTAGCAGCAAGGCAATCTGTGACACACCAGAGTCATTCCAACAATGCCATTTACCCCCCTCACCAAACCAAATACACACAACAAAAGGCATTTACCCACATTCTAGACAGGGGACATCCCACATGGGGCTTAGGACGTGACTGGAGCAGCCGCCATTGCCACCGCGCCAACTCTGCACAACTTCTTCAATACAGTCAACATAAACACCACATAAAGGCAGGTTCTAACAGCAAACATTCTCAGAAAAATAACTCCCATTACTTATATACACCGCTTCACCTAACTGCAGAAAGCCCCAACAACCACCCTGCGGCGTGCACAATTTTTTCTATCAGTGGCTAAACAGTGATGACGGGAGTCCCACTGTGGTGATGCATTCACGGGTACACCGCGGTGGGAAATGATAGACTCTGACCACCTGGTTACATATATATATAAAACCTTCTAGTAGATTTTAACATTTTCGACTGTGGCTTTAGAACAGTAGGTTAGATAGGATTTTCATAATTTGATTAAATCAACCAAGAAATGTACAATTTGTGCCACATTAATATGCAAATCGTGGCATGCTGGTGATGAAGCCCTGAACAGATCCCAAACCATCTGTATTCATATTTCACAATTACATAATATTTAATTACAAAAATCTCATGGAGCAATTGGCTTTGTATGTTTAGGGATTCAGATGTTATGATCAAACAAATAAGAAATAAGGCCATTATTTGATCTTCAGATGTAATCCAGCCATCCACGTGTGAAGAACATGCACGGCCTCATGGGAATTGTAGTGCTCCAGCCGCAGATGTTGGTGTCTTCCTCTGTCATTTGATTAGTGTAAACCAAAGTGGGATTAGCTATCTGACAAATGTAACAACAGCGCTCACTGTCTGGGGGGCACTTGTGTAAAAGTCCTCATAGCATCACCAGATGGATGGTGACGTCACTGCGACGGTTGGACAGAGTGTGGCGGCTGCACAGGGCTCTTTGCTGTGATTAATTAGCAGTGAATTGGACTGACACGAGCGCTTCAGTCCAGGTGTGGATCACAGGCACCCGACCAAGCACAGATATCTCTTTTCAACTTCAGACAGTTTAATTAGAAATGAGAGATTTAAAAAAAAGTCATTAAAATTATTGTGACTTAAGTGGATTTGTTACATAAGAATCTTGCGTAAGACAACACAACATAGGATTATATAGTGTATGTTGTAATATTTATATATTTTTTTTAATTATTTTGACTTTTCAGTGTCTATTGGATGGATGAACTTATATACAGATGAACTTATTAAAATCTGAAAGAAAAAAAAAAAGTTGAATAATAAGTAATAAATCAAGTGGATGAGAGCATGAAGTGCCACATGAGCTACATCAGAAACCATTTCCCAATAGGAGCACACAGAATACATAGAGATCCACTGTAGTAAATTGTACATAATTAAGAATGTTTTGAATGGGCTAGTCAGACTAAAATTAGTGGTACTCAAGACAGAAACACGTGTGATCTCCTATTCCAGCCTTCTGTTTATGTAATAAGTAATGATATGTTTATAATGGTTTCTCCTTCCATCTCACTTTCTAATATACAGTAGTATGATTTCTAAAAGATGTTTGATATTTTATATTTAACACACTTTTCAAGACACATTCCCATTTAAACACACAGACATCAAATCTTACAACAGGTCTAGATCATGATGTAAACCCAAAGTAAACCCTGTTATGTGGTGACCGCATATCAGGCCCAGAGCTTCACTGCTGTTAAAGGGCCCATATAACGTTGTTTTCTGATCTGTTGTAATGCTGATTCCGTATCAAAAACATATAGAGCTGTGTTTTTTTATTTTCATTTACACATGTTTAAACACACAAACCCTGAATATTTAGGCTGTGTTCTTCTCTCAAACGGAAAACACTCCACCTTGTGGTGTCATGTGGTAATGCAGGTTTCACAGTGTTTAAATCCATGCACCTTCACTAGCATCATGTGAAGAATTTCAGATCTGGAATTGCTAATCTCTGCTGAACAAAAGGTAAAACAAAAGGTCGCTGTTAACTTGAAAACTACCACTAATAATACAGAGTTACTCAAACATGTGAATGAAACAAAACACAACTCAATATTCCAACGTAACAACAAGAACTAACAGCAAGTTCACATGAGTCACTTTTGCGAAATATAGGGCCTTTAAACAAAAAGATGAATTTGATGAGAACAGACATTTACTGTATGACTACTCTGTCTTGATCTTGTACAGAGTGATTAAAGAGTACTTGTATATTAATACATCTTTTCAAATCTGACTTTTTGGCCAAGAAAAATTGGTTCTTTTATATTATACTGTTCAAAAATTCACAAGAACCTTGTAAATTATTAACACAGATGACTAAAACTTAAATTAATCCATCTCAAAGGAGTATCTTTGCAGAGAAAAGGTCATTCAAGTAGGTGGTTTGTCCACTAAAAACAATGAAAACATGTGAACATTTAACTGGATTATTGCTTACAGGTCTGTCTGGGTATATATATTTTATTAAGTCTCAATTTGCAACAAAATGTCAAACCCAAATTAGATAGTTGTTTGGTCGTTTTAAAAGTTCAGCAAATGTCAGTTGTGCCCTGTGGGTCCTCATCTCTTGACAACTTTTCTGTCCATCAATGTTACGCTTAAAATGTGTTGATATAAAATTCAACCTTCTCACTAAATCTAAGATCTTCTGTTATATATACGAGTAATAAAGTACTGTGTAGTGTACTGTATGAATTTGAAATCTACAAGCCAGGGTAAAAACGGCAGTGTCAGATAGGGCATCTTGTGTAAACAGTAAACACATGATTGTGTAAAATGTATATGCAAATTTTGTCTCTGTCAGAAAATCCCAAATCCCTTAACTCCTGACTATAAATACGCTGCTTTCTGCTCTCTGTACTCGGACTTGTATATGGGTCAAATACGAGAACTACATTTTCATTCAGTCATGGCTATATTAACTTTCTCTTAACTTTGTAACAGTCAAGCATTTATTCCACTATGGGTATTTTTCCTCTCCGTAACTGCTCTTGTCAGGCTCATCATTTTGATCTGTATTAGTATGTGTTCTTCTGGGACTTGTCTAAATGCATCCATACCAGTGGCGTTTTGTGGCAGTTGTTGACGAGTACGCTCCGTGAGAAGCTGGGACACCTGGGAGACACACAGCGGCACAAATGTCTCACCTGTCAATCAAACTCTCCCCCCGCCATCACAAAGAGCAGGAAGACCGTGAAACGCTCCTATCCTTTTAATGAGCAACTCTGCGTTTGGGAGTTTGGGCTGCCTAAGGAACGGAACAGTGATTTTAGAGACAAAACAAAGACTGAAAAGTAGAAGAGAAAATGGAGCGAAATTGCGTTTTGTGTGGTTAAGATTTCTGAAGCGGTGCGTGGAGCCTCCCAGCCGAGACTTTATCGTAATTAGCTCTGTCAGATGGCCTGTGCCGGGGGAAGCCATTACCTTAAATAGACTCACCAGTGATACGGATGCTGCCTCCTACAGATGTTTGTATGCCTGTTGAAGATACAGCTGGATGGCACCACAGTGGGCTCTCTGCCAGCCCACAGCTTGCTTACTGAGGCAGAATTAAAACAGATAAATTGGGCATTCTCTGTAAAAAAAAAAAAAAAAAAAAAAAAAAAAAAAGTATTGAGGAGAGATACAAACTCTCATGGAAGTACTGAAAGGAAAGGCTGCGTTGACTGGATAAGTGGTGTGAAGACATCAGTGTAATAAATAAATAAATGACAAGCTTTGTTTGGTTAATATTTATTTGTCTTCTTTATGGCTCAAAATGTTTTTGCTCCAACTCGTGTGTATGTAAGATATCATTAAAAGTCCTACAGTATATTATGCAAAATTGATTCTTGTGAGCTTCAAGCCATTTGCAATGTTGTTACCTCATTAAAAAAACAGTTGGAGTTGTTTAATTCACACATGTTTGAGTATTCCTTTATTATTAGTCTTTCTGCATCTCCAAAGCTCAACTGGGAAAGCTCTATTCCACCTTGTGATGTCATGAAGTGGTAGTTTTTCATGACTACCTTTTACCTTTTGTTCAGTAGAGACTGGCATTTCCAAAGCTAAAATGATGTAAATGACTCTAGTGAAGGTGCATGGTGTGTAAAATAATAATAATAATATGGGTTCTTGGAAATTCAAATTTAACCCAGCAAAACTAAAATAAATAAATAAAAATATCAAGATTTTCATTTTTTTTCAGTCATTGTGAACATGATGAAAAAATTATTTGAAAAAGTGCAAGCTCCAATTATGTGTAGTCTGGTGAGGTTAGTTCTAACACTTTGAGTGAAAGTGCGTCATTTAAAAGAAAGCACCCAGCTGTGTAGACCTAGGGAACATTTCTCCTATTTTAGCCCACTCTCATTCAGCTTTCAGGTTCCTTTTAGTACAATATTAAGTCATAGGTTTTTGGCCTCCAGCTATGTTCTCCTTTGACTATTAAAACTTCTCAGACAAAAAGCTGGAAAGACAATTTGAGCTTTTTTGTAAAGGATAATTAAAGATGCACTGTGTAACTTGTCTGGTATACAGGTCCGCCACTTTTTTTTTTTTTTCTCTACAGTATGACATTTAATTTAACTACAATATCTCCATGGAGACAAGCAGGCCACATCATCAGACCAAGTAACAGGACAGCTCTGTGGAGAAGTGGACCCCCTCACAGAAATAATGCATGTTTGAGCAGTAATTTTGAGAAATAAAAACACGTATAATTGATACAAGATATATTTGTTTAATGCCATACTATGGAACATTCCTGGCATATCACCATGGGGACAAGCAGATAGTGAACCCTCCACCAGAAAACACACGCTGAGCTTTATGATAAATGTTTACTTTTTATTCTATACACCAACAACAGTCCCAATATCTAAAGGTCATGGCGTCTGACTTAATCCATTTGCAAATACTACATAAGAGACTGTATTACTACTGTTGTATTTACTGGACCTTTAGACCATTTGGTGTGTTTGTGCTTTTAAACCAAATAATTTATAATGCAGATTGGGCACACTAAAATATGCTTTTAACTGCTCATTATTCTATTGCCTTAATTGCTCTTAATGTAGGTGTGTTTATTTGCATGTAATTATAATTATGAATGCAGCCCTTTCCAAATACCATCTGCTATTAGCGCATAGGTTAAGTCTGTGCTTGATCTGCACTTGCTTAAATGCAGGTAGAGATGCTGTAATTAGAAATGCTAGCAGCCACTACCACCAAATTAGCATGCAGAGGAACCGTGTACTGACATTACATCTGTGTGTTATCAATTTACATGTAAATGCACTTGCTGTCCACTCACCTCCTGCCTTGAGGTGAACTCAAACTGATGATGTGCAATTACATCTCTCATTTGCCTTATGTCACATGTAAGTGAAAAATACACATAATTCAATTTATTTTATATTTTTTATATTATATTATTATATCAATATCATGGTTTTATTCATACTATTACTCTAGTTTTTAATTCATATTTTTTAAAGAACAACATATTCTTCGATGCCTATCTAACTGCCTATCTAACTGCGCAGTATCTAACTATTGTTTGTGCATATATATATATAAACACAATTATTTAATAATATTTGTGTTTATATATATATATATATATATATATATATATATATATATATATATATATATATATATATATATATATATATATATATAAAGTGTTCCTCACCTTCCACAGTGGTTGGCCTCCCTCACCCTCATCCAGCTCCGGAGCTTGCGAGTTCTGCGCAGTATCTTTGCTGTTCCTAGTACTGCACTTTTCTGGACTGAGATGTCTGATGTTTTTCCTGGGATCTGCTGTAACCACTCCTCCAGTTTGGGAGTTACAGCCCCGAGTGCTCCGATCACCAAACAAATGTAAGGGAGCCCTACTTCCACTATGGTTATAGTTATAGCATTGTCTGCAAAAACAATGGGAGCCCCAGCGCTGAGCCATGTGGCACACCATAAAGAGACAAATAAGGGAAATGAGCAGATGTGATTGACATGTAACTTTTTTTATCATATAAATTCAATGACAAAAAAGACAAATTGCTTATCAAACATTTTAATACTAAAAGCTAAACTAATTTTCATTAAAAAGTGTATTCTGGAGCATAAATATGTCACATAGGCCTATTTTAAGTACAACTTCCATACATGACATGGCTCAGTAAAACAGATTAAAAACACAAACTGGTTACACAAATAACTTGATATTGTTACTTTTCTAATGTACTAATTTGCGTTAATTCAAGCAGTCCTCAGAATATATTTATTTATTTTAATGTTATTTATTTATTTATTTATTTGATTGGAACTAAGGCTAATTTCCATCCATTGTCCCAAAGGGCTGGGGTCACAGGGGGCCAAACAATAAAATATTGCACACTCCACTCATTGCACAGTTCCCATTATTGCACACTCCACTCCACTATAAAGCCTATAGTGAGCTGGTGAGTGCATGAGAGTCTAGCTGCTGATAAAAGCTAATCCGGGTGCTGTTCTTGTGATATCAGAGCTGCACATCTGTCTCTGACGGGGATAATCCGCTCACTCTCAGGTCGTGTGCTGACAAGATTATAAGGTGCAAGGGCGACCCATCTGAGGCTCACACCTATAGAGGCAGCTGCTCACACGGATCACAGATGTTAATACCTGGTGTGATGTGCGCTTGTGGCATATGGCGCTGTACGCGATGGTTCCAAAATTACAGAGCAGGGATGTGTAATTTAAATGGGAGAACACAGAGGTGCAGGTGATGAGGGAGCGGGGATATAGTAGATACACAGTAGATACACACACATACACTGCTCCTTTGCCTGTGCTTGTAACTGCTGTCATGTGGCTTTATGAGATGGTGAAGTGAAGGGAAAGTGGAGGGAGGAGCTGTAGAAATCTTGTCTTGGTTTATGGTCCATGACATGTTTCTCATTCAGAGGGGCTGCATGCGAGGCACATCTGTGGATATATGTGGCTAAAGTATAAAAGATGCAACACTGCACTTGCTCATGGTTTTACACATGGGTTTTAAGTTAAAATCCCGAGGGCCCTGATGTACTTGTACTTTTTCTTAATTAATTTATTTTTGCCAGTCAATTTCATATGCATGTAAAACATTAATGGAAATCTGTAACCTACTTATTTTGAGTCAAATCAACCAAGAATCTGGACTTTTTTTTTTTTTTTTGTGCTTAATTACTAGTGAGTTGACTGTGCAATATTTTATTGTTTGGCCCCCTGTGACCCCAGCCCTTTGGGACAATGGATGAAAATTAGCCTTAGTCCCAATCAAATAAATAAATAAATAAATAAATAAATAAATAACTCAAAGTGCAATTTGGAATCTGACTTTCCTCTGTGTAGAGCTTGTTCCCACTTAAAATTAGTAATAGATCAGACTGCCAAAATAAAAGAGGCCAAAATAACAAAATAACATGGTTTTCAATTAGTGTTTCTGTTATTGGCCCTTGACTAGTTAAGTGATTGATTTCCTTTTTTACTAAAAGAGTAATTTTTATCTCACTAATTGCACTTTCTCTGCATGTACATACTCATGTGCAGTTACAGTACATACTATTACAACTACAACTGCATCATTCATTTACTCTGTGGTGGTGAGCTAATTATGTAACCACAGCTGGAGTAGACTGACAGAAGCAAAACTGCCAGTCTGTGCCATTGGCCCTAGCAAACACTCACTCACTCAGACTCTACATTCATACATGGGAAAGGGGAAAAAGGTGGAAGTACAATATGTAGCAACTGCTGTTCCACTGAGGCACACGGTATTCCCAGTGGTCTTCAGTCCCAGAACTAACCAGGCCCAATAATCCGAGATGAGAATCAATGATATGACTGCAAATGTTACGTGACAAGAACGTTCACTATGTTTAAGTTTATTATTTCTGTTATACAGCAAGATGGTGGTATATAGCACATGTTATCTCACAGGAAAGGCTCCCAGGTCCAATTCAATGAAGTGGGGACTTTCTTTGTGGATTTTGCATATTCTGTGTGTGTTTCCTCCATCAATCCAAACTGCACTGTTCCTTACATGTTACCCAATAGCACTGGTTCAGTATGGGTCAAATGCAAGGGAAATCAGAGTGAATCTTAAAAGCAAAAACAAAGATGGTAGACAGTGAGATTTGCTTGTGTATCCTGATACAAAAGTTTGTTGGAAACGAAACAACAGTGCACCGCTTTAAATATAATAAATTCCCATAACACCTTCTCTGCGTCTGTCTCGTGTTTATGATTCATCATCCTCCATAACTATAAATAAAGACTTATTCACACACATTACATCTGGTGGTTCACACTTTGCTTTACTCTCCAGTGAGTATCTCTGTAAACGCCAATTAAAAATACATATTCAAATCTCTGACTTTATCTCCTCAACCAGCTAACCTTGGGCAGGCTGTAACTCCACACAGCTTTCAGTCAAAAATCTGCAGGACTGAAAAGGGATAATGTTGTGGTGAAGAGGAGCTTTTAAAACCAGATCAGAGTCTGACAGTGCGTTTATGGACTTGGTGCTGTGACGAGGCAATCTGACAACGAAAATCCTCTCCTTCTCATTTGTTTGACAATAGGGATTAATTTCAAATGGATTGGACGTGTCTCCCTGATGAACGTAATTGGTTTTCAGTGTGTGCTTTGGCCCCGGCAGCAGAGTCGTGTTTCGCTTTGTGCTGTAGAGTGCCACACACACGCCCTTTGTACTCGACTTGTCAGAGCTCTTTGTCCGTGAACAATGTGTGGTCTCTCTGTATAGGAAACGCTGCTGACCTTCACATTATTGTCATAAGGAATTGGACAGCCGAGACTTGTGCACAAGAAAAGGGTTCAAGGAGTGAGAGAGAGCCAATGATATACAGTGTTGCTAGATACATACCAAAATATATGTGCAAAATACTAGTTTTGAGTAACTGTAACTGTTCAGATATTCAGTATACAGTTACTCCTAAATTCAAGGGAATTTATTGAATAACAATTTATGCTTTGAACTGCACCATGGGCCTACTAGCAAGGAAAAACACTGCTCTGTAACTAAATACACTAAGTAAATCACATATAGAATTAACATTAATGTGGCAATTAACAATCCCATTCACCAATCACAAACACAATATTTTATGTTCTGAATGATGAAAAGTTGTGAAAAAACTGTGCCTAGAAAGCTGAAACTCTTTACTTTTGAAAAAGTAGAAGTCAAGAAAATGACTTGGAGTTTGTGGTTATGGTTATTGCCACAGAACTGAGAATTGTATTTAGCCATAACCACAAACTCCAAGTCATTTTCTTGACTTGGAGTTTGTGGTTATGGCTAAATACAATTCTCAGTTCTGTGGTTATGGTTATTGCCACAGAACTGAGAATTGTATTTGTCCATAAACTTTCTTCTCTTTCAGAACTCATAAGTCTAATTGGTTTGATTACATTTTTTTTTCCTTTCACACACTTCTCTATTGAAAACTGTCATGGCAAAACAGCTCACATAAAATCCCAAACAGGGTTTTAGTTATCCAAAACAAAATATAATCTCAGCAAAATGCAGTTTTTCAAAACCAAGTTTTACCATCAAAACCCCTGGGGCCTGTGCTTTTCTGTGTCTTTCATTCATTTGACGGAGCAGCTCAGGAGCCTTAGTCCTGCTCTCTGTGACTACAGAGAATCACTGGTTTAGTGCAGTCTGACTCTGGGGTTCACACTTTACATGAATCTGGGACAACAAAAGCTTTGCTTTAGTATCTAAATCATGTCTGTATTGTATTATGTAAAACATATAACTTCAAAATAAATGTACACATTACCAATTGCATACAAGATTTTGTAGTATTGATCAAAGATACTCATGCTGAAGAAAATGGCAGTAGCAAATACATCCATACTGCTTTTGCAGTATATAATATGGTCTTGAAATTCAGATATTTCACTGGCATGTTCTGTATGTAGGATATCTGTATTCATAGTCTGTGCCCTGCTGGACCCTGATTCATATGTGAAATCCTTTGTTGTTAGATTTCAGGTGATCGCAAATTGTAGTTTTTTGCTGTGACAGACAGTGTTTGGATCAGTGTCCTTTACCACATGAAAACAGGCCTCTAATGTTGAAAAAACAGGGTTAATTCAGTGGTCATGTGTGTTTGTGAATGAGAGCTGTGTCAAGTCAAAAGAGCCTGAGAACTGTGTGAACTGAGGAGAAACATTCAAATGATTTGACCATGTGTGCCCCTGTCCAGATACATGTTTGAATCAAATGATCAAACTAAACCAAAAAATGTGCTAAAACTATTGAAAGGCATGTTTTATCATAACTTTTTCATCTTTGATGGTGTGCAGTTCTCTCTGAGAGTCCCTGTTTAGACGGCTGACCCTGGATACGTGGAAGAAGACACATTGGATTTAATTCTAGTTGGTCCAAGGATCAAATTCTGACTATTTCTTCGCATGTACGTTTTCTGTCCGGAATTGCTTTTTGTAGCACTACCAAGACATTTTAGGACTTCTTGACACTAACCTTTTCAAGTATTTGGGTGGAATTACAAAAAAAAAAAATGTATTATGAGCTTTAAACCATCTTATAATGTTGTTACCTCCTCAAAAGCATACATGGAGTGTTTTGTTTCATTCACACATGTTTGAATAATCCTTTATTATTACACTGTGACTTCTCCAAAGCTCAAAATGCTCTGTTCCACCTTGTGATGTCATCAAGTGTTAGTTTTCAAGTGAACAGCTACCTTTTACTTTTTGCCAATTCCAGGGTTGAAATCATCCAGATGATTCTATTAAAGGTCAATGGAGTCTAAAACCACAGTGGGGCACTTACTGTATTACCACATGACATCACAAAGTGGGACAGTGTTTTCAGTTTGAGAGAAGAACTCAGCTGAAATATGCAGGGTTTGTGTGTTAAACATGTGTGAATGAAACAAAACACTGGAGTGCCCAGAGGAACCCCACCAGACACAGGAAGAACGCGCAAACTCCACACAGAAAGAGCTTGTATAAATGCTAACCAAGTGGTATCACAGCAAGACCACTCTTTGAAAAAACATCCAACATATTTGACTGTGTTGACGGCGTCTGTATAGTCCATTTTGTTTTATTTGATGCCTGGCTATTCTCCCATGGACACCTCTTAGTGTAAGTGTTGTGGGTGTAATGAAGCCACATGGTTCCTCAGCCGACATGCAGTTAATGGCATAAGCCGTGCCCTTGGGTATCGTCAAAGCAGCAGTAGCCCAGGCAGGTGAAGAGACAGAGACTGCTGTGGGTTAACTATTGGCTCAGTGGGGTGTTGGACTGCTGTGTGTATAATCTGAAGATTGGCCTGTCATATGAATACAGCAAGACAAAAAAAGAAAATACCCTAACCCTTTCTTTAAGTAGTAACTAATAAACTATTAACTAATAAACCAAAAAAAAACAAAAAAAAAAAACATTAATTTCAGAGACAAAAGATGCTCTATGCCAGATTTAGCAGATCTGCAGTCCTTGCAGATTATTAATTAAGTACTTTATTAAAGTTAATTAAGGTGTAAGTGCAATAGAAGGTATCAATGAAAATGTATTTGAGTGAGTTTGATTTTTATGAAACTTGTTTTGTAAGTCAGTTCCTTGACTAGGAGGCCAAATTCTTTGACTGATCTTGTCAGGTCTCCGAAGCTAAACAAGGTCACAGTGGGGCACCAGTGGCAAAAACTGGCTTGAAACTTCACCCACATTGTATGAAAGTGGTGTATGCATGAGTGATAGTGGTGGTCGGAGGGACAGATGGCACAGATTGGCAGCCTATTTTTCATCATTCTGCCCCAGGGCAGCTGTGCCTACAATAGTAACTTACCACCACAGAGTGTGGAGTGAATGAACAATGCACTTTGAGCATCTGGAAAAGCACTACATATAAGACTAATAATAATAATGATGCATCAGTTATATATAGCGCTTTTCTGGACACTCAAAGACGCTTTACAGGGCATTATTCATTCATTCCACACTCGGTGATGGTAAGCTACTACTGTAGCCACAGCTGCCCTGGGACAGACTGATGGAAGCGAGACTGCCAATCTGCACCATCTGCCCCTCCGACCACCACCATCACTCACACACACACCACTTTCATACTAGGCAATGTGCGTAAAGTGCCTTGCCTAAGGACACAACGACAGTTTTTGCGACTGGCGCCCCCCTGTGGCACCTGATTTTCCCAGTGTCTCCCATCCAAGTACTGACCACTATGCACCAATGCATTATTTAATCAATGAAAAACAGAAAAGCCTATGATTATCTAATCTACTTTTATTGTCAGATCATGACAGGTTGGTCAATGACACATTCAGTGTGATAAATACTTTCATTTTCAGTGCCCTTATCCTTGTTTGGAAGTTTTTAGTGTTACAAAAAACAGAGGGGAGAAAAAGCAAACATCGCAGAAATTCCATGCGAATCACCAGTCCATTGTGCTGCAAAATTGAGGCTGTTACTTTAACTATCTGCTACATTAAGCCCAGCAGTGAGACTTTACCCTCCAAACCTATTAGAGTATTTAGATCTGTGAGACTTGTGGAGCACTAAGGAGCCACAGTTCTCTGTTTAATCTGGTTGACAATATAAAAACAAGATCAATGTACCACTATCAGTCAGTCCAGCCCAAACTAGGAAAAGACAATGGACAGAGTTAGCATCCCCGCCATATCTTCACATCAATCAACTAAAACAACAAAGCCACACCAGAGCTCAATATAAACCTCAGTAAATTGCACTGATACGTTGCACGCTGGGGTGTTCTACGTGCATCTCTATTGGCAGAATGTTCAGCAGTTACCATGGCAAAACAATGCACACATTAGCAAACACTGCCAAAAACTTGTTAAGCTAGTCTGAAAAAAATACTAAATGGATTTAAACAACACATTTTCAGGAGCCTGTGATCAATACGAGTGTTCATGGCCCTGTTTAGGTGTTTAGGGTTAAGTTTAGGGTTAAAACAAAAAGATGAGCGTGACTAACTATAAAACTGTTGGCCAATGCTAGCTACTTTGTGACTGTGATTTTAACTGCATAAATCAGCTCACATGTTCTAGTTCCAACAAAGTCTGCTCTTTCTGATCAGATTATGTTAAAATAAAGATCATTAAGTCTGAGTTTGGTAACAGACCTTCTAACAGAGTAGTGCTTTCAGTTAGCTTCACACTTCGAGGGAATGTTGATGACATAGGTGCAAAGTATCAATTCCTACACATGTAAATGAGGACAAAATAATAACAGCCAGACACCAAATGTACACAGGGAATATTAGAGGTCACACAAAGAAGAAACAAAGATACAGCAGAACAGACTGAAGGACCCAGACTGCACAGAATCAAACACCAGGTATGAACCAAACAAAAAATCCTGTATAATTTGAAGGATATTATATGAACTGGTTACATCAATAACCTTCTTGGAACAGAATTGCAGACCAGAATAACAGATGAATGGTTTGGTAGGTCTTTGTACTTCCCAGCATGCACCTGGTCCCCTTTCTGTAGTTGGAAGTGTTTCTTTTTGAAAAGAACAGAAGTGGATTTGGCTCTGACCTCTTTTACTTTCTGTAAAATGACCAAATAAGCTTTAATATACAACCGAGCCTTTGTTCACAGACTGACTTTATTCTATTGTAATCTTGTTCTCACTAATAATAAACATACAGTTTTGTGATTTGAATTTAGTGTCACCAGAGTCAACAGAGCTGCTCCTACAACACCAGCCTCTGTATCTTCTCACAAATAAACAACAAACAAGTTTAGATAAATAATAAAAGAGTCTCCTACGCACATGCTGAGCTTTGTTACTGCTTTGGTGTAAATTAGGGTTATAGTAGCACATGGAGTTACAACAGACCAGTCATGGTCATATCTCATCAGAATTTAGATGAAGGTGAAATGCTTCATTGCTTCATTTTGCTGGGGTCTTTAAACTGTTCATTCCTTACTGGATGAACTAGTTGACATGACTTGTTGAAATGCATGTGTTAATGTGACTGTGACTGGGGGTTAAAAGGGAAGTGCACAAACAATAGTAATACTGCAAATGTAAAAAGAAGAGTCATCTGTTAAGCTCTTTGAGAATAAAATCCATGATTAAACAGTTGTCTTATAGACGGATCAAAGTTATTGACATCCACTGTCGGTTTGTATGAACACCTGACACGTGAGGTGTGCACAGCTGCTCTGTGTGCGTCACCACATCACAAGCTGAGAGAAGGAAACACACAAACATGTCCATCATCACACTTTGTGCCTTTAAAAGCCCTGACCCATTACTTAATAACGCTTGATTTTGAAAAATGCTGCTCCTGGACAATTGCCTATTGTTGGGCCCACGTTTTATGAATACTACCCCTCCATGTGCCCCTGCCATGTCCGCACATTTCAGCTAATGGCTGTGCTCCCTCCTGTTCAGAGGCGGCTGTCAGCACAGCTCCAGCCGTCCCTCTCTGCTCCTATGATTGGTCATGTCATGGCATGGCTGCTGGGCGTGTCACCCACTGGGCTGTGTCCAGTCCAGTGGCTCTGCTGTGTACAGAATATTAACAAACATACAGTGTAGGCTTTGTCTTTCTGAAAGCAAAAAACAATGTCAAAAGTTATGCTTGGGTCATTAGAGTGAAAATGCTCAACTACACTAAAGGTGCTCAACATATATGGATATTCTTTCTAATATTTCAAACATCAGACTCAAATGAAATAACTTCAATCTATATGATTTACACAAATGTACCTGACAGAGTCTATTTGGCAGTAACAAACACCATTCAGAGAAAAACAGTATTATTTTATTCCAACACTCTTTCTAATTTAGCAAATACGTTCAAATTGCTGCCTGCAATAATTAAAGACACATCCAGAAAAGCATCTGCAATCACTTACCACATATTCTTCTGTGTTCTGTACAATTACTGCACAATGGCTGCTGTAAAGGATCTGCTTGTTATTGTGTATTGGTAATATGTGAGTTGTTAAAGAAACATAAAGCTCTGAATGATTCCTTGCAGCCGCTCCTTAGCACTAATTTCCAGATCTTCACAGCTCTGTATACAGCACCTCGGGGTGCTGCCAGGCTCTGTGGTTTTATTTCACAGGCGTCACTGAACCCAGGCTCAGCTCTCATGAAAATATGTCAGCTGCTATTACCAGAGAAGTGTCATCACAACCACTGGAAACGAATGCACCTCAAGTGTTCAGAGTCAAAAATATTGGACTGAATGTAAAACGCTTCCAGCTACACTGTTGTTTCATATTTCTCTGTATATGTGGGAGTTTTCTTGTGGCCAAGTGTGTACAAAATTACACATATACTTAAGTGTGAGCATTGCATATGTTTTCATAATTCTACCACATGTCCATAAATATAATGTTCTTTCTTTAAATATTATATTTTACCTATCATTTCTTGCCCCCCTTTTTATTCTTTTGATCATGCATCAATCTTATGTCTTTCCTTCTTTTTTATTATCATATTCATTTAACAATTTTATATTATTAATTTGAATTTCACTATTTAGAATTAATGTTACATTCATGAACATGAAAAAAATAAAATAAAATCAGTAAATCAATAAAACCATAAATCATAGTTCCAGCTTATCCTAGACACAGATAACATGACAGAACTCAAATGAGGAGTTTTCTTCTTCTGTTCCTTCTGTTTTTACATGTTGATGAGACCACATCATTACACAATACAATACAGTAAATAAGTTACAGTAATTGCTGCACCACAATAAATAAATAAATGGATGGAATAAAATATCAAAACATTAACATAAGAAAAAAAGAAAAACCATGCAAAGTTAGTTCAGTGTTGCTAAGACAATATGTTGTTCAGTCTTTTGATCTCAGATTCTCTGTGGTCCATCATGGCCACCTCTTCACTGCTGTCCCAGTATCTTCTTCAAGTGTTTTTATATGTTTGAGAGTGACCCAAAATAGCAAAAAGGCCAATTTGATAAGTCATTTTAAATCTCTATTTCATGACACAGCAGTTACCCACAATGCACCAGACAGCGTGATGAAAGTGGAAAAAATGTTAGAGCTATTGCAGAGAGGGAGACCCTCAGCAGGGGGCGCAATGGCACAAAGACTTCAGCTAAACTCTAATGAGCAAGTACTTCTACTTTTTCATCTTTACAGGTGCACTGTGTGGTGAAGGGTTTGCCACTTGCTCATCTCCATGGAGATGATATTGCTGTGCCTCGAATGTTCCATAGTATGACAATTACAGGTGTTTTTACTGGTCATAAGTTCAACATAAAGCATGTATTCATAGTGTAAGCAGGGTGCCATCTCCACAGATCTGACCTGTAACTTGGCCTGGTGGAGTGTGCATGTGTGTGTATGCATATGCGTGAGCGTGTGTGTGTGTGTGTGTGTGCGTGTATGTGTGTATGCGTGTGCATGTGCGTGTGTGTGCGTGTGCGTGTGTGTGTGTGTGTGTGTGTGTGTGTGTGTATGCGTGTGCGTGGATCCTCCTGCATTATTGTACATCGGTGACTTTATTCTGCCTCTCACAGTTGTCACAACAATTGTCTCCACAAACTTTATTTTCGTCTCAGTTGCATTACAGGACAAAGCCTCATTATTCCTGCCCTTTTTTTGAAATGTTACAAGCTTTTATCATGAAATTTCAACACAGCATGTAAAGTGAAGGAAAAGGACAGATAGTATTTAAGCCATAGTTATAATTAATTAGACTAATTAATTCATTTAATTGGCATTACCTCACATTGCCAGTTAATATTTTGCTGCTTTGTTTACTTGGATGCTTCTGTTTTTACTGCTTTGGGACATTTGAGGCATATAAAGATGCTATGGTTAGATTACAGTTCATGTCACAGTAACATATTAAACTTAAACCAACAGAGCACTTTCTCCTCACAGCAACAAGGTCCAATGGTCCAGCTCCTGGCGACATATAGGCCCCTACTTCACACCACAGATTTTGAGGCTTAATTCAGATTTTTGGAGTTTCACATTGTAAATAAAACATGACTCAAATCATTTTTTTGTGTGTGAACCCAAAGACCTGAAGTGGTTTTATGTGCAGAAGAGGACCAAAACCAGGAGTCATACAGTTGTCACATTATTGCTTTTATATATTGTATTTGAAGAACAATTTGCCAATAAGTGTTAGGGAAAATAAGTGTTGTCCTCACGAGTCCTAGAGAGAGAGACTCTGGAGTCTGGTGAACCTGGTGAACTTGAATACTCAACACTGCATGTTAATTGGCTATTCAAGTTTGACTATGCTTCCACACAAGGAGGTATAAATAGGAGCTAAGAAGGACATGGAGACACGCTGGCCAAGATAAGATGTGAACAGCATAACGCTTCTGTGAGACGAGTTAACCAAGGACACTGATCATGTTAAAGAAGGGCACATTCTGTAATAGTTGGATGCCAACCACAGGGAAATGTCTACAATGAACTGGAGGTGTCCTTGCTAAGACTATGCAGGGGATGCAAAATTTCACAACAATAATGACCTAAAATGAGTCATCTTTATCTTTCACCTTAAATAATATAAAGTTGATATTTTATGATTGATTCACTTTCTTTCCCAAAGTCTCAATTAACATTTAAATCTCTCTTCATTTCCACTGTCACTGCTGTCGTCTGGCAAAGGCTTAAATGCTGTTTCATTTCACCCTTTTCAGTGACAAAAGTGGCACCTGTAGCATTTCCGAGCTGTGGAAGTCAGTTTAATGAGACTTGTGCGTTTCGATTGCAGTCACTTTGCCAAAGATCTAAGATTCAAATCAGATTTATTTCTACATAAGTGGTTTAGGTCGTATCCGGGAAAGATCCAGGTCACATTTGGGGGAAAAACTCTCAGATGTGTGTTCTTTTCAAGGGAAATGTGTCCATTTAAAATGATACTGCATTATTTGCATTAGGGCCATTTGTACAGTCACAAAGACATACATTTCATTAAAAGCGGCCTATTGAAACAAAAAAATTAGAGTAACATCTCATCATAGCTGTAGGCAGTGTGATATTTGACATAATCTGATAGAAAATGAAAGGTTTTGACATCGGACTGTTGCTGTTGGTGAACCAGAACAATGCACGGCTCTGTCTCATTTTAATAATAATAAACACTGACCTTGAGCTTCAAAAATGGAACATCTATGACAATATTGTATGAATGTGGACTGGCATTATTATTCTCCAATTTACAATGCAGGGGGTGAAGCACGTTCAATTTACATGCAGATGCAGAGTGTATTTCAGTAGCACTGTGGACCATTGTAAACACCTGCATAGATCTACAGCTAAACTTGAAATGACTATACATTTGAAAGAAAATTCAAAAGTCAACCTTGAAAACTATCATCTGGTTCCCTGTCAATAATGTTCAATATTAAAGGTCCTGTATTACACAAGCTGGACTCTTGTGAGCTTTTAGGCATGTTAAAAGATGAGGAATGTTGTTATCTCATCAAAAACATACCTGGAGTTGTGTTTTGTTTCATTCACATATGTTTAAGTAACCCTTTATTATTAGTCTGTCCACATCTCCAAAGCTCATAATGCTCTGTTCTACCTCGTGATGTCATGAAGTGGTAGCTCTCAAGTTAACTGCTCCATGTTACTTTTAGTAGAGTAGATGGAAATTTCTGGGCTGAAATCATCCGCATGATTCTAATGAAGGTGTATGGAGTTTAAAAACACAGTGGAGCACTTCCTGTAGTGCTACACATCACAAGGAACAGAGTGTTTTCCATTTGAGCAAAGAACAACACAATAAGAGCCTAAATACACAGGGCTTGCGTGTTAAATATCTGTGAAAGAAACAAAAACAACTCCAGGCGATGAGGAAACAACATTATAACATTGATCAGAAAATTGTGTCATCCTGACTCCCATACCTATGCTTTCATGTGTAATGTTTAGAATATGGAATACAAAGACATAATCAGTTTCAATCTATATTATCAATGTAATTTTATTCAAGTATGTTTTCAAAGTATGATTTATTAAATATTCATTATGTTGTCCTGCAATGAGATGTAATTACTTTGCCTAAAATGCTCCACTATTCAAAATCAGGAGTTTTTATACCTAAAAATTTACCTGGAAAGACTTACAGACTTGGAAAGATTCTTACTATGAGTGTGGTCACCTTTGTACAGATCTGACCTGTAACTTGGCCTGCTTGTCTCCATGGAGATAGATGTGTTTAATGCCATACTGTACAAGATTCAATGCCAAGCAATACCGCCTCCTGAAAAGTTGCATTATTGAAAATATCCCCTAGGACCATTCCTGTTCCCCCTATTTAAGAAACTGGAGTATAAAGCAGGAAAGTCTATTGGAATGGACACTAGTGAACAATAAATACAACAGAATATATTTAGATTTCCAAGAAAACACCCAGTATAGTCCGTGAAACGCCTCTACCCGGCTATCAGTCATGGTGAGCTGTGACCTTGACAAAGTGATTTTATGGTGCAGTGTTTATCATTACAGTAAACATGATAGAAATGTGCCTTAGACTGCAGAGCTGAAGAGCACTTCTCCACAGGGATCCTACATAAAGACACCTGTGGGGGTGCTTTAAGATCTATTTATGTCAAACATACAATTTGTCCATCATCAGTTTGTTTGTAATGGCAAATAAAATCATGTATTTATACCATTGTAGATCAAATACAAAGTAGTTTATCATTATCGGAACATATATGACCACAATAATTGTATTTTTAAATTGATATTTTGCAGTGACACCACGCTGGGGTGGTTCTGTGTGTATCTTCTATTGAGGAATGTTCAGCAGTTACCATGGCAACGCAATGCAAACATTGGCAAACACGACCAGAAATGTTTTTTTAAGATGTGTCTGGAAACTTAAAAAAACACACAAAATGGATTTAAATAGTACACAGGACGCTGTGATCAATACAAGTTTTTCAACAAAAAGGTGAGATTGAAAAACTAATATTGGCTAGCTTGTAACTGTAATTATATGTGTGAGAGACTTGTTTAAGCTCACCTGTTGTAGTTCCAACTAAGAAGCTCTTTATGGTCAGATTGTGTTAAAACAAAGCTCAGATTAAGATCTATCTTGAGTAAAAGAGTTTCAGACAGAACAGAGCGTACAGTTAGCATCACACCCCCAGGGAATGTATCACTGCAACGGGTCAGTAATGAGAAATATATGAATAAGGTACCAGTGAAAGTATGCAATGGTAATACTGTCAATTTGACTTGGAAATCAATCAGTAGAAATGTGATATTAGTATTTGATGATTTCAAACTGTGAACAGAGACACAAGAGAAATTACTTGGACACAGTAGCTCACACATCACAGGATGGAATATATAAAGAGGAAACATATAAATGGTGCATTTAAAAAAAAAAAAAAAAAGTATTTGAATCTATCTTACTACCTTTCTCATAACAACGTTGAGCAGAAAGTCAAGCAAAGAGGGGTGGACGGACAACTCACAGCTAACAGACTGGGGTAAATAAATGTTTGAAGATCTGATACCCCAGAATCACAAACATTATATCTTTCCATTGGTTGTTACTTGTTGTAATTCAAGCTTTTATGCCTGTACAAACAGTTAGCGAGTGAAAATCGACTGTTGAACAAATACGTAGCAATTAGCAGGTTTCTGTTGAGATGGGGTCAGTTTGAACTTTTCACGGGGCAAAGGCTAAAACAGAGAGTGGTTAGCTTGAGGACAGCACACGCCTACCTCTGAGTAACCCTGACCCTACGGAAGCCTGGAGGTCCAGTTCCACATGCAAATGAGCTGTCCCTATACCCTGAGCATGTCTGAAATGCCAGTACTCATGCACATGTAGTGATTTTAATGCCAGAAACACCATCACAGGTTAAGGGGTTCTGCATGAGATGACTAATTCATTTCAGTCTTACTGTTTGTATTGCAAAGGCTTGGGTCACCAACAACTATTATTATTATTTAAATCTGAACATACGTAATTTATTCATTTATTTGTATCATTTTCCAATACAAAACAATCTACTTAAGAAACATTATGACCAATGTATTTGATAAAAGCGATCACTGACACTTAAAGGTTCACTATGCAATGTGATGGGTCCACTACAGTCCCTGACAAAAGTCTTGTCGCTTATCCATTTTGTAGAAACAAAAGCTTATAACCTGACTTTAAATTAATCGATTGGTTTTAGAAATGTCTCATATGAAAGCTAAAACCCTCCCAAATTATGCTCAATATACTAAAATAAATTTGCTTCACTGAAGAAAGATTGATCATTTAATGAACACAGAAAGGTCAGATTTTGGCAAGACAAAAGTCTTGTCGCCTACAGAAAATTGAACAAATAATTTACTTCAAATACAAAAATATGTTGCATAACGTCAGTGAATTAAGTAGTGGTGCTGTGAGATCCATATTTAATATCTTGTATGACTTCCATGAGCTTGAAGGACTGCATCCATGCGGTTCGACAATGATTCATACAATTTGTTGATGAAGTCATCAGGAATAGCAAAGAAAGCAGTCTTACATGCCTCCCAGAGTTCATCAAGATTCTTTGGTTTTGCCTTCCATGCTTCCTCTTTCATTCTACCCCAGACATGCTCAATGATGTTCATGTCTGGTGACTGGGCTGGCCAGTCCTGGAGCACCTTGATCTTCTTCGCCTTGAGGAACTTTGATGTAG
The DNA here is from genome assembly GCA_029959045.1 of Taenioides sp. WSHXM2023. Taxonomy (NCBI): domain Eukaryota; kingdom Metazoa; phylum Chordata; class Actinopteri; order Gobiiformes; family Gobiidae; genus Taenioides; species Taenioides sp. WSHXM2023. The sequence goes on from CM057085.1 coordinate 13,543,652, forward strand.
AGATAGAAGTATGCGATGGAGCACCATCCTGCTGCAAAATTTGACCCCTTTTATGGTTGGGAATGTAAGAGGTAGCTAATACTTCTTGATATTTTAGGCTATTGATATTGCCTTCCACCCTGCAAATGTCTCGCACACCCCCATACTGGATGTAACCCCAGACCATGATTTTTCCGCCACCAAACTTAACTGTTTTCTGGGTGAATCTTGGATCCATGCGGGCTCCAGTAGGTCTCCTGCAATATTTGCGGCGGCTGTGATGTAATTCAACCGAGGATTCATCTGAGAAATCCACCTTCTGCCACTTTTCCAGTGTCCATCCTTTTAGCAGGCTGTGGGCCTTGGCAAATGCCACACGGTTTTTTGATTGCCTTTTGTTTAGTGCTGGTTTCTGTGCACTGATTCGACCATGGAGGCCATTTCGAGACAGAATTCTACAAACTGTTCTGGTTGACACAGGGACTTGAGGTGACCAGGCCTGGTGGAGCTCTGCTGCAGTGGAAAAGGGGCTGGTCTTGGATTTTCGAATCAACAAACGGTCCTCCCGAGCAGTTGTCTTGCGGGGTCTGCTGGACCTGGGCTTGTCAAAAACATCTCCAGTCTTTTCAGATCTTTTTCTTATTCTTTGTACTTGACGCTGAGACACATTGAAGGTGTCAGCCACCTCAGCAGTGGATCTGGTCTTCAGCCTCTTGATAATTAACGCTTTGGTCTCAGGGTGGATCTTAGGCATGTTGTCAGAGGTCAAGTTGCAGTTGATGTGAAGGTCTGGTGTGCTGGGGTTCTTTTTATACACACCCACTAATTGATTGATCAGTAACTGATCACAGGTGAGGCTGTAATCTAGGATTGGGTGCATCATATGACAAGGCGACAAGACTTTTGTCTTGCCAAAATCTGACCTTTCTGTGTTCATTAAATGATCAATCTTTCTTCAGTGAAGCAAATTTATTTTAGTATATTGAGCATAATTTGGGAGGGTTTTCGCTTTCATATGAGACATTTCTAAAACCAATCGATTAATTTAAAGTCAGGTTATAAGCTTTTGTTTCTACAAAATGGATAAGCGACAAGACTTTTGTCAGGGACTGTACTTTGTCTCCATGGAGATGTTATTGCATAGCCATGTTTCATAATATGGCATTAAACTTTGCATTTACTTAATTGCATGTGTTTCTATAGCTTAAATACGTTCTCACTGTGAGCAGGGTCATCTCTAACTCTCTCAGATTAAAACATGAATCATACATAAGATTTCATCCCTTAACTGTGCCTGACTTCTCAACCACTGGAACAACAGCAAAACAGCAAAACTAAAGTAACACTGTGTAACCTTCCAGAGGTAGCACGTCACTTCCACATTCTCAATTGACTGATATACTATGGTATATTACATACTACGGTAAAACATTCCCATGGAGACAAGAAGGCTGAGACACTCTCAGGCCAAGTAAGTCAGGCTTGTGGAGATGCAAGCCCACTCACAGTAGGACACAGTGCGATAAAAAGTTGAATTTGAGTTGAATCTATTTTCTTAAAAGTTACATGGTAGGGCTTTAACTGAAAGAGAGTACAGCATCATAGACATAGACAAACTTTATTGATCCACAAGGGAAATGACTTGGACACAGTAGCACACTAATCACTATATAATATAATAACAAAGAATAAAAAATATAAATGGTGATAATAAATTCTAAATAACTAGCAAAAAATAGCAAGAGACTGTTGTAAAATGAGGTCATAAGGAAAATGATGTTAAGATGATATGATGATTGACAGGACACAGGGTTATCTGTTACATAAGGGTGAGTTGTGCAGTTGTTTGGAGTACGGTATGAATGTAGTCCTGTATCTCTCACTGTTTGAGCTACTGTGAATTACTATTCTTGACCTCTCCGTCCCCGACAACTTCATACTCCGTTTTTGCAGTGGCTGTGAAGGTGCCTCAGACCTGTTTCTCTTTGCTGCCACACTGCCCCGGGCGCACACTGGGACGCTAATAGTTTAACAGAGCTCAGTACCTCCTCCCATCTGCTGCTCAACACGCACTCTGGCTTCTGACCTTAATGTTGGCTCATTTGCATTACTCTAAAATTTACCACACACTTTTTTCACACTTGTGTTGTTATGTTTTTTACTTTTAACCATACATTTCTGTCCCTTTATCAAAGACATACCTGGAGATGTATTTTTGTTCAACCAAAACCATTTTCTCTGAGAACTCAAAAATGCTCTATCTGCATATGGCCGGTTTAGTTGCATCAAAAATGAAACACCATACTTAACTTTTTTTTTTTTTTTTTTAATCCATAAACCGTCACTGGACTCATTCTGCAGTCAAATAATATTCACAACAAACACATGGCTCTGTTAAGCTCTATCAGTATAGGGAGATGTGTTTACTTTCTCTTTCCCAAAATGTATTTTCTAAATGCAGACATTATTTTAAGTCAGAAAATATGAATGTCGTACTTGTTTTCCTTTTCCTTCTTTGCCCCAGATACATACATAAAGCTAACAAATAAATTATTCCGGCTATAAAATTATTAAAGTTTACATTTTCACTTCCTTTAATGTTTTTGAACTATTATCATTCAAATGTGTATTATTCTATGTAGTAGTGTAGTAGTAATAGGAGTAGTAGTTTAGAAATGTAGTAATTCACCACACACATTCATAAGGATTGTCTTATTTTAATAATAAAAATATACTAAAACAACATTTTAGTTAATATAAGTCAGTTTGTTTGAGGTTATTTTATTATTACTTGTTTTCTGTATTATAAGTATTTGCTTTTTGTTACTTTAAGTTAGTACCTTTAGTTAATTATTTAATGTAATTTACCCCTCTCTTGTGTTCAGATTAGTTGGCCCTCATCTATTTAAAAGCACCTGTTCTCTGTCTGGGTTAGTTTTTTTTTTTTTTTTTGTTCTGTTCAGTTGGATTTAAGTTACCCCAGTTGGGCCTGACTTTTTGTTAATGATTTACTTAATTTGAGCCTTTGTTAAATTACATTTTTATTTGACTTTATTAAATTTAAACATAATTTTTATACCTTGTCTTTGCCTTTTTTGAGTGGTCCACTACACCATAGCTGTTTTTAAAGGCAACATAAAACATAACGACAATAAAAAAAAAAAAAATTAAAAAAAAGGGATTAAAAGTCTCTTAAAAATGTTAGGAAAAAAACAAAATTAAACTTATTGTAGTGATTTATTCTACACTTATTTTATGCATACCACACAACCTAATTATTCGCTGCAATACGTTTATAAACGCTTTTGACAAGTTTGCATATTTTGATCACACAAGCTGCTAATGAACTATTTTTGTCTTTCTCAAACACATGGGTCCATATTACAGTTTTTTGATCATGTTATAATGTTATGTCCTCATCACAAACATACCTGCATATTTAAGCTGAGTTCTTCCCTCTAACACACTTCCTGTGTTATGGCATGCCGTAACACAGGAAGAGCTCCACTGTGTTTTTAAACTCCATAGACCTTCACTAGAATCATTTGGATACTTTTAGCCCTAGAATTGCTGATCTCTACTGAACTAAGGGATTACTCAAACATATGTGAGTGAAGCAAAACATTCCAGGTATGTTTTTGATGAGGTACCATCATTATAACATGCACAAAGGAAGGACATTTTGTGTAATATAATGACATACAAATTTAATGACATACACATTAAGTGTTTAACCAGACAATATTCTCCTGACAGATGAAGGGCAGAGGGTGCAGACAGTTGTAATCCCTCCACTTGTACCCGGGCGCCTGGATCACCCCACACTCCTGAGACAGTGGCAACATGGGGTGCATCCCTTTCTCCCAATTACTGATGCCCACCATCGTGTCCTTCCAGATCCAGAATCCAAATACTTGACTTTGCCGCAGCCCCACCCAGAAAGTTCCTTCGTGTCCTGTTCCTTCGTGTCCTGTTACATTGAACCACTGCTCCACTGACTCCTGGTGCTCTTTGGTGGGGATCTGCAGCAGCCCAGAGTGATGTGTGTCGCAGTATTCTAGAGCCTGCTCCCATGTTTTCTGCTGATTGACCACCACTATTCTCAAATCACCTGTTTGACGAAGTACAAGCAAAAGTCAGGTGTCTGGCAACACTTTCATTAAATCACAGAAGTTATCCTGCAGGAAAACTTTTTTGAAGCCTCTTTTGAAGCAGTTTGAAAAAAAAAAAAAAAATTATTTTGAAATGTATAGCGTACATTTAGAGTACAGTATGTTTTACCTATTATTATCACAATGGAACCAGTGTCTTAACCTGCAGAAACATAAAAGTTTTTTTCTCATTCTCTGTTTATGGACGTGACATGCCTCATGTGAAAGCTCAGAACCTCCAGAAGTCCCTCACTGAGCTGCAGAGGCTGCACTAGCACTGATTCATGATTGAATCATGAAGATTCAGATCTTTTGGGAAATGGATATCAGCATTGGAACTGGCAACCCAAATGAGAGACTCATGTGATGCTCATTCTCCTTTCTGATTGGATAAAAGCACCAGTCTAATTAGTTGCATACAGGTCAATGGGCAGAGAAGAAAAATATTGTCTTAACACTACAGGAGAATTTGCCCAATTTAAGCTGTGATTTGTTTCTTCCTGAGTTCGGAGAGGCATGACCCGACTTTGTGTCCCTGTGTGCGATTTTGACGCCCCTGCCCTCCTCGTGTGTGTGGCATCAGTGTGACTCATATTGTCATATTGTAACCACCAAACATCAGCAATGCTACGGTAAGATACAAACTTAGGAAATAGTGAAAATAATGAGGCTACTTTATTACTCACAAGTTAAAATGCAGCATTTTCATTCATATTATCCATAGAATAGGTCGGGGTGAAGCTGCAGATTAGCGATCGAGACTCTACTTTACTTTACTTTACTTTACTTTACTTTACTGTACTTTACTTTACTGTACTTTATCACCAACCTTGTGTCTGTGCCTGTGGTGTGCACTTTTTGCAGCACGTTTAAAAATCGTTCAAGACTGAAAAATCCTGTAGTGTATGGCGGCCTTTCTTCTAAACTGTAGAAGTTGTTTGTCTGCATGTTTTGTGTTTAGTGAGGAATGATTATATTAAGTGATTGTACCTGTAGAGCACACTGCTGGGAATCTCTGCATGTCGATTTGAGGTTTGAGCTTACGATCACGTCCAACAGTAGTAGCATTTTCCTCATTTGGTTGATTGTTCCATTCACGATACGTGGAACAGCCACCATCATCCCATTTCCAATTGTCAGTGATTTTCCCTGAAATCCACAATGAGTCAGTTGTGTTGGCTGAGCTCTCATTCGTCGCCAGGTCTCCCAAAGCGTGATATTGGCAGTACTGTTTAGCTTTACACCAGTTCAGTTTATCTTCATTTGATCTGATGTCAGAACCTGTAAAACAGCATTGTGTTCATTATTATCTGTCAACTGATATGAAAGGATTATATGTGATGTTAATAAAATGATTTACTTCTGTTGCACTTAAAGGACAGTTTTTCAGAACAGTTCACCATACCACATGTAGATGGGCACTTTGGTATGTCTTCACTATTATTTGATATTTTCTGCAGGCCAACCCAGACAGTTGGCATAGAGTTTGGATCTGATATACTGTTAAAATTTTGCACAAATTTGGCATCCTCTTCATCGTACAGAGTGACAAGGCTCATGTTCTTGCTCTGACAAGTGTTGTATGCATCAATTCTATTTTGCTCAGTAACATACTCAAATCTTCGTAATTGTAGCACTGAAGATTTGACCAATCCTGTGACGGTAAGACACAGATAATACATATTAGGGACAGAACAATTCACACCAGCATATATTTTTCAAACATTCATGCAAAATCCCTGCAGACAGAATAACATGTGACGTATTTGTGAGATACAGAACTTTACCTGTACTCAACAGACATAGCATGAGCTGTATGGGTCCCATTGTAACGGAGACCCAAAAGTCTGAAAATAAAATTGGCAGAAACATTTAATATTTAACACTTAACATAAACATGAAATAATCTGTGTATGCATTTAGATAGTATGTGTTTAAAGACTATGTAAGTAAAGGTGAAGCGTGCCACCTGCTTGTCTCCATGGAGATGTTATTATGTTACTGATTTTCCTGAAATGTTCCATAGTATGACCTTAAACTTACATCTCTTCATGGAAACAAAAAAGAGACACCATCAGACCAAGATACAGATCAGATTTGTGGAGAAGTGAGCCTGGTAACAGTAAGATTTTTTGTAACTGTAACCGATTCCATACTGTAGAATAGCAAAACAATAGCTCATGGAGAAGAAGGTGGCGGACTCTTCACCAGAAAAGTTACACAGTGCACCTTTAAGATTAACATTTATCAGGTGAGTAAAAATGATGATGATACAACAAAGTATAATGTCTGTATTGTGTGCTCTTTGTTATAATATGTGATATGCTACTACACCAAAGTCATTTCCGTCGTGGGCCAATAATGTGTAAACTAACACTACATTCATTACAAGCCACTGTTTTATTTTAACAAAAGTAACAAATGCTTCACAGTAATTCAGTAAAAATAATAATAATGAATAAAATGTAGGCAGTGGCCGCGCTCTTACCTGTAGAGAGAGAAGGGAGATGGCATCTGAGGTGCTGAATCAACGGTTGTACAGTTATACGGACAGGCTGTGTGGTCATAACCAAATCAGATGCAGAATTATGTCAATTATTAACTGTGATCAAAACAAGTGGCCAAACGGAACAGGAAGGGCCTTACATTACTCGTATTTATCAGAGATATGCAGATGTTTAAAATGCAAATACTATGCTCTATTACATCTAGAAGTGTGATGGTTAGGTAAAACTATCTGTAAGTTAAAATGTTTTTGGTTTTTTGTTTTTTTTTTAAGCAATATCATTCATTCCAAAAAAAAGGAGAAAATAATCAACATAATAGAGATGGTAAATCTATGGAAGCAGATTGCAGAGCCCCCACCAGAAAAGTTACATATTGCACCTTTAAGTAGTTACAAAGCCTGAATTATTCTTAATAAAAAATGTGTTCATTATGAAAGAGACCTTTGTTTACTCTTCATTAAGGCTACTTCAGATGAATTAAGATGTAGTTATTATAGTTATCTATGCATTTATATATTTTAACTCTCCATTAATTTATGCAACGTCAAGCGTCTTACAACATAGAAAGTAGCTTGTTGTAAACCTGAAACGTGCATTTACCATGGAAAACATAAAAGTCAGACACTTCCTGTTGAGTTTACAGTTTTATTTTAATCATTAACCCTGGAAGAAGATAGTATTATGATATAGATAGTATTATAGGTGTTATTACCATTTGAATTTCAAATGAGCGTCTTTATGTCCGAGGTCCAGAAGTGCAATGTCAAACAGCTATACGTGTAGATTTTGTATTGTGTATATAGTATATTTTTAATAATGCTATGGGATTATTCCATGCAAATGTCTTTTTTTTCTTGATTTTTCTTGAATGTTTATTTTCATGACAATGAATTTCTCCACTTTGAGATCAGGGAAAGGTACAGTTCAGGTACAAATTATCAAAACATCTTCTTTCTAGACTTAAAGCTACAGTGTGTAACATTTAGCCAAAAAAATAGATTAAAATATATATATATATATATATATATTTTTTTTTTTTCATTTTGGTTGTGTTTGCTACACAGAAAAAACTGTGCCCTTACTCCAACCCCGCTCTTATTTTGGCCTCCTCTTGCATTTTTCTATGGAAATGTTGTTCCTTTGGCTACAATATTCCAGAGTATGGCATTAAACCTATCTATCTTCCTGGAGAATGGTCCAAAGCATGTTTTAACTTTCTACTTCCATGAAGTTACATACTGTATGCTGTACTTTTAAAGTGTGTTGATGGACAATATCAATAACACAATATACGACTACTGTAATATCACTGCAAAGCCGAGCCATGAGTCATCTCTGCTCCTGCACACTTCCCTTTTGTGATGTGAGTTTGTTTTACTTTGAAGCAGAGAAATAACAAAGTGACACTGGTGGCCCCAAGATTTCCCAAAAGAGACACTGAAGGGAAGTCAACAAGTGTCAGGAACAACAGACGAGCGGAGAAGAAAAAGGAGGGAGGAGACAGAGTGGAAAGAGGGGAGGAGAGGGTGAGAGGAGAGAGAGGAAGAAGAAAGAGCAGGTGAGTAAATCAGAGCAAACAAAGGAGAGGACTGTGATGGATACAAGGGAGAGATGTGAAAGACGGGCTTGTAGTGTTCTCTTATCCATCTACATTTGCACTGACACTAGAGGCACTGCCCAACCGGGTTTGTAGATGACGTATAAGTCCTAATTTTATGAGGTACCTTATTCAAAACAGTAGCTTTTTGTTAATGTCAGTAGTAGACGACATTGCAAAGCATCCACACAGCGATGGGTTTTAGGTCGATAAAAAGTGGGTGACATGTCTTGCCCAAGCACACAACAACAGCATGCACAAGTTGTAGCTTGAAGGATTGAAACCACCAACTTTCCTGTCACACCTCTCTATAAATCTTTACTTAAAGGACCCATGTTAAGCTATTTTCTGATATATGTTATAATGTTGTTTCCTTATTAAACACAAATCTGGAGTTGTGTTTTGTTTCATTCACACATGTTTAACACACAAACCTGCATATTCAGGCTGAGTTCTACTTTCAAAACCTAAAACCACCTTTGTGGTCATGTTGTAATACAGGAAGTGCTCCACTGTGTTTTTAAACCTGAAGCAGTGCCCAAATATTCACCGCTTCAGAAAAAAATTATAGAGTTTTTGCTTTCGTGTGATCAAAAAAAAACTTGGGTAAAAATGATATTAAGTATGCATAGTGTGTAATTTATTTTGCTATATGTAAATATTTGTAAAGTTTTGTGATCAATGTACATAAGCAACCACATAATCATAATTTTAATTTTGAAACTATGTAATGAATAGGGTTGGGTTAATATAAGTTTTTCTTCTTCCCACTCCTTTTCGAGAAATGTGCTTTTCTGTTGTTTACAACGTATATATAATATGCATATGATTATTGTTTCTCTCTTGGCACAAACTCAAAATAAATATGAATCAATCAATCAATCAAAAACTCCATACACCATCATTAAAATCACATGGATAATTTAAGCTCTGGAAATGCCCATCTCTACTGAACTAAAGGTAAAATGTAGCTGTTAACATGAAAACTAACCCTTCATGACATCACCAGGTGGAACAGAGCATTCTGAGCTTTGCAGATAGACAGACTCATAATAAAGAATTACTCAAACATGTGTGAATGAAACAAAACACAACTCCAGGTATGTTTCTGAAGAGGTAACAGCATAACACGCCTTAAAGCTCACGTGAGTCAGTTTGCGTAATATAGGACCTTTAAAAACACATTTTTTACTGTTGCATTTGGCTTTAGTACTAAACATATTTACCCTCCCTCTATAGTGTTTTTCCTATAGTCTTCACTCTGCAGGCTCTATCTCCCTCTTGGCTCAAGCTGCACTTTTCCACCTTCCTCCTTTCAACTCTTTTCTTCCTTAACTTGCTCCGACATAGATCCCTGCTGAGGGGGCCGGTTGGCTGAAATGAGATGAGATTTGATTTTAACTTTAATTGATTTAGGCTGGCTGTGCTGGTCACGGGGCGTCGCTGGTACTGAATAACGTGCGTATCGAACTCAAATTCTCTGTGCTGTGAAATCAATGGCACGCGGCTTATGGGAGTAAGTGTTTGCATCAGCAGTAAATGGGAGCTGTTTTTTTTTTTCTTCCTTCGTGTTGTGCGGTTAGACTATTTCACTGTTTTACTACTTGCCAGGAGCGGCCATGTTTTTTTTATTTTCTTCTCAGCTCTTCTCTTCAGTTAAACCCTCTTAACATGAGCGCTCACATATGTGTTGATGTTTACAGCTTTGTGTGTGGCTAGGTCAAGTGTCAAGGCTTAAAATGATATGTTTCTTTTAGTATTTTCCTAAAGTTAGCAAACTCTTGAAGAGGTACTGTGCAAACATCTATGAGTTTCACACTTCAGATGTTGAGCTGAAGTGCTGTATCGTTCCATGAGGTCAATATGTGGCATTTTGGTTACAATTTCTGTGCTGTGAAGTATTACAATCACAACTGAACCTGAGTTATTATCAGTTCCTTAACGTTTAGACCTACAAGTTTTGTCTCATTCTCAGTATATAGACAAACCATGACTCAGAAGCTTCAGAATTCACTTTGTTGTCTGTGTAATCCCTCAGTCGTCCAGGTAGGATCCATAGCCAATCAAAAAAATCAATTCTGTCAAATGGATAAAAGTTTTTTAATTGAAGACATCAAGGTGGCTTCTTCAGTTCTGGTCAGACGCTGGTGGACACTGCTTTATATCTGTCTGAAGGGTGGAGCTAACTACACTGAAACACACCTATTTGATTACAGTTTGTGTTTGTTAGTTAGGTCTATTGAACTGCACTAAGTGTGAACTGTGCCTGAGTTATATCATCATAATCGTACATGCCCCCGATGGGTGCTCTCACACCTGTTAGGATATCAGTATTGTTTTCTTTGTTTTGGTTTAGGTCTGAGGATGGAGTTCTAAAAGGGGATAGGTGATGTGTGAGTCTCCCATTGCTCTTCAAAAATGGATTGTTTTTCCTAACAAAATTGCCTCTTTAACTAAGATCTGTACCTCACTATCTTCAAAGGAGTACTTAGTGGCTTTGAGGCAGTGTCCACCGACAGTCTGTCCAGAACTGATGAGTCTTTACTCTAAAAACCTTTTGTCCAGTTGACAGAATAGATTTTTTTCTTTTGCAGTAGTGACGGTTATTATGAGTAAAAGCAATATTTGATTTGAACATGTTTAAATCATATCTGACACAGATGCCAAAGATAAAATTCAAAATGAAAATCTTACTGTCCCTTTGGCTCTTGCTACTTTATCCTTCAGTGTGAACAGTGTTAAATGTCATCTTAAATATATTCATAATACAGGTGTTTAAGCCACAGTTAGCATTAGCATAGCGCTCCCTCTGCATCTGTAGAGTTTGAACTCTCAGTGCCCACATGTCAACATGTGCTGGAGAAAGGCCAGTGTCTGAAGAGAATGGTTTTACATAATTTAATGACCATCTGAATCACATCTGTTTTGTTTACACATTTGATTTGTCCTGGTTTTGTGCTCAGATAAAGGTAATTAAAGGGACTGTGGTTGATTTTTAGTGTCTTAAATATGAGAAAAACAGAACTAGTGGTCCAGAGTTATTCGTTTACATTATTCATTCCATGTATCCCAATTATTCAGTTTATAAGCGCTTTTCACATATTACAGAGACCAATGTGGCATTTTAGAGTGACAGTAAAGCTAACAACAACTAGTATGCTAACTGCCAACATGCTTTATTTTCAGACTTTCTAATTAGATGCAGACAGTGCACATCTGATTGATTTTGACCTCAAGAGCTGCTTATACAATATATCTGTACTGGGGCAAGACAAAATTGTATTAATTATTATTATTAAAAAATCTGGTACAGGCCCTTTAAATCCAGTGTAATCTTGAACTTTTCTCTGTTTTGTGGTGTAGCTCTCCTCCGTCTGTTTCCAGTCATGCCACTTTAGCATCTTTTACACCATTCAGTCTTTGTCTGTGTTGTGCCTCTGGTTAGCTTCTTCTCCATGCAGCTCGTTGGGCTCCTGGTTTCTGCTCAGTTCGATAGGAGTGCTGTGGCGCGTTCATTTATTCAGGGGGTTTGATGATCAATGGAGCTATCCCTGTGTGACTCTTGCCTGCAGTCACCAGATGTTACTGCACCATCACTGCAGATAGACCAGGTTTAGAGCTGTGGAGAAATAACGCAGAGCAGATTTGAATTTAATTGGAAACACCACACGTTAAAGTGCACCATGTCACTTTTGGATGGATATTGCCTTACATGTATTAAATTACAGGTAGGTTTATTGCAGTAACTTGGCCTGGTTTGGTCTCCATGAAGGTAAAAAGTTTTAATGCCATAGTGTGAAACATTCTAGACAAAGCAATATCTAAATATCACCATGCGCCCTTAAAATCAAACAGTAAACAAATAAAAGCACACTATGTGGGTCTGCTGCTTGTCTCCATAGAGATGACATTGCTCTGCCTGTAGGATGTTCGTCAGTGTGGCATTAAAGGGGCAGTGCTCTTTTTTCATGTAATAAAGAAAACTTCTTGCCTCTGTATTGTAAAAGCAGCTGTCTGTGTCTTTTTAAAGCTTTCTTGAGTCTGGGAATCAGGAAGTAAGGCTCATGCACTGTTAGCATGCTAGTCGTTGTTAGCATTACCATGACTGCAAAGCCTCACTTTATTTGTTCGTTTTTTATCATCACTCAAGAGAGAAAACTCGAAGCGCCCACAGCACATGCACGCAATGAATAAACATGGTCATATCTTTGGCTTATTAGATAAACAATAGAACGTTTGTGTGCACGAAAAAAGATGAAATATAAAAATGTTTTTTCTCAAGCTATAGTTATGATTTATTCAAACGGCTCTGCTTCTCCAACGGCCAAGTATTACATGTTTAAGATGCTAATCGCGCCAATTCTGCCCTTCACCAAATGAGATGACTTTAAAGCGCACCAGATAACAGATGAAATATTGCGTCGGTTTGGACTGATGCAACAGCCTGATTTCATATTTCACATGATATTTCTGAACTGCTTGCTCATTACATCTCACATCAAAGTTTCACTGCTGTTTCTATAATCGGGTTCAAACTGTTGGCACATTTTCTGGAGTCGAACTGGTTCAGGCCGCCATGACTTGACAAAAGAGTGACTGTGTTGACCTCAAAGCAGCATTACAAAACTAGATATTTGCCCTCATCATAAGCTCTCTGTCACGTTCAGCTCATACAAACTACAAGACTGAAATATTTTTGGCCAAGCTAAAACACTTTTTGGCAGTGTTTTTTAACATGTGCATTGTGTCTCCAAAGTAACTGCTGACCATTGTGCCATGGATATACATGTGGAACACCCCCAGCTGACAATGTTTCAGTTCTAATAATTACAAAATACTGCAGCCATCCAATTAGTAATGAGTGCTTAAACCTGGGGTAACTGATTTTCAAACCATGAAAAGATTGATTGTTAAACACAAATTTTTCAGGCCCATTACAATAGGATTACATTATAATAAAATACATATTAACTGCAGTATTAACAGTGCAAATGGCTTAAATTGTTATTCAAAATTCCAAAGAAATATGTGTTTCCGAAATAGTCCTCTTCCTCCGACTAAACACACAAATGATCTGTTTCATGTCCAATTTATTTTTGTCTCTGTCTGTTGTCCCTAACTGCTGCACCACAGGCCCTTTGCTGCTGTGGGTCTGCTCCAAATGTCAGCGCGATGGAGCCGCTCGAGTTTTCAATATAATTATTCTATTCATTATAACTTCCACATCTTTTGTCAAATTAGAGTTTTTGCTCCTAATTTGCAAAGAGACTCTCCGCCTGCTCAGACTTATTATTTTAATGGCTTGATTTGGGTTAGAAATGTTAAGAGGTTTAAGAAACAGGCCGAAATATAAAAACAGCACATTGTATAAACAGGACAACTGCTGCAGAAGTCATGTTTTAAAATTAAATACAATTATACACATAAAATGAAGGGACATATAAAACCTCTTCAAGCATGTTTTTGGTGAGGGAACAACAGTACAACATGTTTAGAAGCTCTAAAAAGTCCATTGTGCACAATACCCCCCTCTTTAATGCAAGATTAATGCTGCTTTATTTTTGAACTCAGTTTTTAACATCATAGCTTGGGATTTTAACCAACTAAGGACTGCAGCATGTGCAGTTCAAAGGACACAGTAATGCTATAGTCACATTACCCGTATGGGCGCTACGGGTTTTGGAGTCGTGCAGGCATGTAGACCGTCGTAGACAGAATCGCGCTGTTACGTGCGCATCTTAAGGGGGCCGTAGGTGTGTCTTGCAGTTCCCTTGAGGCTCACAGGGCTCCCTCACGTGGCGTTGCTGAAAATCGAACTGGCGATTGCCGTGCGCGTCGTAAGTGTATTGTGAGGTATTCCTAAGGGTAACGTAAGTTGCACACACTTATGACGTATGGGTGAGGCTTTCGTACGGTGTCCTTATGCAACACACACTTGGTTTGAAATTTCCCCACTGTGGGACGAATAAAGGATTATCTTATCTTATCTTATCTTATCTTATCACACAAGGCGTTAGTAGGATGAGAGTACAGGCCCCTTACTCACCCCGTGCGAATGCCACATGCGCAGACGTCAATGTTACTCACTATATATATATATATATATATATATATATATATATATATATATATATATAGGTACACGATGGTCACTGTATGGATCACATTCGTCCTTCATCAGCCATGGCGGTTCCACTAAGAAGACTGTTACAACTTGTCACGCAAGAGGAGGACGAAGTAGAAGCAGCTGTAGTGGCTGTGTTGGCCCGCAGTCTTATCCAGCAGCGAAGGGAGAAAACACAGAGGTGTTGGTGGGTGAAGCCCTGGCTGCAGAGACGTGCAATTCTGGGACAGTATGAGACCCTGTTTCAAGAACTCGATCGGGAATCTAGCACGCAAGGGGTGTGTACGGGATATGTAAGTGCCCGTAGGATGCCCGCACAAAATAGCCTCTTATTTCTAACACTCAGACTGCACGTATGGGGCCCGCAAGGGGCACACAAGGGGCACACAAGGGGCACGCAAGGGACCCGCATTTATCACTTGAAGAGCACATACGTGTCCCTTGTACAGTCCGCCGGATTTCGTGTGCCCAAAAATTGAAAAATCCGTACAACACACCTGTCGGTCACCTACTTCACCCGTACTGAACCCTTGCGTATTGTACAAGTGTTCTCTACGATCTAGCGCTCGCAGTATCCGAGCGGTCTACGGGCTCGCTATTTCGTGCGTGCCCCGTACGGGTTGAGCCATTTTTCGCCCGTAGACCGCCAGTAGCTAGTCGTATGGGCAGTTGTGACTAAGCTTTAAGGGACTGTTGTGTGTTGTGTTGTGTTGTGCTGTGTTGTGTTGTGGTTGTGATGCTCAGGCTGCAGAACACAGAGGAGGGACACTTTTGGCTCTTCCTCTCCTCAAACAGACCCAACCTGACCAGTCCTCCTGTTCAACTGCACTGAGATATTTGACTGAAACACAAAGGCGACAGAGCAGCACAGTGTAAATGTTGCTGCAACAAAACTTCAATCAATAAAGTCTCTCTTTCTCTCTCTTTCTTGTAAATTACACATACATAATATACAAATATTTTAGAAACATGCTTGCCCATTCATTACAGTAAAACTTAGTAAAACTAAAGTATCATTTTGTCATGGCTACTTACATAATTTCAGCTAAATATTGTATCTTATTAAAACTTTCAAACACAATTTTCACTAATCCCCCAACACGGACCTGATTTCTCTTGCAGAAAAGTCAAAATCTACTCAATATTTTCAAGTCTTTGTGAAAAATTAAACCCCACAAAATCTAATCTTGTCCCTCGCCATCAAATTAGCAATGACAATGAAAACAAAAGTGTGGCTGCTTTGGTGTTAAGTATGCAGCACCCAGGGGCGCGTTGGCCTCAGCTTCTCAAAGATTTTGAAATGTCATTCCCCAAAAAGATGAATAAGTGACATTTGAGTATTTGTGTGTTTTGTTTCAAGAGCTCATATGTGACAGAAGTGACTGTGTGGTGCGGAGTCTGACGCACAACGGCTACTGTCCTATTTTGATTTTGAAAAAAAATAAATAAAAAATCAGAGAATAGATGTTTATTTAAAGTGGTCGTTCCCCAAAGTAAGGAGCGTCATGACCGTGCACACCAAACTGAAATTAACAGATCTAAAGTCATTGAGGATCTGCTGTAAAAGTGAGTATTCATATTATAGTTTATCACAAATGTACAATATACTCTGTCTTCACAAATGCAAATATTGTAAACCTGCTAACAAAAACTTTACAAATTACAAATCTGATTGATGAGTTATAATAAATTAGATGCTAAAATGAGACTACCCATTTAGCTATAGAACTAAACAACCCAAGGACAGGAATGTGGAGTAAATTTACCCTGACCTTGACAATATTTGAACCGCAAGGACTTCACCTGTTAAAATAAAATAACAAACAAATAAACGTAATGCCTGTAATGTATTATAAAACATACATATTAAACCTTTAACCTAAAATGTATGTACAGATATTCAACAATTAGATCTCTTCTTCTGAAATATAATTCATATTCCGTCTTTCCTCAAACGCACCCCCGCCTAGTGCAGCTCTCCTTTGCCTTCTGAGTTCGAGCTGAAGTTTGGTTTGATGATGTGAGCTTGTCCCTCTGGCGCTATAGGGGGACTTACACAGCGTCTTAACAAGATGTGTCCTGGTGCCATTAAAGTACTCTATCAATCCTTCTTTATGAGCTGTCCCCTCTGGAGCGAGCACAGCCCCGCTCATTACAGACTCATACTCTGCTCTGTCGTTATGTTTCGCCTCTGAGCAGCTGCACCATCCCAACACATGTGTGCGTGTGTGTGCAGGCTGGAGGGGGCGCTGTACTTCATTTGGAACGCCAGACATCTGGGGGCACTCATTTTAGGGGCAGCTTCCCTTAAACACAAGGCAAGAAGAAAAGCAGAGATGGATACAAATCTTTAGTTATTTTGTTACGTGAAATTAACTCACCAATGCACTGGATCCCCAAACCCTAAAATGCGACATGGCATCAGAAGGTGGAACAGAGTGTTTTCTGTTTGAGAGAAGAACTCAGCCTAAATGTGCAGGATCTGTGTGTCAAACATGTGTGAATGAAACAAAACACAACTCCAGATATGCGTGTGATGAGGAAACAACTTTATAACATCAGAACATAGTGTAATATGCGCCCTTTAATATCCTACAGAATTTACAATGTTTATCTTCCTATACATTTTACACACAATGATCTGCTAGTGGACCCATTCCTGAACATATTAATGCCATATCTCTTTCTACTCAAGTCAAAAATATAGTGCTTAAAATCATTCATGACTTCCTGTTATCTTCAACAAAGTCGTTCTGAAATGCATAGCTATATAACCAAACATCTGCTGAAATGTACTGCAGTAGATAAGATAAAGTGACAGGTGGCTGGTTACAATGTTCCTCTTAATTCCTTCTCAAAATTAGCCCTTACGGTGGAACATGTCAGTGGGGTATAAAAACATGATTAACGAGAGAACTTGAAAGATAAATTCTTCTTAACTGTGAAGTAGTTTAATAACAATCTTTAAGGCCTATCCGAATCAAATGAATAATAAATGTGGTATCCGGGCTGTAATTTAAAATCTCCAAAGCGCTTTCCTGGAGTCGGGGGTGGAGAGGATCCGACGGCATTTCTGGCTCCAAGCGAAACTGTAATCCCCTTCTTATGGCCGTGCCCTGTACTCAACTCAGATACTTAGACGGGATTTGGCTGTGTCTGCCTAAAGATGAGTTTCAACACATTTTTAGGATCTCCTCCAAAAACAGCATGTTTACATCAAGCGCAGTTAGGTTTTCAAAGCATTCCGAGGTCAAGAAATGTCACTAACAGGTCACTAAATAAATAAATTCATAAATATATAAATAATATGTGGCGGTATCACCAATTTTTTAATCCAAGGCAAAGGAGTTTGAGATGGCAAACCACAACCGTACTGTGTTAGCTTCTCAAGTCATTCTATTGATATTGGGGGGGAAAAAAAAAATAATCTCAGTGTATTTTAAAGCACCAGTGTGTAACTTTTGGAGTCATATACATTCTAAACTTTTCCATTTAGATTTAGATGGAAAAAAAAAAAAAACAAAAAAAAAAAAAAAAAACTCTGAGCAGGCTTGCATCTCCACAAACCTCTCTCCTATCTGGTTTAGATGAGGGGCTTGTCTCCATGGAAATGTTGTCCCTTTGGCTATAAAATTCCAGAATATAGTATCCAACATATGTATTTCCTTGTAGGATGTTTTTTTTTTTTTTTGAAGTATGGTTTTAATTTTCTATTTCCATGGTGGTCCAGAAAGTTACACAGTGTTGCTTTAAAACAATTTTTCATACTACAAATGCTTATGTTTTACTACTGAAACTGTTACTTTAGGCCAGTATCTTTTATGGTTAAAGCGTTTTGGGCACCATGTTTTGTCATTCACTTTCAAGACTTACACTGCTTACAATGACATTATATTGTTGTAACACAGCGAGGGCTACAAAACTGAATAGAGTTTGAATGAAAATATGTGGAATATGTTTATGTCTGGAACTTAAACTGCACAGATGAAATAGGCCAAGTAAGAAAGAGACTTGGATGAAGAGGCTGCTCTGCATCATCAGCAGACAATACCACTGTTCATGAACCACTTTTCAAAATGGGTCAGATGCCAGGTTCAGGGACCGGGGAAAAAAGACGCAAAAAAACTTAAGGTTCAAAGAGGTTTATAAAGAAATAGCAGAATTGTCAAGATATCTGCAGTAATGTATTTTTTAATGTATTTTTAATGTGCTTTTCAGAAGATATCCGAAGAGTCTATAAGCCTGTAGAGTTAAACTAAAATGGAGACAGACAAAGTTGCTATTGTTATTATTATTTTTTTTAGAATAACATAGTACATCATGTGGCATTGATTACATTGTAGTAAGCAGCAGAAGTACAGAAGTGGGTGGAGATGGGGGTAGGTGAAAACAGAAATTATCCAAGCACTGAAGCCTCAAATGCAGCACACAAGTTTAAGCTGTGAAGAGGGAATTCTGTTATAAAAAGCACAATATGTCCCCTTTATTATGCAGGTTTTGAGAGATCACATGCCCTACAATCACTTTCAAATAGATCATTCACTTGATTGAACTAAAATATTCATACAAGGCCAGTTTGGATAAGTGTCTTGCCCAAGGACACAACAATAGCATTGCTGCAGGAAATAGAACTTCAGTTTAGATGGTTCGACCAGATTCCACACAGCTGAACAATTAATGTGAAGGGAATAGAAAGATATTTTTATCTGGTGAATGTCTCATAAAAACACAAAATGTACAGAACATCCCTCTTCATTTTTCCTAATGGTTACAGTGTCGGTTTAAACCTAAAAGTACCCACTGATAAACCACCTAAACCCCACCACCTAAACCCCAGCAGACAATCATGAGTCAGTGCTAGTGCAGCCTCTGCAGCTCAGTGAGGGAATTCTGGAGGTTCTGAGCTTCACATGACGCATATCCTCTCCATATACCAAGAATGAGAGAAAAACTTACACGACAACAGTGACTGGAAGAATACTTTGAAAATGTATTTAGTTACAGAATATTGAAAACGCAAATTGTGTATTTTGTACTGTATTCTGATACATGAATACTTAGAATACTTTTACAGAGTTGCATTATATTATAGAGTAAAAAACATACAACATACAACTTACAAACAACATTATTATTTTTGTTAGTATGCACTATTTCTCAGTGCAGTTCAAAGCAAAAATTACAAGATGAAGTATTGTCATGTATTCCCTTTCATTTAAGAAAGTAAATGAATACCACCAAATGAAAAAGTAACTGTACATATACATATACAGGTACTCATAGTATTCAGAATATGTATTTTCAGTACATGTACATACATACTTCCTTTAAACTGGTTCATCTGAAAACTTACTGGTGGAAAGAACCGAGTGAATGTCTCCGTACGTGTTTGTCCCTTGTCCATAATTGACTCCACAATAGCCTCAAAATGGCATAACAAAGGACATAACAAAAAACAAGACTTCATTTCCTGTAACCTTTAGAAAAATGGAAAATAAAAAGTGTGATGTCTAATGTGTAAATGTATCCGTAATTGGACATTTCAAATTCAAATGAACGTGCCCACACTTCTCTCCTAATTTAGAAAAATATAAAAGGCGTGATTGCAGAGAGGAAAGCACCTTGTTAATGCGACCTGTCCCTGGGAGGTGAACAATTACAAGTCTGAGCTTAATTTCTGGTGAAGCAGCAATCAATGTTGGAGAGTGACTCTGCTGGAATAATGAGGAGACTTGTGGGGAGTTTGACCTTCACACACAAGTGGACTCGCTAAAGGTTATTATGGCATAGACTTCTATTCAAATCTCCCTATGGACACAGTGACAAGCGAATTACCCTAACATGACTGACACATGGGCTGACCTGTATTGAAACATGTCAGCTCTGTTACAGTGTTCAAGATGTGAGCTTAAATTATCCTCAAACATGCATTTACAAGTGATGAAATGAAATAGGCCTATATAGATTGATACTGAGATACTGATACTGAACTTTCCACCGATAGAGATGCATTTAGAAGTTACCATGGTGACACAAAGCACACATTAGCAAACACAGAGAAAAAGAAAAAATATAAAATTGATTTAAATAACACATTTTCAGGATCTTGTGATCAATACGAACTGCAAAACTGTTGGCTAATGCTAGCTAGCTTGTGACTGTAATGTTATGTGCGTGAGACTTTTTTAAACACACAAATCGTCTCACTTGTTGTAGTTCCAACCAGGCTGTGTAAAAATAAAGCTTAGATTAAGTCGAACTTGAGCAACAGAGCTCCTAACAGAGCAGTGCTTTCAGTTAGCTTCACCCCGCCAGGGAATGTTAATGACATGAGCTGCAAAGTGTGAGTACTGACATTACATATTTGTAGATTTAGAATTCAAATATGCTTGATTAAAATACAGTGTGTCTATTATAAGAAGGCAACTTGCAAGTAATGGAGTTGATGTAAATAAATAAATAAAATGCAAGCTAACATTTTTGTGGAATTTGTGACATGGAATTTTACAACTTTTAACTTTTTGAATTCAGTGAAATCTGTGTTTAATAAGGTGAGACACTGTAGGTGAATCGGAAAAAATCTTACATTTAGATATATCAATTTGAAACGTATTCATAAATGTAAGAACATAATGTATTACAACATCATGTCTTGATTTAATATAAAAATCATTTTAGGTTTAAAAATGGGCAATTTCTGGAAAATTCAAAACAGAAACATAAAAAGAACCAGGTTTAAATCTGGGTTTATTGATTTGGTGTAGAAGGTGTAGAAAATCCACCAAAAATAAACTGACAAACAACTGATAACTAACTAGAAAAGCACTCAGAAAGCGCAGACCTCCGCCAAGCAGCTCAGTTTTCAAAGTGATCCAGAATCCAGGATTTCTTCTGGATCATCACCAAAATTTAATCATCTGTTGGATTTACCATTAGGAACATTTCCTGAAAATTTCATCAAGATCCGTCCATAACTTTTTGAGTTATCTTGCTAACTAACAAACTAACAAACAAACAAACAAACAGACAGACTCAGGCGAAAACATAACCTCCTTGGCGGAGGTAACTAACCCTAACCCTAACTCTAAACATAAAATAAAAAAAACAAACAAACAAAACAAAAAAACTAACGGAATCAAGAATTACTGAGGGGATATTTTTACTCAGTCACCAAAAGTAAATATTCTTAACTTTCTGTCTGTGAGAAGTCTGTGACGGAGACCATTCTTTGTTATTTTTGGTCCAGTTTTCTCTTCATACTTCAGGAAACCATCCCATTATGAGCTAGAACTGCATGGTGGTTCCCTTCAGTTGGAACACATGGATCAGACACTACAGTACATCCAAAGTCCATAATAAAACGCGACATGCTGTGGAGAAAACCCAGCATCATGTGTGTGTAGTCAGAGTAATGATTTACCGTCAGCAGTCCAGACCTGGGGGACCTGAGAGCCCTGGTCCTGGGACAGAGGATCAGGAGGGGGACGGGCTGTGGTGGACAGGGAGAGGAGCTGTCCGTGGTGCTGAAGCTCAACACACGACTGCTCTGTACAGACCTCTGCGGGTCAGACACTTAATGCTTCACAGAGCAGACAGTACCGAGTGAGGGAGAGAGAGGAGAGGAGTCTGCATTTTTACACTTTAAACACATGGCTGAACACACGGCTTGAAATGTGTGTGCGTGTGTGTGCGCGTGTGTGTTATTCACCTCTTCTAACCAAAGATTGCACTGGTTTTTGTTGTTGTGACTGTTGTGAAGTTGTGTTTTTATAGTTAGCATAACTCCAAGCATAAACAAAGAGAGGTTATAATTATTTTCAGACACCCTAAAAACATGTCTTAAAAACATATTAGTTTGCACTTTTTATTTTGAGAGCTATACTTTTCTCAGTTAAGAATGCCAAATCACCACACACAAGGACTGTTACAAGTTGCTAAATGTAAACAAATTTCTTCATGGGGACAATAAAGGCGCACTGTGTAACTTTTCTAGTGCAGAGTCTGCCACGTGCTTGTCCCCATGGAGTTAGTATCTGTCTGGAATGTTCCACAGCATGGCATTAAACACATGTTGCATTTACTCTATTACAGATAGTTTTATAGCAAAAACACACATGCATTCTTACTGTGACGGGGCTCGCCTCTTCGCAGATCTGAGCTGTATTCTCTTTAAACTTCCACTTAGTCCTTTTGAGCACCTCAGCTGTGTACTTAAATGACAAAGCACTTACTGTAATGTACAGAAAATGAGGCTCAAATAAATAAAAAAAAATACAAATATATAAACCTCTTATTTTTGAGATGTGAATTTTTGTCTAAAATAAAAAGTACAATAATGCCAAATGACAGCAACATTTACATATATTTTACACACGTTTTGCGCATTTTGGCAGTGAAATCCTTTATGGCTGTGAGTAACGCTTTGTTTTTTTGACGGGCAGTGGTCTGTACGCCATTCTAATGAATCCTGGGATCTTCTTCCTCCCATTTTCATTCTGTGCAGTTTTATCATCTTTGAACAGTGCGTGGAGACCCGGCAGTGTTTCAGATCTGATGAATAACGAGTGGAGCTCCCCTTTTGAATTCTGACGGCATTTCATCGGATTTTTTTTTACTTTTTTCATTCACGTTTTTTGTCCGCCCTCAGATTTACTCCTGTTTCTGTACTCAAGCTGGGAAGTTTGTGAAGACATCTTGATCTCTCTGTCTCTCTCCCTCTCTCTTTCTACGCTCACTTTTCAAACTCTGTATTTTATTGCAAATCTATTCCAGTCGCGCACATGAAAGGGCCCGAGGCAAAAACATAAGCTCGTCTGTAACTGTGGACAGTAAATACAACCGAGACATAAAGTGGAATTCAAATCAATATATGTAAAGCTGTATTTTGTCTAAATAACTGCAGTGTGGTTTGCCCCTCATTTTTATTTGTTTACATGTACAGGTATTTGAAAACCTACTAATACAATGACATGTAACTATAATGAAGTTGATTAATATGTATGGGTCATTGTCAGAAGTTTAGTGTTGAACAGACATTTGGTTGAACTTGTGATAATGATGATATATGCTGGAGTTCTAAAGCCTTGAAGACCTTAAAGATTGGCAAAATCTACTTCTCAGGGCGTTTACCCATATTATAGTTCATTCCTTTTCTCATTTACCCTCTCAAAGTCGTATTTGTGCATCTTTGAGCAATCTTTAATCACTCCTTTTCAAGACGCCATATTGCAGATCAAAATTCAAGTTAACCTTCTACGTTTATTTCAGTAGAGATGGGCAGTTATAGGGTTGAAATGATCCAAATTATTCTAGTGAAAGTTTGTGGAGTTTAAAAAGCACTTTTGATGAGCAAACAACATTTTAACATAGATCAGAAAATAGCGTATATACCCTTTAAGTTTTTAGCTCTTTTTTTTTGTGTGATCACGTGCAAATGCCAGAATACACCTTGCACATTACACCTAGCGGCTCAGTCCTTGATGTGTGCTGTTTTACTTGTGTGAGTTTGGTTTGCCAGAGGGAAGGCCACTCAAGCAGACACGGGCCTCTGAAGGACAGATGGATCTCATCATTGTCAGCAGCTGCTACCAGACAAAGGCTTTCCCCATTCCCCACACAACCAACTAACACTAAAAGAGTCTTTCTTTCTAAAATATACTCCTTTGTATTCTAGGTTTATTACATTTCAGTGTTCAGAACAATATTGTGCACACTAGTTTGTAAGCACTTGTTTTATCTGTATGTACTCTATATTTATTCAGTACATACAGATAAATGTTTAAATGTATGATGTTTCTTTTTTTGTACAGCACACCTTATGGCAACAAGTGCCTGATTCAGATTCATTCCAAAGCTTTTACATTTAGTGAAATAGATTTAGCTCTACATATACAGCTGTACTGGCAGAATTTCAAATGGGTTTTTACATTTGAAATTTATGTTTTCAAATCAGGATTCAGTTCACAGTGCACATTTGAAACACATCCAAAAGCATTAACGCTTGGGAAAAGAGTGAATCCTATACCGTTCTAAACATGAATGTAACTTTTCTGGGAAGGAGTTCACCATCTGTTTGTCTTGTTCCTTGGTCTGGAACATCTTGTGATCTATTTCCATGGAGAGAAGTAGGTGAAGCTACAGTAATAAGTTAGAGGTAACCATGCCCACAGTAAAAATACATGTTATTTCCACGTCTTTTCGAGCTATAAAGACACTAGTGAGGGAATAGATGTTAGATTGATAAGTTTAATGCCATACTGTCCAACATTCCTGAAAAAGCAACAACATCTCTATGGAAAAAATACATAGTGCACCTTTTAAGATGTATACTTTTCCACAAACATAGGTCACTGTCATAGACTGTATAAAGAAGTGGACTAAGGCCGTGTCATCCATAGTGTTCGGCTCTAGTCAAATGAAGCTCATGATGCTACGGGTTACAGGAGCGAATTTGGAGCCAGGTCCATACTCGGAATAGGAATTTATTTAGGTACAAAACAGCAAATTAAAAACACCAGGATTGTGTAGACTGAACATTTTAAGACCAAAATGATGAGGCTCACAGCATCTGTTACAGAGAGAGGGGTGACATTTGAGAGAGGGGTGAACACTTCCTGTTTGTAACGCGGCAACTAGTGGGTTAGCTATGTCCATTTATATATACAGTCTATAATCACTATGTATAAAGTACTTTCTTTCTATACATACTATATAGAAAGTTAAATAGATGATTCTCTAATAACCTATAATGCAGAGGTTGGACTGGTCTGTGGAGGAGCATAAAGTGTAAATTGATTAGACTTGGCTGAGCTGGATCTGTGCCTCCTCACTGTCTGGTGTGTACGGGTTGCCTATAGGAGCAGATCATATGCACATATCTAGTGACTAAAGCCTTTCAAGCGTACTGTGCAGCCTGAAATTGTTGGGACATTTACATATGGGTCCCTACTCTCCCCCTACAATTTACTCTCAGCAAAAGTAGGCACGTTTTTCAAGTGCAAATGATTTCAAATGGCTTTTGCTGTTGTCGCTGGGTTAAAAAGCACAGTGCCCCAAATGTAATAATTCCACAAATGAGTATTACATGTAATATTTATATTGGATCAGTATAAGAGGTTGGCTGGTAAAATAAGGGTATGCATACTAAAATAGCTGGTGTAGCCAAGAAAAAACTATTTAATAAAGGGCTTGCTGTCTCAGTGCTCTTTCCCATGCAAGGAGGATATGAGGTAGAAAGAAGCATTCATTCTTGCTCCAGTGTTGGTAGTTCAAGTTGGTATCGAGATTATATGCTGCCCTAATGTCACTGAGCAAGGCACTTCAAGATGAATCAAGAAACCATAAAACATCAAAACAGAAGAAAATCAGAAACTAATAGAGGTAAATTCATTGGTAAGCCTATTACAGAGGGACGTCCAGTAATCTCCAGTTAACGCGACTGTGTTTGTCTGTCCCAGCGCCTGCTGTACTACGGGCGCACTCACACTAGGACTTTAGAACCATGCCGTGCTCAAGCACGATTGCGTACTATGGCCCGCACAATGGCCACTGCTTATGAAAAAACTAGTTCACTACAAAGAGCGTTAATCTTGCAATAAAAAAATTATTGCCATTAAAATTGTTTTGCGTTAACTATAAATAACGCGATATTTTTGACAGCACTAGTAAAAACTGAAATAAAAAAACAGAAATAAAACTATTCAGAAAGACACTTTTATGTCACCTTTTCTTAATGTGTTTTGTTACAGCACCTGCTTCAGACAGACCTGGAGGCTCCAACATCAATCTTATATCAGTCGTATTTTGGACAGATCGCCCACCTGCTTTTGATAAAAGTTTTTAATAATTCTCACAATAAAGTTGGATAGCGGTTTCAATTATTTTTACAACTTAGTCTTAAGTGCTAGGTTTTAGCTGTTAGTATGTTTTATCCCCATCAAAAACAGAATCTTGCATTACTGTACTGTTTGTTCAAAGTTACTGTTTTTTTTTTGTTTTTTTTTGTTTTTTTTCCTTTTACTGTCCAGTCATCTTCAAGAAATCCTTTCTGGTCATTTCTCTGCTCAAATTGCATCTAAATTAGCAGACTAAGTGTAGCATTAACAGGCAGAATTTTTAGCTTAGACACTTTATTTGAATTTGTATATGTCAGCAAAGTCAGCAGATACCGGCCTAGCACCATATGTTGTCTCTTTTTGTAACTACATTTTGTGATAGTCAAAGCTTTGGGTTTTTTCTCACACAAATGCACCTAAGCAAATCTAAAAATCCTCATCAGTCTTGGTCTGGACAGATCTTCTACCTATTTGTGTAAGAGTTTACAGCTAAAGTATATGTAATGATGTACTCTGTTAATGCTTTGTATTGACATCATGCTAGGGGTGTTCTACATGTATGGATGCTACATGGATGTTCAGCAGTTACCATAGTGACACAAAGAACACATTAGCAAACACCATCAAAAAAGTTTTAAGATGATCTGAAAACCAATAAAAAATACAAAATGGATTTAAACAGCACATTTTCAGCTTGTGATCAATACAAGGGTTCATGGTCAAAAAAGGTGAGAATGACTAACTGAAAAATAGCTGGCTAATGCTAGTGACTCTAATTGTATGCGTGAGCGACTTGTTTAACAGCACAGATCAGCTCACCTGTTGTAGTTCCAGCTAAGTCAGTTCTTTATGGTCAGATTGTGTTAAATAAACACTCAAATAAAGTCTAATTTGAGTAAGAGAGCTTCAAACAGAGCAGTGCTTACAGTTAGCATCACATGTTGATCCCATCAGCTGCAAAGTGTCAATAATGAACCAGAAGAGAAATGCGGAAGTCATAACCAAGGTTCACTAAGGCAAAAAAAAAGTCCCCAGTATTTCCGTCAAACTTACAAATGGTTTGCGATGGCATTGGCTCTTTAAAAGTGTGTTTGATGCTGAAATGACTCCGGGTAAGCGCAAACGCTCACTCGCT
This sequence comes from Taenioides sp. WSHXM2023, assembly GCA_029959045.1. Taxonomy (NCBI): domain Eukaryota; kingdom Metazoa; phylum Chordata; class Actinopteri; order Gobiiformes; family Gobiidae; genus Taenioides; species Taenioides sp. WSHXM2023. The sequence goes on from CM057085.1 coordinate 13,570,979, forward strand.
GATAATACGGCCAAAAGCATCAAAATGCATTGGTCTCAGTAGGAAGGCCCATGCAGCCAAATCGCTGTAAATCTTTTCTCTCCTAACACTTTACCTTTGAAAAGCAGTACACATGACAAGATTCCCATATGTTAGAAATGATTTTTGCACATTTTCCACGCAGCAATAAACCACATATGGAAGATCTGTGCCCTGAGAGTATAACAGTGTGGGGTTTAATACATTGGCTGCAGGGGAAAGAGAAGCTGCCATGGTACTACATACATTATAGAAAAGCTATCATGATGTTTATTGGGAAGTTTAGGATAATTTTATTATTATTTTACATAATATATTCATGTTTATCTTATATTTTACATTTTTAATAAGATCAACATAAAATCATTCAACAAACAATCACATGCTATAATGTCTTTAATTCATTTAATGTACTTAATCTAGCTAGATTACTTGAAATAAATGATCAACTGTCAGCTATCTCAATGAAAAAAAAAAAAAAAGTACTGTACAATCTTTAAGTTAACATTCAAGGATAAAACATAACCCACTAAAGGCCAAATTAAAGGTGTTATTTTTCTGGTTTCTCCTTGAAAACTGTATTGCTGGAATATTTCTAAGTATCACATTAAATCTATCGATGTCCATGAAGACAAGATAAGAGACAGCATGTTTTTAAAGGTCTTATATTACACAAAATTTACTCTTGTGTTAGAGTGTTGTTACCTCCTCAAAAATATACCTGGAGTTGTGTTTTGTTTCATCAACACATGGATGAGTAATTCTTTATTATGAGTCTGTCTAGTCTCCAAAGGTCAAAATGCTCTGTTCCACCTTGTGATGTCATGAAGCGGTAGTTTTTGCTACCTTTTACCTTTTGTTCTGTAGAGATTACCAATTCCACGTCTGAAGCCATTCAAATGCAAATGACTCTAGTGAAGGTGTATGGAGTTTAAAAACACAGTGGAGCACTTCCTGTATGACCACATGACATCACAAGGTGGAACAGAGTGTTTTCTGTTTGAAAGAAGAAACATTATAACAACATTATAAGACAGACCAGAAAACAGCATCACGTGGGCCATTTAAAGGCTTTTTTGAACAATAAAATCATTTGAATAAACGTCAGACAGATAAGTTCAATGCCATAACGTTCCAGGAAAAGCAGGAATAGCTCCATGGAGACTAGTGGGTGAAAAAAGACATGGTGCACCTTTAAAACATTTATTGCTTGCATAGACAGATTTTACAGCAGTGGAGGTGGAGATACTAAAACGTGTGTAGTAATGTGATAATAGGCTCAGGGTGGACACGAAGGCGCTGCTAAATTAATGGGCGCTCCTTGACACACAGTCCATTTGTTAGTTTTGAAGAGCTGTGACAGTTAATTACTGTGGGCAAGCTTTAGTGGACCACACCATTTAAACTGCCGTGCGCTACCAAAACATTCCCTTCGCAGTGTGTTCGGAGACAGCCAAGTCACTTTCAGACGCTGTGGTTTTTTAGATTAACTTTGTTTGGGAGAAGAGAGCAGGTCAGATCCCTCTAGGTTTGTTTACTATCCTCGCGCTGTCTCCTAGCAACTGCATCTTCATTATGCGGTGCAGATAATTTAGCCTGACAAGTACGAAGAGATAAAATTGTTCCAACGCAGGTTTATGCGCACTAAATACTAAGAGGAGTGGGATTGTGGGTAATAATACAATGCCAACATGCGTATTTGTGTTGGTGGAGTGTTTGGATAGCGATTGCTAAACTGGTCGTGTTAGGTCGTGTTTTGAAGTTCCCAAAATCTTCAACACATGTTCATTCTCCTTTTTTTCAGTCTCTTCTTTTATGTTATTTCATTTTTATTTATTTTTTTTTGCACGTGCACACAAATATAACAAAAGACATCAAAGTTAAGGAATCCCCCTTTCAAGCTCTACTTTTCTGGTAAAGGTTCAGTCACCATTGTTTCCTGGAATCTAATTAATTAAGTGTAGCTCTATCTGGCATTTATTCAGTTGATTCTTCCTGAGAGTTGGCCTGGTAGCGGCACATGCTTCTTTCAATGGAAGTAGATGTTTTATAACCATCTTGACAAAGCAAAAGTATTTCCATAGAGAAACCAGGTGGCAGACCCTCCACCAGAAAAGTTACATAGTGCACCTTTAAAATACACCTCTGAGGACATATTACAGTCTTTTAACATTTAGGATCATATTTAAAGGTCCTATAAAACATACCTACACTGTATTTTGTTTCATTCACACGTTTGACCCTTTACTGTCTGTCTACACCTCCAAAGCTCAAAATGCTCTGTTCCACCTTGTGATGTCATGATACAGTAGTTTTTACTTTTTATTTAGTATGAGATGGGCAATTTCAGGGCTGAAATGACCCAAATGATTCTAATGAAGGTGTATGGAGTTTAAAAACATAGTAAAGCACTTCCTGTATTACCACATGACATCACAAGGTGGAACATTGAGTTTTCGGTTTGAGAGAAGAACTCATCTTTGTGTGTTAAACATGTGTGAATGAAACAAAAGACAATAATGAGCACTGCCAGATAGTATCTTCACTAACTAAATGCACATTTGATGCATTTTAATGCAGGCCTTACTGTGTTTAATCAAAGGTCATAATGCTTGATAGTTAGTAATAGATCATTATAAGCCAATGAGATCAAGATTTATGGAATAACTTCAGTGGTGCACATTCATTTACATTAAAGATTCACGTATCAAAATTAATAAATTCATAAACTTTTGGAAACTTAATGTCCCCTGTGGAGCCATTTATTCACAAGAATCTATAACACTCAGAACTTAATTGCAGCATCATCTGTTTTGGAGCCTGTGGAGTTTATAATGACACCTATTATCATAATGCACATAGAAGGTAATGACATGTATTAACACCTCTGATCTGTGTTCAATAAAGGGATAATACTTCATCTACATGCAGCCCTGGATCTGAAGACAGAGATGGAAACGATACAAAAGAGAATGGGCTTTGATGATAACACTGGGTGCATTTCAAGGGATAATTAATACTATTACATACTATTGATACTTTGTGATTCTGAATCTGAAGCTCTGTTAAGTTAGACTTTAATCTGAGCTTTATTTTAAAACAATTTGACCAAAAAGAACTAACTTCACAACATCACAAGGTGGAACAGAGCATTTTCAGCTTTGAACATACAGACAGACTAATAATAAATGGTTACGCAAACATGTGAATGAAACAAAACAAACAAATTCCTGGTATGTTTTTTGATGATCTAACATTGCTTAAAGCTTATAGTAGTCACTTTTGCATTATATAGGACATTTAAAAATTCAGTTCCACTTTAAAATCTACCCAAATGAAGGAATATTACACATGTCAAGAGATGAAAACATATTATAACATTAACATGGCAAATATAATGCACTGCACAAAAGACTCAGGGGGTATTGTATTATTCCTGTTTTAACACATTTCACTCTCATGTTAATAATTCGCCATCATTAGCTTAATTACCTCTGGCTTGTTTCATTGTGTTAATTGTTACTCCACTTTTTTTCTCATCACGTTAATTGTGGCAATATGTCACTGGCATATAAAACACTGTGAGTTTGACAGTTTATGTTGGGCAGAGGGACACTACCTGGTTGTTCCTATAGCAACTGCACCTCATTTGGACACAGCAAGTACCAGACCACCCAGCGTCTAGTTATAACACAAGCACTCCACCACCTGCGCCGATGCCACCCTAATGTCAGTACAGTATTAGAGACAAGTGCGGAGGTTGTGGAAAAGGAATGGTACTTTTAGAAAATAAACACAAAAGTCAAATGCATTATCTACATTTTTCATAAAAGGGCCCATATTAAACTATTGTCTGGTTTACATTATAATGTTGTTTTCTTATCAAAAACATACCTGGAGTTATGTTTTGGTTCATTCACACATGAACACACAAATCCTGCATATTAAGGCTGAGTTCTTCTCTAAACTGAAAACTACCTTTTGATGTTGTGTAGTAATACAGGAAGCGCTCCACTGTGGTTTATTTTTTGACAACCTAGCTCCATACTTGAGGAGTAGAAAATTCACTTTTTGAGCTTTTAGTTGGGTTCTCATGGAAAACATAAGCCAAAAGTGTCCCTCCTCTGTAGAGATGCATCAATACCGATACTGGTATCAAATATTGGTGCTGATCCAAGAAAATTTGCAGTATCAGGTATCGGTTCCATGATATAGGTTCAGTCGATATCCTGGTTGGACTCTTTACTGATTGATGTAGGTCCAGGACATGTTATGATGTTTGAACTTGTAATTCATACAAAGCTGTTCAGTAGTTACTTGCAGGATACATAACAGTTACATAACACAAACAGATCAATTTTCTAATAAGTTAACCATATTTTGAGTGAAAATCATGCCATTTTCAATCTCTCTCTCTTGTACTGGTAAATAATGGATATTGGATTTCCTCTGGAAGGTCTTCTGCCACATTTGCTGCCACATATGGTGTTGAAAGAAGCATAAAAAGCCACAGAAACCGTGCCACCAAAAGTCTAAAATCGATTCTTTCTCAGTCTACTGGAATAGACTCCATTATGTATAATAGTACAATTCCACACTGTGTTATTTGAAATATAACATGAGCTGCTGAAACCACGGTAAGCGCTCAATAATTAGATGAAGCAGAGTATCTCCATCTTGCTCTGTTTTCCATTTTTCATGTCTCAATCACTACATGACTACTGTGTGCCTGCTGCATGGTCTTACCCTCTGGCTCGCTCTCATTTTGACAAACTAGGCCATGAAAATAAGCCTGTGCATTGCCAGGAGAATGCTAAATACAGAGATTCTATTCTTTGGCTCTCGCCTCTTTAATCAACTGGCTCTTATCTGTGGCGTGCATCCCTTGTTTCTCGCTTTTTAAATGTAATTGAGCAGAAATGTGTAGCCCCCTCAGCTCCACACTCCTCCTCCGTTCTCTTTTGTGAAATGTCCCACTCACTCCATCCGAGCTCTGTCACTCTTATCCTGCCACCCGCTCTTTTCTATTTATGGTGCATGTACATACAGTATTGGCCATTTTTCTTCAGTGGTAAATTTGTGAGTTTGGTTTGAAGCTTTTGTCATATTGTATGTTCTCTAAGCGTTGTGTTTGAGTAGATGAGAATGAACATCGTATTGCAGAAATGTCAGACAATGGTTTCTGGACTTATATAAGAAATATTGAAGGAAATTGGGATATTGATCTAAAACGACTAAATAAAACCTCTTAATGTCACTGTAAACATCATCACTTTTTTTTTTTTTTTTCTTCATTTGTGCCAAAATGTCTATGCGATGCTGCTGAATGCTACATTAATTGCAATAAAGTACATAATAAGTACAGGGCAATGGGTGTGTTGTTTTCAAAGTGCTCTGGAAATAAAGTTGTGTTGGATTATATGGGAAGTAGGGGAAACAGAAATTTTTGGAGCAATGGCGTCTTGAATGCTGGGGAATAAAGATTACTCAAACATGCATGAATCACTCAGGTTAGCATTGTCCATACACATTAATGGAAACTGTTGGTCTTCTTTCTTATATCACCCTGTAACAGTCACCAGAAGTCCTTGTTCACCTGACTTTTTCGCCCATTCGACTTTTTTTTGTTGGCGGATACAAAACACAAACATACTGCATGCAGCGAAGACTATCAGAGCTGGAGCAGAGACCGGCTTATTGACACGGTGAGGTGTAATTGTAGGAAATGACTGTGAAAAGCAGTCGTGCCTCTCACTTCTGATTTAGCTCATTTTATTTTTTTTTATTTCATTTTTTCACTAATGATATGAGCCATGGAAGGTAATTGTTTGAGACAGCATCCTAACCTTCATCTGTTGCATACATTTGTTTCATTACTAAAGCGTATATGTCTTTTAGAGCAAATGTGTAGTCTATTTATTCTATAGTGTATGACCAATTTCCTAGTATTGGCCACAGTTACTGAAGTGCTACTTCCATTTTGAGAAGAAGGGCCAAAGTGACTTGATTAAAGCATGATCCTAAAATACAATTCAGTAGAGATGTTGACCTAAAAAAAGCACTGGGTGGTCTGATCCCCACTACTGGCATAGACCTATTGACACTTTGCAGTTGTGGGGGTGTTTTTAAACATATGTGTATTGGCAGAATGTTCGTTATTACCATTATGGAGACACAATGCACACATTAGCAAACACTGTCAAAAAGTTTTTTAGATGGTCTGAAAACTCAAAAGCATGGTCCTAAGTCAACAAAAAAGAGAGAATGACTAACTGACAAACAGCTGGCTGATGCTAGTTGGCTTGTGACCATATGTTTATGTATTTTAGGTGTGAGAGACTTGTTTAACAGAGTAACAGAGCTTCAGACAGAGCAGTGTCTACAGTTAGCCTCTCACCCCCAGAGAATTTTGATTGCATTGGCTGCAAAATATTATTGCCATTGTGTCCTTTGGCAAAATACTGTTCATAAGTGTGAGACGATCAACATTCAGTTAATCCTAATTCCCTTTCCTTTCCTAGTTTTCCGCAGTCGTTTGAAAGCTCTACTGACGTCTAGTCTCTTTCATTCAAAAATCCTGTAGTTGATCTCAAATCTTCGCACACAACTAATGGAGATTTTTTGGTTACCATGGAAACATGAGCAGTTCCATTGTCACTGATTCAAGGCAAATTGCAACGTGCACAAAAAGTGTAAAACAGCCATGTCAACTTTTATGTCGCGCAAACAGGAGGTACCCGCTCTACTGTACGTTCACGAAGGATCTTGTTGTGAAGAGAAAACATAATTACTCCTTTTCTGTGTTGTGTGAGGTTGTCAATCAACCCAATGAGAGGCCTGTGATGTGACGGCTCACACTGACAGCTTAACAAATTGTCCCATGATTTACCTGTCGGGACATGAGTCTGATTGACAAAACGCAACGAGAACCCACCCCTGAACACCATCTATCAAGGTGATGTATTTACTTAGACATTCTAAAAAGATTGAAAAATGTCTATATATCATATGATTATTAGATTTGCAGAGACTTGAAGCGGTAAAAAAGACACAGTATAAATCTTGTACATTTTGTGTATTATCAAAACATCATAAAACACTGAAATGTGTTATGCAAAACTAACCTTAAAGGTCCAATATTGAACAAAATTGACTCTTGTGAGCTTTAAGCCATGTAAAAAATGTTGTTATCTCATCAACAGCATACCCATAGTTGTGTTTTGTTTCATTCACACATTTGAGTAATCCTTTATTATTAGTCTGTCTACATCTCCAACTGTTCCACCTTGTGAATCCATTTAGTGGTAGTTTTACCCTTTGTTCAGTGAAGATGGGCGATTCCAGCACTGAAATTATCCAAATGATTCTAATGAAACTGTATGGAGACTAGAGCACTTCCTGTATTATCACATGACATCACAAGGTGGAACAGACTGTTTTTTTGTTTTCTCAACTCAAGCTAAATATGCAGCAGTTTGTGTGTTAAACATGTGTGAATAAAACAAAAAAATCCTAGTATGTTTTTGATGAGGAAACATTACATCATAGATCAGAAAATGACCATTTAATTAGTTTATCCCCATACTATGATGGAATTGTTTTTTCACCCGAAACAAAATGTGCATATTTCTATTAACAAAAGCACACCAAAATTTCAATCTGCCCTCCCTTCGCCTCCTGCTGAGAAGCCTTCAAATAGTGTTTAATTGCAGTACTTTTAGCTGCCATTCTGTTGAGAACAGGGAGGGCAGGCTTATTATTTTGCCCTCCTCTCTCCCGTTCTCATTTTCTCTCCCCCTCTCTTCCCTCTCTCTCTCTCTCTCACCCTTACACTCCTTCTCATTGTTTCCCTCTTTCTCTGCTTACTGGTCACACTCACTTCCTTTCTCTCTTTCTCTTTGCCAGTAAAGTGTGCCTCAGTCAATTACTCCATGAAAAGGGTCAGGCTCCAGTCAAACACTGGTCTTCCCTCTCCCCATCTCCTCCTCTGTGTCCACACTCCCACAGCCTCCCAGGTTAAACATTACACTATCAGTAGATACAAGAGAGTCACGAATACAGAGGGTCACTTCTCATCCTTCCTTTTCATTCACTGTCCTGCTAAACTCTGCTCTCCTCCTCATAGAAACCTGGTTAAATAATGTATCACAGTGGACTACACCAGGTCATGCAATGTCAGCAAGGGGATTAAATGTTCTCATGAATGGCTGTTTCAAACTGTGTAATCCAGATGACACTGTAGGAGAGTAGAAAGAGCCACTGTAATGTAATAATGTGGAGATGTTTTTGCTTTAAAGTGCCTATGACAGGTTTGACTACTCATTTTACTAAAACACAGTTAAAATATAAATATCCCCTCCTCAAACCGCCACCTTAACGTGGTGGAGGGATTTGAGTGCCCAAATGATCCCGGGAGCTATGCTGTCGGGGGCTTCATGCCCCTGGTAGAGTCACCCAAGACAAACAGGTCCTGGGGGACGGGTCAGACTAAGAACGGTTCAGAAGCCCCCATGACGAGGAATATCAAGGCCAGTTACGTCGCCCGGATTGGAGTTACCAGGGCCCCACCCTGGAGCCAGGCTTGGGATGGGTGCTCCACAATGAGCGTCTGGTGGGCTTCCCCCATGGGGCCTGGCCGGGCACAGCCCGAAGAAGCGACGTGGGGCCGTCCTCCTGTGGATCCACCACCCGCAGGATGATCCATAGGGGGCGGTGCAGGGATATCTGGGCAGCAGTCGAAGGCAGGAGCCTTGATGACCGGATCTTCGGACATGGAGACTAGCTCCGGAGGAAGTGTCCGGGGTGAAGGAAGTCTGGGAATCCCTGCTTAGACTGTTGCCCCCGCAACCCGGCCCCAGATAAGCGGAAGAAAATGGATGGATGGACAGTTAAAATATTTCAGATTTTTGCAAAAACATTCATACTAGTTTTTCGAGTTTGGCCATTTTTTTAGGTTTAATATTTTACTTCCTGGTGGGAATTAATGATATCACACTAGGGAATTACATAACTGTTACCTAGCCACAATGTTGTACACTGGGCCAAAACTCATGTTTAAAGTATCAGAAACTGATACTTGAACTGTGGGACAAATTGAACAAACAAAATTGAACAAAATAACTACAATAATGAAGAAAACTTTGTTGACATTGACGGCAAGCATAACTGATTTATTTAATTATGACTTGTGCATTGCATGTAATTTTCAATTTGAACATTAGATCAGAACAAACAGGTGTTTATTGAAAAGGAACAAATGTGAAAAAAGACGAGAACAGTTCTATTGTCATGGAAATCCTGTGTGCCCCTCGAATGATACGCAGCAGCCTCTCACTCCACTACAAATGTGGCGTTAAATTGGCCTTTTTAGCTCTGGAGTGGTGTAAATGTCTGGTGGGATTCATGTTAATATTTGATATGTTAATATTTGTTTGGCTGTGGGCAGACGAATAATGCAGAGGAGTGGACAGAGCATTGACGGACACAGATGTTTTCAGAATCACTGCTCTCTGAGGGCTGTTATTTCCCCCATGCGCCCTGTGCATGTGGGCTTTATACAGCCGCTAACACTGTACCACTTGTAAATTAGCAATAAGAAATGATATAGAAAAACGTGCATTAATCGCAGCTTGTGACACAGCACAAAGCCACTAAAGCGTTGCCTCATGTAAATGTGAGTGAATGGGAACTGCCCCGTGGCGCTCACACAAACTCGTGGGATGGAGCAGAAATGAGCTGAGACAATCCCGGCTTGATTGTAATTTCTAATTTCCATCATGTTTATAATAACAAATGGCCCGTTCTGTTGCACACATGGGCTTTCACGCTGCAATTAACAGTATGAATGTTGATGAACATAATCACATGTGCTCGGCCTTCACATCTGTGGGCTATGTTATTTTCTAATTAAAAATGTTTGTTTTTTAAGATTCAATTTGAGAAAGATCAAGTTTCAACTTTCAACTCCCCATAAAATGTACACTTACACATTTATCCTCATAGGAACATATTTTAAGTTTTACATATGTATTTGTCAAATTTGTTGAGTTTTTAGTATCCTTTTTTTTTTTTCTAAAAAAAAAAATAAATAAAATAAACACAGGTAACCCCAAGCTCATTAATTAAAGGATCAAATTATTGTTTTGAACAGCATAAAAATAAATATGTAATTTTAGATATAGCTTATAATAGTAGAAGAATTGGAAGCACTGAGTATATTAGCTCACTTTTATTTTTGCGCTATGTTAAGCTCTGTACACGTAATATTACAGTTATGTTTAATTAATAAGGCCTCTAACAGTAATTAGCATATGATTTTATTAACATGAAAGTAGGCCAGCAGCCTCACTCATTAACTAAATGGGATTCAGGATGGTTATTGATGCCTTGACTTGATGTGACATGGATGATAAAAAAACAAAACAAAAACAATAAAACATCAGAACTGAAGAAGCAGCTGAACTAAGCGCTCCCCCTGAGAAAATATTTAATAATAATAATAATAATAATAATAATAATAATAATAATAATAATAATAATAATGGGGAAATAAAGCCACCACAAGCTTTCTTTGTAACTATAGCAACTTCTAACTTCTTTGAGACACTTATACTTGCATGGAAATAGAGTTTAATGAGTTTAATGACATACTGTGGGACATTCTAGACAACACCAGTAACACCAGAAAGTTACACAGTGCATCTTTAATTAAAAGAAGAATCATTGATGCTAGACCTTTTGTATTTTAGTCACGGCAGAGAGGGCAATTAATTCCTCATTTGCACTTTCTCTAAAATGCCTTCTGGCTGCCATATTTGTTTTTGTGTTTTGTTTTGTTTGTTTTCCTTATAGCTACATATAGAGCCTGAAGCACCAGAGTGGACGTGCCTCTTATTTTAAACCTGGAAATCAGAACATTCAGTCACAGCACTGCATTTCCAGCACTTCACTTTCCGTCAAGAGTTCATTTTGCTGAAGAACCAAATTGTGAATAAATCGGTATTATTAAATTCACCCTTCATATCTCTCTTAAAGCCAAGGCAGTTACAGGGAGCTCTGCTTCGTCAGCGGATCCCAAAACCTTAAAGGTTTAGTCAGGTGGACCAATTATATAAGCAGGAGTATATCTTGAAAGGTAAAAAAAGATTATGTCAAAGTCTGTGACAAAGGCTAATGCATTGACAGAAAAAATGAGATTAAATTTTGAGCAGCTATAATAGAGAAAAATACTGTATCAGAAATTAGAATTAGGAAGATTTATGTAAAGAGGAAAATTCTATAGCTGTTAATGAGAGGTGCATGCAGTGGAAGTGAGATCAGATGATGAAGAATTATACACAGAATGTAGACGCTTTTGACATAAGTGAAAAAAATGTATAACTTTTTTTGTAAATGCCTTGGTTGCTCCTGTTAGTTACTTGCCTGGATCTAACAAACTTCTTCAATACTTAATAAAGATGTGAGTCTGGTCGCCTGCGAATCACCCTGTTTTCAGATGAGCATGATTGACAGGTGGACCAACCAGTCAGGGACATGCATGATCTGTCAGTATCAGAAAAAAAAAAAAAAAGGAAACAAATATCACGGGGGACTGAATCAATGAGCACAGCACTAAACTTTGTTAATCTGAGCTGAGAGAAACTTCTTTTTATTTGTAAACCAAAGGTGAGCTCCTTCTGAAAAAAAAAAGAAAAGAAAAAAAAAAAAAACAATAAACAAATGCAGCAATTGGTTGAGCTTGCAAAGGGCATGGGACTGATATCAATCTGTATAAAGACTACAGAGAGAGAGACATTTTGCAGTTCGCTTTTACACACTGTTAATGTCAATCTACCTAGGTTCTATGTGGAAACTTAATTAAAATATTGTGAAACCATAAATTCCTAACCATAAATTAAAATAACAGATCTGACTTGTAACTTCGCCATGTTACCTCTTAATCTTCAAGCTTAAAGCCATACTGTGGAACATTCCAGGTAAACCAATAGCACCTCCATGGAGACCAGCAGATAGTGGACGCTCTTTAATCATATCAAACCAACAGACTTTGTTAGAGGCTGGAATCAGGTTTCTATAATGTGGTGTCTACAGTCCACACCAGGGCTGTTCTGTTGTGGATGTTTTTCCATTGTCTTTATTGGTTTTCCCTCAGGGTGCACTGGATTAATTAGTGGTTATTTCTAATCAGTGCATCAGAGCTGTGCCCAGTGTCAGTTAGGCTCTCGCTCCCCGGTGAACCTGGTGAAGGGAAGTGGGTGGCCAGCTTGTTTTAAAAGGTAAAATCTTTAATTAAAACTTTACAAAGAGGACATCTCATTTGGGTCAAATGAGGATACAGTGTTTGTAACTGTCTTGCCTCCTATCATAACAACACAAGTCAGTGGTTTTGTTTACAACTGAACTTATACAACACAACATCAATGCACAATTCAGAGTTTTGGTGCCTGGGAAGTTGTTCATTGTTATACTGACAGATAGAGGTCCAATGTGGACATTGGCTGAATGGCGATGAGTGGCTAGCACTTGGTATTGTGATTTTAAAGAGGAGGTATTATACAATTGATCAGTTTAAGCTTTGTACCATGTTATTACATTGTTCCCTTATCAGTTTGCTCTAAGATTCTTTCCAATGCTCATCCTAAAAGCCCACGTCATCCATGCTCCCACAAGACAATTCTCTATAAGTATACAAGTGCATGAAACAAATCTGTACCCAACAAGTTCACAAACCTGATGTACGAAGTGCAGTAAGTCATTAGCAGGATGCACGCTGACTCTGTTGATAGTGTCTGAAAGGGGAGCATCAAAAACTGAAGTTAAAGTTATAAAACATGTTAATGCCCCCAACAACACTAAAAATCACAACAGGTAAAATCCTTCAGCTAAGCTAGTCTTGACCAAGCCTAGTTGCTGACAGTTTGCCCAAGCAGAGTGGAAGGATGGGTCAAATGCAGAGGACAAATTACCCTGTGGGGGCAATAAAGTCTACCTTAACCTTAACTTCCAGTGCATTTACACTGGACAGTCAAAGTGCTTTACATTAAGTTAATATATAGCCTTTCACTACTCACACACACACACACACACACCCACACACACACACACACACACACACACACACACACACACACACACACGAAGAATCAGGGCAATTAAGGAAACACAATAACAGAATGCTTTGGTGAGAGCTGATCCTTATTGGAATAGTGCTTTCCATCTCTATGACAACGGCCTTTAGCATAATATAACACATGCAGTCGTAACTAAAAAGACAATAATAACTCAAATATCATCATGGGGGCGTTTAAGCTTTGTGTGTGTGTTAAACTACTTTTGGCACCATCTCTCTAGTCCACTCTCTGCCTTCATTTAATTGTGAGTCCTTCCACTCAGCTTGTGACCTTCGTCTGTTATAATCAGTCTTGTTTCCGCTGTAATAGCCGGGATAATGCTGAGGGGAGTTCTCCTCTGCTGCCTGTCGGGACCCAGGGTGGTAGAGAGCACGCTTGGGATCCACAGTCCTCATTTGGGAGCCTGTGTGCCCACTGGTGTGAAGAGGTAACAAACCGTTGAAAGCAGGGCCTCCCATTCACAGATCTATCTCATTACTCTACAGAAATGCCTTAAGATCACTTTAAAGCAGCAAGAAAGGGTCAGCTGTTCTTCCACAGGCCTCCAATATCATTTGCACAAAGCTAGGATTTTATCAAGCATCCGTGTATTGTTGATTCTCTTGTATTTGTTTTTATCATAGTCCTGGCCTATCTCGTTTACTTATGACTATTTTTTTATGTTTATATCTAGTTCTATTTCTCTTTCTAGTCAGTGATCTCTCTCTATTTCTCTCACTTTCTTCCTCACTTTATCTATCTACGCAAAATTGACTCATGTGAGCTTTAAACTTTTATTATTAATCTGTCGACATCTACACAGCTCAAAATGATCTGTTCCACCTTGTGATGTCATGAAGCAGGAGTTTTCAAATCAAAAGCTGTGTTAATATCTTTTGTTCAGTGGAGATTGGAAAATCCATGGTTCAAATCATCCAGATGATTCTAGTGAAGATGTATGGAGTTTAAAAACACAATGGAGCACTTCCTGTATTACCACATGGCATCACAAGAGTGTTTTTGATTTGAGAGGAAAAACACAGAATAAATATGGAGGGTTTGTGTGTTAAACAAGTGTGAAGGAAACAAAACACAACTCCAGGTATGTTTGTGATGAGGAAACAACGTGTTTGTGAAATCCCTCAGTCGTCCAGGTAGGATCCATACCAAAGGAGAAATTCTATTCTGCTCATCCAAGCTGCTCCAAGTTGACAGAATTAAATTTCTCCTTTGCTATGAGGAAACAATATAATAACATAGATCAGAAAATAATGTAAAATGGGCTCTTTAATTTAGGAAAATAACTACAATTAGTATTCTGTATTCAATACATGGTAGATGTATTCAGTTACTTCTCAACACTGTCTGTAGTAGCCTATTTGCAGGAGTAACTAGTTTTTAGAAGCCAGAGGGGCTGCTTCTTAAGTGAATACTATATGCATGTGTTTGTTTTCTTCACTAGCACAATCCAATTTCCAAAGTTGAATTCTCAGTCAACTTTGGGGCCTGATTTTAATGTGGATGCAGAGACAGGCATGGCTCAGGATCGATGGATGTTTCTTAATCTTCTTTTTCTTTCCAAAAGTGTTTCTGTGGGGTTTTGTACAAATAACATGTAAATACATCTTTTATCACACGTGTTTGTGACAGGAGAGCGAGCACACTATGACCCTTAGGCAGGTACAGGCTGAGGAATGACCAGTGAGCTGTGTGCCTATGACACTTTTCACTTTCGTCTTCATCTGCCACAGAGGGCCAAGTTCGTGTCTACAACGTTAAATGGTCAATCGATATGAGGCATCTTTAATAAACTACAAAAAAACAAACAAACTGTAAACTAAACGCAACTCTATTACTAAAATAAATAATATGTGTACACTGCACTATATTTTTAGTGTTTTTAACACAAACCTTATTACCCCTTGATGCATTTCACAGCCCTGTTTTAAGACGTGTGTGAGGCACATGTGTTGGTGGTGATTTGTCCATAATAAGGCCTTATGTCATTATTTTTAATTACAGAGCCAAACACAGTCCCCAAAGGGCTGGAGCACAACCTTATTACTTTATTCAGTCTGTTTATACATGGATAGGTAATATTGAATTAATGTTCATTAGAAGGAGCTAATGAGAAGGCCTGCTGCGCTGTGCCCCACACTGGCTTTGAGTAGGTGACAGGTCCTTACAGTGCCTGGAGTTGAATTTGAACCATGAGTGAACATGTTAGCATATAATCCCCCTGGTACCATTCACTCTGACAGTATTCATTTTTAAAACACAAGACATTCCTGTTTCCAACAGCAGACCAACTGAGGACAACCTTCTCACAGATAGATCTGAAGTGCATGTTCTTGGGGTAAAACTATGTCCATGCATGAGGTTGATTTCTGATAATCTGAGCTGAATGTTGCTCTGTAATTGTCATTCAGACAAGTCTGACTGCAATTAGCTCCAACAGCTGTGGGCACAATGGCAAAAACGCACTGAAGCCTTGTTACTGAGAATAATGAGAGATTAATTTGACTGTTGATGTGTGAAGTGAAATGTATATAGATGAATAAAGATCACATTGTTCAGAGTGACTCCATCATGTCAGGTTTTACAGCATGCCCAAAATGGGCTCTGGTTAAAATAAACTTTTTTTAAAAATATTATTATTTTTTTCATACCAATACCAATTATTAAATTATTGAAGAATTCATTCATAAATGCCCGCGCGCGCGCGTGTGTGTGTGTGTGTGTGTGTGTGTGTGTGTGTGTGTGTGTGTGTGTGTGTGTGTGTGTGTGTGTCTAAATTCAAAATATCGTACCCCTTCTTGTGGCTGCCAAACAATCTGCCATCTTTGGCTAAATCAGCTCCATCCACAGTATTTTTACAACAGACTGGGCAGCAGAATGGGTAAGTGAGGTGGAGCAGCTAAATCTATTATAAAATCCACAGTGAGATGATGTGTGGCTGGTCAGTTTGTTTGTGTTCCCATGGCGACGTGAGCTGGCACTGTGTTTATGCCCAAGGGACTCAGTGTTATCGCTCCCCAAAGAGAGAGGCAGCGAGCCAGACGTGGGAGAGGAGACCAGCGTCACCCTGCCAACTTTGTAATGATATAATGTCATTTCAGGCCATTCTACCAAGATGATCAGAATATCCAGGCTTCTTCATACATGCAGAACTTAAAGCCGCACTTACACAGCAGACTTTGACTGGATGTGGATTTATTATTATGCACAACACTTTGACTTTGAGACACTCGCCGTGCACTGGAGACTGGATGTGTTTTGGTTGGATATAAGATTCACACTGCATGTTTCTTCAGCTCTTCTGTTTTACCGGTAAGTGAGCATCTGCGCCGTGGTTTCAGGTTGTATAGAGGATTTTCCAAGGAAAGAGAAACACAGCGACTGTTTGTCCTTTTTCAAATGCTGAGCAAGTGTGACACCACCACCCCTCCCCCACAGCTACCTAAGTAGAAATGCCTCCTCCTTATACTAGAAATCATTCTTGTTTTCAGTTGATGCGCATTCAGAATTGCTGAATGAATTGCTGTTGAAGTTACTTGTCCAGAAGTAATTTAGCGACCAACGTGTCAATCTTTAGACCCTTCGTCTTCTTCAGTGCATGCCATCGCTGGGAGAAATCTCCAAGAATCAGTTTGCTTTCGCTCCTTTTCCCCTTCTCTTCTTTAATGACACCAAAATACGTTGCTATTGGTGTGCTGCTGATCATCCAATGACTGCACAGGGCCGTGACTAGCACCAACCCCCGAGGGCTGGTCCCAGGTCCAACCATTCCAGTTAGTACGTTGGAAAGTAGTACATCCAGCAGTCCACTTTGGACCCCCAAAAGGGGGTGGCACGGATCCCTTTACGCAGTAGAAACACTCAGGGTCCTGTCCCATATCCTATGGAAACGAGGCTTATGTAACATTCATGGTGGGGAGAGTGTTACCTACTTGTCTTTAGGGCGATGATGTCATTGCCTTGTCTGGAATGTTCCACAGCATTACATTTATATATCCATGGAAACAAGCAGGTGATGTCAATAGGCCAAGTTACTGGTCACAAATTAACCCACTCTAAGCAAGAAAGTATGCTTTTCAAAGTATTTTATATTAATTCTTGTAATTTCATAAATTTCATAATGTGAAATAGTCCAGGCAAAGCAATTACATGTCAACAAGGAGACAGGACACACATACTCTAGCCTTTAATACAGCATCGAAAAGGGTAATTCAGCCAAGATTGAAGTCAAAGACATCTTTAAACTGGTTAAAACAGTAACTGCTTGCATTAAAGTTAGTTGTTAGCAGATTTGGCTTTGGGTACATTATGTCATTGTTTTGATCAGTATGGTTTGATGGTCAGTAAAGAGCTATGTGCAAAGTTGCTAATTACATTCATACCTAAGGGTTTATTTATTTATTAGCATAAAGAATAAAGCATTTGTCCAAAAACTTTTCTGAGTTTTAGAATATGCTCTTTAAGTGGCCATTCAGTATCAGTATAAGGGAGATACATATTTATTGTAAACTGTTGATCCAGAGTATAAATATAAACCATTATATTATTTTGTCATACTGGACTTGTAATACCTGTTTTTTTTTGTTATTGACAGGGACATGTTGAGAAGAAAAAGCCCTCTGGAATCTGCTTGTTGAGATATAAGCTCATAACCACTACCACCAAACTCCACACATCTATAATGCATGACAGGCTCCAGTGCGTGTCACGTGTAGGACTCACACACTGTAGATCCCTCCGCCGCCCATACACAGGAGACTATATGACCGAGATACACATGATCCTGGACATGTCTCCCATGGGACATTTCTGTTTCCATGGGACATTTCAGTCTTTGCCCTGAAGTCCTGTCAGTCTGAATCTGTCCAACATCTACTGTGGCCCAAGCAGTCAACCAGGACACATCAGTCTGGGGATTACACATGCAGGCTGTTTCTGCTGCTCTATGGGGCAGGGAGTATAGACTGTATAATAGAAGTGGACTGAGAGAGTGTGACGTCAGCCATGCTGTTTAGATGCAAACAACTGAAGCTTATCGAGGCTAGCAGTTATAGCGGCTAATCTGAAACCAGGGACCATACTGGGAAATCCAGGCACTAAACCAAAGAGCCAATTAGGAGTGAAACTGGTTTGGACTGGGGCTGGCGCTTAGCAACAAAGCTGTCAGTCAACCTGTTACTAAATTTATTTTTATTTTTTATTTTGGTGAAGACATTTCATTTCATTCAAATCTTTCAATTCTGAGTCACCTGCTGGTCTGTTGGCTGAATCTGTACTGCAAAATGGGATAGTGGAGTGGTAGTAGTAGTAGTAGTATTAAAATTGTCCAGTTAACAACTTTTAGAAAACTTTGTGACTATGGAACATGTCTGCAGTTTTTATCAAAATTTATATTGCTATTTTTAACATAATTTGAGATATATAAAGCTGTATAGATGTCACAGAGATGAAACGTTAAACCTTAATCTAAGTATTTTATAATTTAAGAAATGCAAAATGTGTAAAGATATCAAATGCAAAAGACAATGCAAAAACACAGCTCAGAATCTTGCAATATAGATTTTTTTTCCCCCTTTACATGTGTTTTATAGCTCATAAATACCTTACAAAACATTAATTGATACCATATGCACTGCAGGCTTGCTTTTCCATAGATCTGACCATTAACCTGTCTCCACTGATTACCAAGTTTATTTCCATACTGTAGAATAATCAAGGCAAAACAGTAATATCTCCACCAGAAAAGTTACACAGTGCACCTTTAACAGGTCTCTGAGTCCATAGTGAATGGCACACCTGCTGTTGGAGCCTTGGTGAAACCCACAAGCCGAACAATGGCAGTCATTAGCAGTAGCATCCCCCTGGGTATGACATCCTATAGTTGCTCTGGTTTTCCAAATCCTCCAGTTATACAGTGTGAAACAGGGTGATGAACGCTCATCTGAAAATGTGTAGAAACCCATTGGGCTTAACTCTGTCTTAATGTTTTATTGGCTGTGGAGGCTTCATCAGGTCAAGTGGTGAAAGAAGTGTGAGACTGAGACCAGGTCATTGGGATTCAAGAGGCGAGTTTGATAAATGGTAATGGTAATAAAGTGGCGGGTGAACAAGATTTATCTGTCCGGATTTCTGTGGCCCGAATACAGCCAGCTCCGTGCCCTCCAGTAAATGCTCTCTTCTCTCTTGTTTCTTCAGTGTGTAACAGTTGCACAGCATGACTGCAAGAATGAACAACCAGCAGGGATCTGAGAGTCCCCCAGGACCCACCATGTCAGCCAGATAGAACCAAGATGGAGTAAGCCTTTGTTTGGAGCTGTGTGCTGCACTTCATCAAATACAGAGCCTCTGATTGTTCTGTGGGCCATTAGCACTGAAGCACTCACAGGTACAGAGCAAAGAGGAGGGATCTACCTCTGTGACTTTGGGGCATTCAGTTTTTCTCAGGACTTCCTCCATTGAAGACTGTGCAATTGATATATAAGGCCCATAGCTGCTCTTAGCCAGACATCAATGGTGGTAAAATTACATGACCAGTAAAAATAAAATACTAGAAGAATAGGTGTTTTTTACATTTTTCACTTTTTTTAAAGGTGCATTGTGTAACTTTTTGGTTGGGAGTATGTCACCCATTTGTTTTTATGGATATGTAACTGCTCTGCCTGGAATGTTCCGCAGTATGACATTAAACAGCTCTACCTTACATTTAGTCAATTACAGGTGGTTTTATAGCTCAAAAATACCTAGAAAAACAGGCATTCTGACTGTGAGCAGGGGTGCTTTTTCACAGATCTGACCTGTAACTTGGCCTGGTTTGTTCTCCATGAAAATGGAAATGTTTAATGCTATACTGTGAAACATTCCAGACAAAGCAATCACATCTCCATGGAGAAAAGCATTTGACAGACCCTCCACCAGAAAAGTTTCTGCAAGCGCACAAATGGCTCTTCCTGGGTTCCACTCTTCAAAATCAAAGCATAACACACTGACCGCACATTTCTTGAGTTGTTTGTTTGTTTGTTTGTTTGTTTCTGATTATGTCATACAGATGGGGCACAAGTTTTCTCTATTAATTACATTGTACTTTGCCATGAAATATCCAAAAGGTAAATTCACAAATGTTGAACCTGATATTTTCTATGATTGACTAGACTAATTTTTGTTGCAATTACAGCATAAATTAGCATTTTAACATTAGGCATTTTATCTGACCCTATCTGTATTTAAGTATTATTGGCCAATAAAATGTTGTGATGTCATCTGAAACCAGCAGTTATCAGATAACCCAATAAAAGGATTTGACTATTGATGTGTTTGCAGGTACAAAATCTGATCATCTAAAGGTAATTATTTTTCAGAGTACTTTTCTATCATATTTTACTCCTTAACACATACGTATTTTACTACTTAAAGAATCCCTCTCTAAAAATCCCTCAGTCGTCCAGGTAGAATCAATGGCAAAAGGAGAAATTCAGTTTGTCAACTGGACAAAAGTTTATTTGGTCGAATACGTTTCGCAGCTCATCCAAGCTGCTTCTTCAGTTCTGGTCAGACGCTGGTGGACACTGCTTTATATCTGTCTGAAGGGAGGAGCCAACTACAATGAAATTACTCTGAAACTACCACACCTACTTGTTTACAGTTTCTGATTGTTAGCTAGGCCTATTGGACTGAGTTGCACTGAGTGTGGGCTCATATTAGCAGAACCATTCAGGGCCATAATAGGTGTTTTCACACCTCTAGACCTGACCTGGCTAACCCTATTGTTTTTGTTGTTTGTTTTGATTTAGGTTTGAGGATAGAGTTATAAATGGGAGACAAATGATGTCTGAGACCTCCATTTCTGTTCATGGAAGGATTCTCTTTCTTGACAAAAATAGCCTCTTTAACTCCCCTCTCAAACCAGTTCTTTTCTCTGGCCAAGATCTGGACCTCACTGTCCTCAAAGGAGTGGCCTGTGGCTTTTAGGTGGAGATGTACGGCAGACTGAGGTCCACTATGGCTCCCTCGTCTGTGTTGATACATCCTTTTGTGAAGTGGCTGTTTTGTTTCTCCAATGTAGCGCTCACTGCAGTCTTCACTACACTGAATGGAGTAGACCACATTGCTTTGTTTGTGGCTTGGTGTTTTGTCCTTTGGATGGACCAGTTTTTGTCTTAAAGTGTTTGTGGGTTTGAAATAGACTGGGATTTCATATTGTCTGAAGATCCTCTGTAGTTTTTCAGAAACATCAGCCAGGTAAGGAATAGTTACACCCTTTCTCCTGGGTTCTGGTTCTCTGGTGTTTTTTAGCTCTTTTTGTTATACTGAACACCCATTTACTTAAAGGTTGTCCACTGTGCACTAGTCTGTCTTTCCTTAAGATATGATGTTTTTTTAGTGTTCAAATACACTAACTTCAATTTACAGATCAGATACATCCAGACTGGTTATTCGAGCATCTTAAGTGTAATTTCTTGGACCACTGCTTTTTACGTCTTCTTGAGTAAAATCATTTGGCTATTTGGCTATCCATCTCTAGAAAGTTGGGCAAAGATAATCATGAAAGTTTAATATGAATGTACTGCATATATTTTAAGAATGAGTGATTATAATGATATTTCTATGGTACTTTCTATCCTGTAAGTTAAAGTACCTATTAGATCCAGCAACTATTGATTCCATGTCACTTTCTTATGGTGACTTCCAGTTGACCCTATTCGTTATGTATTCCTCCTGTAGTTCCCTCTGATTCAAGATAACATAAATAAGAGACAGACTGGGATACAGATGAGCGTTCCTGGAGGGCTGTTGCGTTCACTGACCTTCGTAAATCATATTCACTCTAATGAAGTGCTCTGGGGGGGCTGCATACATGAGACAAAGCACCCTGAGGAACATTACATGGTCTGAATGTGAACGCCACATGAGATTGATAGATGCTTTTTGTCCACTTACAAGCCAAACAAGTTGTGGGATTAAGAGTCTTGTGATTGCTTTGTTTGTTGTTGACTACTGGAATAATAATTTCCTTACGCTTGATGTTACAGACTTTTTAAAAGAAAGAAGAAAATTAAAATCAAAACATGAGATAAATAGCTTTCTACTGCTGTGAAATCCATTTTAAGACTAGTTTCTTTGATATTAATTATATCACCAGTCTGTTGTACTCTGTCAGTCATTATGGAAATGCGGGTCCCAGGGCTCACTACATCCATCACTTTCAGTGCGTTTTCTATTACATGTATTGTAATTATATGTAGAGTTACTGCAGTTGGGATGAAAGCTTCAGCTCTCAATATGTTTTAAGGCCCTTTGATCCATGTCTGGGAATTTTCAAAACGTAATTAATAAACCCTTTGAGCACAACACTGAGGCATCAATATGAGTGAGTGTCAGAGAATAGTGGCGTAGTGCACTATATCATGTGGAGATAAATGGTCTGCTAAGAAATTCAAATATTCTTGTTGATCAGAGAAAATGAGTCATAATGTCAGGAAAGCTGCCTTATGAGAAGCACAAATGCAACAAAAGTTAAAGCTGAAACTTAGAAAAAGAAGGTTAAGTTTGTTGTGGTGAAACATGGAGGAGGAAATTTCTATTTAAAATTTAAGTTCATGGATAATGACTGCAATAACAACAAATGATCTTCACTTTGAGAGAGAGAAATAGGGAAAGAGAGAGAAAATAGGGAGAGAGAGAGTGAGAAATGGAGAAAGACAGAGTGACAGAGAGACAGAGAGAAGGGAATAGAGAGAGAGAGAGAGAGAAATAAGGAGAGAGAGAGAGAAAGTGAGAGAGAGAGGGGGAGAGAGACAGAGAGAGAAGGGAATAGAGAGAGAGAGAGAGAAATAGGGAGAGAGAGAGTGAGAAATGGAGAAAGACAGAGTGAGAGAAAGATAGAGAGACAAGGGAATAGAGAGAGGGAGAGAGAGAGAGAGAGAGAGAAATAAGGAGAGAGAGAAAGAGAGGGAGGGGGAGAGAGACACAGAGAGAAGGGAATAGAGAGAGAAATAAGGGGAGAGAGAGAGAGAGACAGAGAGAGAGAGAAGGGAAGAGAGAGAGAGAAATAAGGTGAGAGGGAGAGAGAGACAGCAGAGAGAGAGAGAAGGGAAGAGAGAGAAAGAAATATGGGGAGAGAGAGGGAGAGAGAGAGACAGCAGAGAGAGAGAGAGAGAGAGAGAAGGGACGAGAGAGAGAAATAAGGGGAGAGAGAGAGAGGGAGGGAGAGAGAGAGACAGGAGAGAGAGAGAAGGGAAGAGAGAGATAGAGAGAGAGAGAAATAAGGTGTGAGAGAGAGAGGGAGAGGAAGAAGAGAAGAGAAGAGAGAAATACTATATATATAGAGAGAGAGAATAGATTGGAATAGTAATAAGTGTCAACATGACAACAGCCTGAAGCCAGTACACCCAAAAAGTCTTAATTTCTTATAAACTTATGTAAACTACACAGTAGGTCATACATCACAAAATAATATAATAAAGAGCAAAAAATAAGTAGCAAAATAGCAAGAGAGTGTTGTCAAATAAGGCAAAATTCTGCAATTGTATATGTACAAGTAAAAATAATAATACAGAAATATAGTAATATAAATATATCTGAGCTATACAAGAGGCACATAAGGAGAGACATGAAAAATGAAATAATGATTGGCAGGGCATAGGGTCATAACATGTGGTCTTTAAACTGAAATATATACATACATGCAAAAGGTTCAAAATGTGTCTAAATTTTGCCAGAGAAACATTTATTTCAGCAGAGTTCAGTTTCTAGTTTCATGTTGTGTTGGCGTATGTAAAACTCGGCTTGTTTGTAAGATTATTCATATCCAAATGGCTGATCATTGCAACAAGGGTTGGTCTGCATCTATAGCTTAAGGGAAAAAACAAACTCCACGGATATAATTCATTCTATTCAAATCTGACTTTTTCTCTTTGTCCTGTGTGGCACCAGTTCTTGAAATACCAGTTTACACATCTATTCTCTTTTATACAAAACAACAACATGTGTGATTAAGTAAACATGACCTAATTCCTCTACATCTACGTCGTCAACGTTAATTACAGAAAGCAGTTCATTAATATTCGCCCCTGCCCCCATGCTAACCGCAGCCCACCTGTTCCACTCATAGAGATTACATTAGGGCTGAACATGGGACCAGTGAGGAGGCAGCCATTTTAGTTTTGGCAGATGCTCCAAACAGAACAGACTGTGTTAATCCTGGCCGTCTGACTGCATTTAAATGGTCATCTATCACTTTGAGCATTATGGTATGTGAAAAGGGAGGGTCCAGTGCTCTAGGATATAGATCACAGATTACATTGTAAAATAACAAGTGACAATATACAAGATGGTGCCAAGTGAAATTGGTTTGTAGCTGAAGTTGAAAAATGTGGTCTGACAAAGTAGCAAAAGAGGCTATAGCAAAAATGCTCATACTTTTCAAATAGACACTCCATGTCTCTATGGCGATGTTATTGAATTAGTTTCAGTTCTTTCATTTATTATTTTTTTCTTCCTAAAAGACCAGTTCATACGCAAAGTAATTCAAAGTGCTTTACTGAATGAGAAATACATTAAAATCACAATACAAACAAACCAAAATATAAATAATCATCATAGAATAAACAAAGAAAAGACATTAAAGAGAGACAATTAAAGAGACATTAAATGAGAGAGAATGAGAGAGAAGAGTGCAGAATGAAAGTGTATACTTATTATAAATCAAAATGCTCTGTTCCACCTTGTGATGTCATGCTCTGAGGTATATGTATGATTGCGGAAACAATATTATAACACAGATATTAAAAAAATAATAAAAAAATACTGCAATATAAGTGAAACATTTCAGACCAAACAGTAACATCTCCATAGAGACAAGCAGGTGAGGGACCCTCCATCAGAAAAGTTACTGTCTTTAGGTAAGAAAGAAAAAATGTTTGATATCAGAAACTTTTTAAAACATATTTTTACTATTATTATTGTACACACTGCTACAATTTAGCTTGAATTACCATTGTGAGTTGAAAGTACTGAAAGATGTCATGATTGCTCTGATGAAAAATACTAGCTCCTTTAAATGTGTGGCTATTGCACATTTTCATTTATTATTTTTTTTTTTTCTTGCTGAAAGACCTTGAAAGAGTTACACGGACATTAAACTATTAGATCTGAAAGAATTGAAAAGATCTGTGGAAGATTACAGGCTCTACTACATATGAGAAGTGCTGGCTTCTGTGTGGTGAGTCACAGTTCCCACTGATAGTAAAGTGCACATTTGGCTCTGTCACTCTGGCACACTCCTTTAATTGAGCATGAGTCACTAAAATGAGAAAAACCCTCCAAACTAAATGAGAGGAAGTGAGTAGTCATCCAACCTGAGCTAAAAAGACCCAAGTAGCATCAACAGAAGAGAGTACAAGACTGTTACACTCATCTGATTGAAACATAGTTAAAGTGATTCTGTTTAAGCTTTTGTCAAAATTCTCACCTCGTTTTTATGAGTTGTGCATTGTATAACTTTTCTGGTGGAGGGTCCGTTAAATGCTTTTCTTCATGGAGATGCTATTGCTTTGTTTGGAATATTTCACAGTATGGCATTAAACCTTTCTATCTTAATGGAGACCAAACCAGACCAAGTTACAGCTCTGTGGAGATGCAGCCCCACTCACAGTCAGAATGTCTGTTTTTCTGAGGTATTTTTGAGCTATAAAACCACCTGTAATTGAGTAAGTGTAAGGTAGAATGGTTTAGTGTCATACTGTGAAACATTCCAGGCAGAGCAGTGACATATCCACAGGAACAAGCAGGTGACGGACCCCCAACCAAAAAGTTTATAAATGTAATAAACAAAAATAAACTGAAAATAACTCCAAACCCCATGTGCACCTATTATCCCCTCCCCCAGCCAGCCAATACTTTAGTTACCTGTAATATTTAGGGTTATTCAGTCTGATTAAAGAAGGGCTCCCAAATCTCATTGAATAGTTGTAGTTTTCCATTAGTCTTACATATAAGGCACTCATGGGAGGCGGTCTCAGGTAGAGTTGTAAACCATTCTGTATATGTGGGGTTCTCGGGTGTCTTCCAATACTTAAGGATCACTCTCTTTGCTGTAGTAAGGGCTACTTTTACCCATGTTGCCTTATTATAACTACAGTTTTCCTTTAAATCGACTTGGTTTAAGATGCATAGGGTTGGATTAGAGAGAATATTAGAGAGAATATTCACTCCTCATTGCTCATTTTTGTTATAATTTTCTCCCAATAGATATTAATATTAGAGCATGAGAAGAACATATGAGTTATGCTCCCACTGTCTGTATTGCATCTCCAACAGCGATTTGAGCTGATAAGCCCTGCCCTATGCATCATAACTGGCGTCCAATAGTCTATTGAGAATTTTAAACTGAATCAATTTAGATCTTGCATCTCTCATAGGGATCAACTTTTTTTTTTTATTATTATTTTTTTTTAATCAATGTGACCCATTCCTTTTTCCCAAAGTTTATCTTAAGATCTTTCTCCCTATAAATGTAATGGTTTGACATGCATCAGATGTGACATGCATAGAGGGTTTTCTATAGCTGTTACCATATACAAATTCCGTCCTCAGACCTAAATCAAAACTAAGAAAACAATAGGGTTAGCCAGGTCAGGTCCAGAGGTGTGAAAGCACCCATCAGGGGCCTGATTATGCTAATGTGACTCCCCACTCAGTGCATTTCAATAGACCTAGCTAACAAACAGAAACTGTAAACAAGTGTTAGTGTGCTAGTTTCAGAGTAATTTCATTGTAGTTCGCTCCTCCCTTCAGGCAGATATAAGGCAGTGTCCACCAGCGTCTGACCAGAACTGAAGAAGCAGCTTGGATGAGCTGCGAAACGTATTCGACCAAATAAACTTTTGTCCAGTTGACAAATTGGATTTCTCCTTTGCCAGGTTTCCAAACAACCATACAATAAAAAAGGCCCAAAGTAATTTCACACAATAGTTTTACACACTTTTATACTTTTATATTCTTGAGTAAATGTTTAAACTAACATGAAAAATAAATAAATAAACATAGTTAAAGAAAATTGTGTTTGTAATATGTAAATTGTGACAAAGAAGGATTTAGAACTCAGCTCTACTTCTTGTATTTTAAAAACCTTTTTCTCTTTTCTTTGCAAACTGCCACTTGACTGTGTAAAATGTAAAATTATTTTTAATATTTACCATAGGTCCTGTGGTGGACCAAACAGAAAGGCAAAGACAAGGGTATAAAAATAAATTTAAATTTGGTAAAGCCAAAAAAAATGTAATTTAACAAAAGCTCAAATTAGGCAAATAATATTTAACAAAAAGCTGGGCCCAACTAGGGTTAAGGTAAAGCAAACAGAACAAAACTAACCCAACCAGACAAAGAACAGGGTGTTTAAATGCAGGAGGACTAACTAAAACTGAACACAAGAGGGGGGATTACATTAAATAATTAACTAAAACTTAATCAAAGTAACAAGAAGGCAAATAATAATACAGAAAATAATAAGTGATAATAAAGTAACCTTAAACAAATTAGACAAACTAACTTAGCAAAACTAGGTAAATAGTGCTCCCCCCCTTTGTTTGGCGTAGATGGTCTCTACCAAGGGTCAACTCCTACTGGTCCTCAGTCTGGCCACTCAGAAAAAAAGAACAAGTGTGAGTAAATAATTCAGACTTGTATTAACTAAAACATGTGCACCCAAAATTAGAAAATATAAATGTAAATAAAGGAATTAAATTATGTGTGCTGTAATTAATTACATTCTTCTGGCCATAGTCAGGTTATAATGGATGCTGTTGAGATTCAGGCAAAACAAGGCGTAACATGGTTGTGCCGGACAAGGTTGTTCAAGGT
This sequence comes from Taenioides sp. WSHXM2023, assembly GCA_029959045.1. Taxonomy (NCBI): domain Eukaryota; kingdom Metazoa; phylum Chordata; class Actinopteri; order Gobiiformes; family Gobiidae; genus Taenioides; species Taenioides sp. WSHXM2023. The sequence goes on from CM057085.1 coordinate 13,598,980, forward strand.
GAAATATGGAAAGGTGCAGAGTGCAGAATAGCAGCATGGTAACCCCTGTGCAAATTGTGCTTCTGACTGTAATATCAGTATAGCGTATAGAGTTGTTGCACTAATGATGTAGTTTTTAATCTTTAGAAAATCCATAAAGGAGAGAGGTGTCACATCTGGGGAGTACCTTGATGGGTGGACATTGCACCCGCTTACGGGGTCCAGACAGCATGATGGTGCAAGCTGAGGATTGTTTGTGCTGATGGAAAGTATTGTTTTTACTCTTTACTTACTCAAGGGCCAAAGCTGGCAGTTAATTACACTTTATCGCTGATGAGTGCCACCTACTGGACAACAACACTAGTAACATACAATAAATGTGTTCCATACAGACCTTGTTAAATTGCACATATTATTTACATACACGTACAATTATTTACATTACATGTACATATTATTTAATTTAATATTATTCAATATTATTCTCTATGTCATCACAGTTAAATAAATACTTTAATTCTGACACTGAAAAGCAAATAGCTTCAAATGGGCTTCAGTTAAGCTATACTGTATGTGTGGGTGTGAATAGCACTTTTGACTATGAATACCTGGGTGCAGCGCCCACCCTATGCTGTTTACACCCTGGGTGTTAATAGCATTATTGACTACGAAGACCTGGGTGTAAATAGCATTTTTGTCTAGGAACACCCGGGTGCCCATCTACAGTATGTGCCACGCTAAATACACCTGGGTGTAAATAGCAACAATGGATATTTGCCCTGTGTGTGAATAACAATGTTAGCTATTTACACCCTGGGTGCAAATAGCACCTACCTTAACTTTAAATGAAATTAAAGTAATACTAACCCTGTGGAGTGGGGGCAGAGGTATCCACCACAGGTCCTATCCCACTGTAATTAATAAATGCTAGATGAATATATTTAATGTCATACCATGGAACATTCTAGGCAAAGCAATAACATCTCTATGGAGACAAGATTACACTAGAAACAATCTTGTGTAGGGTCTATAAATCTCAGACTGTCGACTTTATGGCATAAAAACAAGATTCTACAAGCATACACAACAACATTTCAGTGAATAAATACAATTATATCCAATTTCCTGAAAATACAATCTGCAGCTGTGAGACTGGATACTGGATTGTCTGGATGGACGCCTGGTGACAGATGTATCCGAGTTACTGGCCAATCAAAACAGCTAATGCACTGCACTCACTCATCAAGAATCTGTATTTATTGACTAGAGCATATGCACAGTTTTCTGCACAATTAACCACATTTACAGTCTGATTGCTCTGTCCATTATGTCTGAATGGAATGTTCAAAATGTTTACCTAAAAACAACAATGACAGCAGAGTAGTCAAGCACAAATTGTCCTGAAATGAAGAAGAAGGTTGAGCACTGCTCTTGAGAGTGGGCTGACAAGAAACTCCAGTATTTCAAAAGAGAAAAATTTAGAGACATTTTAGGTTATGAATGAATGCTTTTGTAGAGCTGGATAGTACATAACAGTCATACAAGTCAGAAATAGTTTGGCTGGTTAGTTCTAAAGGACAAAAAAAATACTTTTTATTTTTATTTTTTTAATTGTTAATTTTTGCAAACAATTACGGCCAACGTGTTTCGCCATTTTCATCAGTGAAAACTGAGCCCTAAAGGTGCATTGTGTAACTTTTTGGTTGGGGGTCCATTACCTGCTTGTTTCTATGGATATGTCATTGCTCTGCCTGGAATATTCCACAGTATGACATTAAACAGCTCTTCTTTACATTTATTAAATTACAGTTGCTTTTATAACTCAACAATATCTATAAAAACAGGAGTTATGACACTGAGTGGACCAAGTTACAGATCTGACCTGTAACTTGGTCTGGTTTGGTCTCCGTGATGATAGAAGGATTTAATACTAAAGCAATGACATCACGAAAGAGAAGCATTTGATGGACATCAGAAAAGGTACACAATCCACAACTTTTCTCTTTACTCTTTCTCAGCTCTCAAAATTACTAACATACTTGTATAAAGACAAAAATCCGAGGCACTCAGACTATATATTAGTCATTTAATGTGATAACTAGACTAAAAATATGTGTTAGAGCTATGTGTTTTGGCTGTGTGGGACCTTCTTCAGGGCATACAATAAAAAGATGCCAAGTGCTTTTAGTCATATGACAGGATCACATGATAACAGTTAGGACACACACACACTCAAATCCTAATGTTGTGATGTGGCATGATATAGAAATGTCCCTACCTAGTAAAAACAAAATACAGTCTGCAGTCATGTACTACACATACAGTAGATATGTCTGCAACATCCAGAAGAGCTAAAAATGCAACACATAATATAACAAGTTACCAGTGGATGATAAAAAGGCACATGCTTTTATTAGAAAAAATAGAAAAAAATACTACACCATATGTAGACATGCAGGTGGACCAGTACTGTAAATTCAATAATAATTTGGGTAAAACTTACTCAAAGGATGTACAATGACACCAAATATAAAAAATGGGATTATACTTATTATAATTTCAACCATGCTGTACCTAGTTCATGCAAATTCCCCTATGTGGTGTTCATTAACAGTTTACTACTCATATAAGTACTGCATAAATTGATTAACCATAAAGTGACCATAACCCTTCTCCTTTGCCCCGAGCTGAGCAGAGCAGAAACTTTGCATAATCTGCTGTTAATGAAAAGGTCAACCATTGTAATAAGCAGGAGGCGGTCTGTGCTGTTCATTTGTGCAAACATATCGCTAATCAAAAAGGGAGCGTGCACAGAGGAGATAGTGTAGAGGGAGGCTGAGCCAAGGCTTTTCAATCATGTTATCATACTCTATTAGGGTGTATACAGGGTGGGAAATAATCCATATACTCATGTAGTTCTCTTAAAACTTATTTGTAAGATAATGCACTTTCTGAAGCTCTAACATTATTGTAATTTTCCCTGGTTTCCTATATGTTGATAAATAAATAAATACATATATATATATATATATATATATATATATATATATATATATATATATATATATATATATATATATATATATATATATATATATATACATATAGATAGATAGATAGATAGATAGATAAGATATATACATATTCAGCCTATATTTCATCTAACATATTTAATTTTTTATTGCATGTATCTCCAATATGGTGCAATGTGATAAAGACTTCTTAAAACATAATTTTATCAGAATAAATTTAAGAGAAGGTTATTCTAATTTAGGACACTTTCTGTGTTTCCAAATGAGTATTTTTAATATCTATAGGTGCATGTGGAGCTTTTGCGCCACCTACTTGTGTCAGATGATATTGCTTAACCTGGAATGATCCACAGTATGGCATTAATCCTATCTACCTTACTTTTTTAAATACACGTGTTTTCATTCCCATAACACACACGTTGGCGTCACCTGCCCATCTCACAGGAGAAAGATAAGTTTCATGCCATACTTTGGAACAATCTAGGAGTAGCTTTTACATCTCCATGGACACAAGGTGATGGACACACCATAAGAAAAGTTAAATAGAGTAGAGATAGTGAATTTCCCAAATTTCTAGTTTGAAGTTAGATAGAAAGTACATAAAAATGAATAGAGAGAATCAGATTTTAAGCCTATGGCATGCTTAAGATAACTTCATGGTAATTGATCGTGGTCACATTTTTATTAACGCTTTTACACCTTGAAGGCACTCAAAGCACTTTACATCAATGTACACAGACATTGGTGTCTTGTCCAAAGACACAACAACAGTATTCATCCGTGGGAGCTAGAATCACACAGCCAACCTGTGGATCATTGGATCTGACAGCTCTACCAATGAGGTCTATGTTGAGAGCAGGATTCAACCTCCAACCTTCAGCTCAGTGGCCAAACACTCTACCAACTGAGCTATTGTTGCCCTATGGTAATAGCCTTTCTGTGATTAAGAAATCTAAAACAAGGAAGTAAAACGGGCATATGTTTTGAGTTGCTATTTCACCCATCCCCTTCCCCAATCCCACTGATACTGTATAGCCTGGTCTAAATGTAATTACAGAGCTAGCAGGTGTATAACATAAACACTGTGTCCTTCTCCACACACAGGCAGGTGGATCGAGGCACAGACCCTTTATCCCCTCATGCCTGGTTGAACATGATGTATGCAATGTGTCACATCCACTTTCCTATGGACTCAATGGGCCCTGAAATCACGGTACGAGACATACAGCAGCAAGGCAAAAGATTTTTAAGTGCATATGACAGGTTTACAGGGGTTTTCTAATTGTTCATTTGTTTCTTGGGATAACGCCTTTGTTACATATTTAGTATAGTTTTAGTCAGTTAAAATGGCATATGGGTGATGAAAAGTTGAAACTACGGCTGAGTTAAATGGAATATCTCTATCATTATCAATACACATCCAAAACAATTATCTAAAGGTTTCGATGTTCATTTAAGAAAATGGAGATCTGGGCGGCAGTCGAAGGCAGGGGCCTCGACGACCGGATCTCCGGACATGGAGACTAGCGCTGGGGACATGGAATGACCTCGCTGGGGTTGAGCGTTAGCGACTACATACAGTCAGCCTCACGCACAGTTTGGGCTCTGGAACCCAACTCCTTGAGGGGGGCTGGACTCTCCATTTCTCTGGTGTTACCCACGGGAAGCGGCGGTGGGCAGGGTGGGCCTGCTCATTGCCCCACAGCTCAGCCGCCGTGTGTTGGAGTTCACCCTGGTGAACGAGAGGGTCGTGTCCCTGCGCCTTTGGGTCGGGGACAGGTCTCTCACTGTTGTGTCAGCCTACAGGCCAAACATCAGTGCAGAGTACCCGGCCTTTTTGGAGTCCCTGGGAGGGGTACTCCATTGTTCTACTGTGGGACTTCAACACCCATGTGGACAATGACAGTGACACCTGGAGAGGGGTGATTGGGAGAAACAGCCTCCCTGATATGAACCCGAGCAGTGTCCTGTTATTGGACTTCTGTGCTAGCCACAGTTTGTCCATAACGAACACCATGTTCGAGCACAAGGGTGTCCTTCAGTGCATATGGCACCAGGACACCCTAGGCCAGAGGTCAATGATCAACTTTGCTGTTGTGCATTCTGACCTCTGCCCACGTGTCTTGGACACTCGGGTGAAGAGAGGGGCAGAGCTTTCAACCGATCACCACCTGGTTGTGAGTTTGGGCCACTGACAGAGGAGGAAGCCGGAAAGACCTGGCAGACCCAAGCATACAGTGAAGGCCCGTTGGGAACGTCTGGCAATGCCCTTTGTCAGGGGGGGCTCAGAGGCGGACTCGTCCATCACCCTGGCTGAAATCACTAAGGTGGTTGGCAAGCTCCTCGGTGGCAAGGCTCCATGGGTGGATGAGATTCGTCCTGAGTATCTTAAGTCTCTGGATGTTGTGGGGCTATCTTGGCTGCCACGACACGTCTCTGAAACATCACATGGCAGTCGGGGACAGTACCTCTGTTTAAGAAGGGGGACGGGAGGGTGTGTTCCAACTACAGGGGAATCACACACCTCAGCCTCCCAGGTAAGGTCTATTCCAGGGTACTGGAGAGGAGAATCCAACCGATGGTCGAACCTCAGCTTCAGGAGGAGCAGTGTGGTTTTTGTCCCGGTCGCGGAACACTGGACCAGCTCTATATTCTCCATCGGGTGCTCGAGGGTTCATGTGAGTTTACCCAACCAGTCCACATGTGCTTTGTGGATCTGGAGAAGGCATTTGACCGTGTCCCTCATGGTGTCCTGTGGGGAGCGCTCTGGGAGTATGGGTTAGGCAGATCGGTGCAGCGTCAGCAGTGATGTGGTCGCTGTATTGGACCATTGTGATGAAGAGGGAGCTGAGCCGAAAGGCAAAGCCCTTGATTTACTGGTCAATCTACGTTCGTACCCTCACCTATGGTCATGAACTTTGGCCAATGACCGAAAGGACAAGATCACGGGTACAAGCGGCTGAAATGAGTTTCCTCCGCAGAGTGGCTGGGCGGTCCTTTAGAGATAGGGTGAGGAGCTCAGTCACACAGGAGGAGCTCGGAGTAAAGCCGCTGCTCCTCCATGTCGAGAGGAGCCAGCTGAGGTGGCTTGGGCATTTGTTCCGAATGCCTCCTTGACTCCTCCTTGTTCCGGGCATGTCCCAATGGGAGGAGGCCCCGGGGAAGACCCAGGACACGCTGAAAGAACTATGTCTGTCGGCTGGCCTGGGAAGGAAGTCTGGGAGTCCCTGCTTAGACTGTTGCCCCCGCAACCCGGCCCCGGATAAGTGGAAGAAATGGATGGATGGATGGATGTATTTTTGTTTGTCAAATAATAACTGTGTGTAAAGTAAAGTAAGGTTTTGTTTGTCTATTGTTTACAGGATGGTTGCTTGGTAACAGTTATAGAATTACCTTTATGTATGTCGCATCTGCCAAACAGGAAATATAATTATAAATTTCACTAAAATTGTCAAACCCAAGAAAACTAGGTAATAGGACAGTGATAATGTTACATGAGTGATTCTTGAGAGTCGGGACAAAAGAGGTCCTTTCTAAAACACAGTAATTTGTAGAAAAAATCTTTCAAAATATCAGAAATGGCATACTAAAAATAAAATTACATCTATTATATTGGAGCTATTTATTTGAACATATATTGTTTTTAGGTTTTTGAACAATTTTGAAATTAATGTAAATGAAAATTCTATGTGTCCTCTTCCAAGGTTCAGAGTGTTCATCAGCTCAAAAACATTTAAAAACTCATTTATGTATTATGCATTACATTATATTAAAAGGTTCTAAATATTCACAAAAATTAGTTTTTTTTGTCTACTTACAAGTCCCTAAATCTCATTTTTAGTGAGACATGCTTCGGCTTTGACATGGAAATTGTTGAGAACGAACATATGTTCAGTCTACTGCCTATCAGATCATCTCCAGGGACACCAGCTATATCTATTCTTATATTCACCCCAAAGAATTCAAGTCCAATTTGAAATCTGACTTTCCTTTGTGTAGAGTTTCTTTCCACTTAAAATTAGAGAAGATCAGTTTTAGGAAAAAGTTATAACCTCTATTGTTGCTAATACATGCAGATACATGTATTTTCAGCCCTGTAATGTGACTAACAACCCTGTAATTTCTTCAACATGATTTTGTGCTTCTCCCATGTAGTATAATGTACCTCAAACAGTTCACACAAATATTCATATTGTTTTTTACATTAGTTAGAACTCACACCAAAACATCTGCAGCTGCTAAATGCTTGATAATCATCATTATTTGGATCACTACATTCAAATACAACCCAAAGATGGACAGAGTTTTCAGCAGCCAGACTCCGCTTTAAAATGCAGTCTGGAGGAACGTATATAATAGCTTCATCACAACATCTCATTAAAAGAACACTCTGCATTTAGTGTGTGAGTGGCTGTAAAGAAGTGCGTCTCTGCTTCACTGGATCTCAAGGGCCCTGTTTAGACCAACCTGCCTACTAATCCTATAGGCGATCTAAATAACCATGTGCATACAGTGTAAGCTGGGTTCAGTGGTGTATATGTGTGTGAGTGTGTGAGTGTATGAGAGTGAACTGGTGCTTTAAGTGCCTAATGTCCATGGAAGTAGAAAAAAACATGATTTATTTTTGCAGTTGCCAATTCCCTGCTTCATATTTTGGTGAAATATATTTGAATTATTTATTCCATGGACTACTAGACCTGTGTAATTGTCCAGTATTGTAATTGTGAGTGGGCAGTAAATTGATACTAACGCCTATATTTTTTCTATGTCATTTTGAGCTGATTTCTGATATGTGGTGCTGATATTTTGCCAAGTCTCGGCGTGCCCATCTATGTGTCATTCCCTCTTTGTCCGTCTTTGCATCAGACTTCTCTTTAAGAACACAGTCTTGTAAATGGTCGGCAACAATAGCTCAGTTGGGGGAGGCAGTTGCTCAGTTGGTTGAGTGTTTAATTCGAAGGTTGAAGGTTCAAATCTCACTCTCGGCATCACTGGTCGCACGGTCAGATCTATAGACCCACAGGTTGGCAGTGTGATTCCAGCTATCACAGATGATTGTCGTTGGTAATACACTTAAACCATGTTGCCCCCAGTGTCTTTGTACACTAGTGTGTGAATGGGTGAGTGGTTCCTTGATGTAAAGCACTTTGAGTGTCTCGAAGGTGGAAAAGAGCTACATAAAAATGTGACCATTTATCAACACATTCTTGTGGCTTTAATTCCCTTTTAACATGCTTTTGGCTTGGGATAGGTATTTCACATTTTCTAACTGTCAGAAATGGGAATTAACAATGGCAAAGTAAACAAATTAAATCCTTATTCCATGTGAATAATTTGACCATAGAATGAGTTTGGTCAACGTGGACTTAAGTCTGTGTAGGAGAAGTCTGGAGTTTTATCTGTAATGCGACTAAACAGCCTTGACTGAAACTAAAAAGCCTTTTTTAGACCAGTTAGATTAGTTTTTTTATTTCTTTTCTTTCTTAGCTGAGGTTTTAGTTAGGCCCTGTTTTATTATAGTTTGATTTTGTTCTTTTGGCACAATAGGCACGCGCCTCCTCCCAACATTTTAGGTAAACTCTGTTGACTGTTTTTCCTTCAAAATAAAATAGCTGTAACATCTCTTGACTCCTTGTCTCATTATAATTGCTTTATATTAGTTATGTCCTTTTGCAAATAAGGGACATAACCCCACTTGACTGCAAGTTCCAACCACAACGGAGGTGCAGATTGGTAGCAGTCAAAATAAGGAGGGTAGAATATAAAAAAGACATTGGCAAGTAACAGTAAGATGAATAGCAGATCAAAAATATTGAAAAAAGAAAGTGAAATTGAATACTCACTGATCTAAGGAGGAACAGAATTAACATTAATTTCAGTTGGATTTCTTATTAATACTTTATAGGTGTTGTCATTAAAGGTCCTATATTACACAAAGTTGACTCTTGTGAGCTTTAAGTCATGTTATAATGTTGTTACCTCCTCAGAAACATACCTCGAGTTGTGTTTTGTTTCAATCACACATGTTTGAGAATTATTAGTCTGTCTACATCTCCAAAGTTCAAAATGCTCTGTTCAACATTGTGAGGTCATGAATTGGTAGTTTTCAAATTAACAGCTACCTCTTCTTTTTAGTTCAGTAGAGATTTGCAATTCCAGGGCTGAAATCATCCATATTGATTCTAGTGAAGGTGTGTGGAGTTTAAAAACACAGTGAAGCACTTCGACGGAGTGTTTTCTGTTTAAGAGAAGAGCTCAGCCTATATATGCAGGATTTCTGTGTTAAACAGGTATGTTTTTGATGAGGAAATAACATTATAACAGAGATCAGAAATAGTCATATGAGCCCTTTAAGTGGTATGATTGAAAATACTTTAATTTCACATGGGCAGGACAATGTGATTCAACTTTAATAAAACAATTCTGATGCAAAGCGATTTGTCGGGAGTAGACCCCATCTGAGATAATGGCTCTGTTGTATTGGTTTGTGATTACTGACAAACTCGTGAATTCAGATGTGCATCTCTGCCTTGTAATCCCATTTGCCCCTGATTCTTCAGTGCATAAAGCTTTTCTTTTTATCCAATCAGATCCAGTAATGGCACAAGGACGCAGGACTCGAGAGCTCAGAGTAAATGAAAACCATGACAGAACACTTCTCAAATCCCAATAAGGCCATTGCTTTCTCCTTTAGTCGCAAACAGGTTAGCGATGTTTGTGTTGTCGGTAATGAACATCTGGCCACTTTACGACCATCGCCGACTGGGGACCATTTGTGGTAAAAATTCAATTACAGAATTTCAGAGGATGGGATGCAGACACACCTGGAGTCAAGAGTGAGAGATAAAAGAGCCCTGCGAGGATGTGTCTGAAATTACTGTTTTTAAATGCATTCACGCTAACTACATAAAATTAATCAAGCAAAGCCATGGAGCACTTCCTGTATTACCACATGACATTACACGTTTTCTGTTAAATAAATATGCAGGATTTGTGTGTTAATGAAACAAATCATGTCTTCTCCCTCTCTCACTCAGCAGTCTAGTCCAGTCTGCCTGACCTGATGTTGCAGCGCTCTCTCTCCGCTACTGGCCTTTTGTGATTGGCCGAACGCTCCCATCGGTTCCTGTGATTCGTCGACTGCTCCCGTCATGCGTCACTACAGCCCGTCAGTGTGCGTCCCTTTCTGGGCATACATCAAAGACAGCTCGGGTTGGCTCAGTCTTCCATATGCAAATACGCAGCTGACCAAAACTAAGCAGGTGAGCATAAACTGCTATTTCCAATTCAAATATACTCCAAAGCAGTCCCCGAATATGATTATGTTATCTGGTGGAATAGTTTACTTTGCAAACTATGAGAAAGTCAGGGAGCCACAATCTGTGTGGTAAATATCTGAAATCACTTTAAATTAGCTCCATCCATCAACAGCATGTATTGGTTGTGAAGTATTCATAAGTGGCTCATGAGTTTTTAGTTGCTGTTGCTCTATACAAACAAAAGTAACAAAAGAAGATGTCTGTTTCAAGGTCTACAGTATATCAGACAAAATTGTTTCTTGTGAGTCACTTTATAATGTTGTTACCTCCACAAAAACATACCTGGAGTTGTGTTTTGTTTCATTCACACTTTATTATTTGTCTCCATCTCCAAAGCTCAAAATGCTCTGTTCCACCTTGTGATGTCATGAAGCTACCGTACCTTTTACCTTTTGTTCAGTACAGATGAGTAATTCCAGGTCTGAAATCATCCAAATTATTCTAATGAAGGTGTATGGATCTTAAAAACAGAGGAGCACTACCTGTATTCTGCTATTACCACATGACATCACAAGGTGGAACAGAACGTTTTCCGTAGAGCCTAATTATTCAGGGTGTGTGTGTTAAACATGAACAAAACAAAACACAACTCTAGGTATGAAAACAACAACATAGATCAGAAAATAGCATGAGATGCACCCTTTAAGTAAAATATTACTTTAATTTGAAAATCTCTTATTTTCTCTTCACATTATCGTTATGGTAACTCTATTAGTAAACTTGTACAATGTATTTGAATGGCTAGTTAGATTTATATTAGACTTAGACAAACTTTATTGAGCCACAAGGGAAGTTATTTGGACGCAGTAGCTCACATCACAGTATACTATAATAACAAAGATCCACAATATAAATGATAATAATAAATTCAAAAATAAGACGTAAAAATAGCAAGAGACTGGTGTCAAATAAGGCATAATTATATAAATGTGTACGTACAAGTACAAATAAAATATATACCTTTCCAAATATAAATATTATAAATAAAATAAAATACTAGCACCACCATTTTACACTAAATCATTACTATTCAGCAAAGTGTGAGGGACATTTGTTTGCAGTTCTGGGCTCATCAAACCTCTGTCTGTAGCCAAACTCTGTATTCAGCTCAGTCACAAGCTGTCTAATCACCTATGTCTTACACTTCATATTCAAACTGCCTATGGGCAAAACCACAAATTCACTTTTTATGACATTCAACTTTTTTCACTCACAATCAAAGTAAAATAAAAGTGAAATTTCAAATGTGGAATTATAAAGACAGTTACATGTTACAATCCGTTCATGCTGGTAGACTCCACACATCCAGATGGCGTTTCTGTATCTAAGGGCTATTTGAGAGGCTCAGGCAATAAACAATTTAACACCATCTGTCGGAGAGATGGATATGAGTTCTTCAGTCAAATTAACCATCTCCCAAAGCTTTAAACTGGCCCCTGGTTTGCACTAAAGGTGAAATATACCCATATCTACCATTCATACATATGTAAATTCAAATACGGCCAACATATCTTGTCTAGAATTAGTTGTTTCGCAGAGAGAAACTCCCCTCATCCCACAATATGGATTCTTTCATTAGACTGTGGTATGGACCACCCAGAGTACATTTATTATTTATAGGCTGCAGTGGAAGGATAGTCTTAGATTGTGCACTGCCTCTATCTGTATATTACGGCTAATGCAAGGCTCCAGTGCTCGGTTCACTGTGGAAAAGGTTTACGTTGACATTGTTTTGATTTTGCAACATGCTGTATCTGCAGTTTGAAGCATTGTTCATGAATCTTAGTGCCAGCCTGATGTAGGCTTGGTTTGGTTCTGGTCAGTGGTGGAAGAAATACTCAGTTTTATTATTTAGGTAAAAGCACAGATACCGGAGCAAAAAAAATACGCATGTAAAAGTATTACATGAAAAAATCAACTTAAGTAAAAGTATCAAAGTAAAAAAAATTAAATTGAGACTTCAAGAGTAAAACATAAGTAAGTAAAATAAGTATTTTGCACAGATTATGAGGTCTAATGAAATATCAAATGTAGTGATTTTGATAAAGATTTGTGCTGAATTTTGTACAATAGAAACAATCTTATCAATTGTTTTTTCCTAACTTTTTTTGTTTGTTTGTTTGTTTTCTTTTGTTTTCTTTTCAGCAGTTCTCAAGCTATAATAAAAAATACTTTTACTTTTCATTCTTGTTCAAAAATGTAGTGGTGTAAAAAGTACACATACCTGCTCCCAAATGTAGTGAGGTAAAAGTAAAAAGTATGCACTTTAAAATCTACTTATGTAAAGTACAGATACCTAAAACTTTGACTCAAGTACAGTACTTTTATTTCATTATGTTGAACCCGGTTTAGTTATGGGTTTAGCATTAGAAAAGCTTTATTGAATGGTAGGATGTGGACTCTCTTCCCTCTGACCTAAAACTGCAGAAAGCTAAACACTTAAAACAATACATATGGTCTAAAACAAAGTAACTGAAATGTCCATAACAAAAATAAATAAAAAAATGAGAAGAGAGTTTGGTGCTCAGAACCCGGGGGAAGACATATGTGATGCTGAGCTGCGTGCAGGTTGTTCAGCATTTAGGAGATGTCTTTCCCTGGGGTCTGGACACTAAAGGAGGGCGGGTGGGGCGTGCTAAACCGGATAGCTGGTGAGCACCTGGGCGGTAGACTTTAAATGTGGGAGACTGGCCCTGATTGGTTTAAGAGGAGAGAGGAGGGAGAGACCGGCCACTGCGCCGCTGTAACCTGAGGAGAGCTGGAGTGAGGCAATGATTGGACATGAAGCTGCAGGTAAACCATTTGTGATGTGGTGTGTGTTCCAGTGTGAATGTCCCTTAAAGTGTGTATGACAGATTTTTATGTTTGCCTTAATTTGGTGGGATAATACCTTTTGTAAATATAATTTATAGTTTTACACAAATCAAGAAGCAGTTAAGAAAAGCTGAAAAATATGTTGAAAATGATAGGAAGTATAAATCGATGACGTCACACTAGGGAGAAGTTCACCCAAAAGTGCAGGAGATTTAAACTTACTACTTAATACTTTAAACATGATTTCAATAAAAAAATAATGGTGTTTTCTTACATTTGTATTTGTCAGATAATTATTTCTGGGTATGTTAGAGGAGTTTTGCTAACAGTTATGTAATCCCCTAGAGTGATGTGTGGAAAAAATGTCCAAACTGGGAAAATGAGTGTGAATGTGCAAAAATCTTAAATATAATGATCTTAACTGTGTTTTAGCAAAATGACTAGGCTAACCTGTCATAGGCACTTTAAATCTCAAAGTATTTTTGCAGCTGATGAGAAAAGACTTGAGGGTGAATATCTCTACTTACTGATTCAGTTAAGAATAGATTTGACAGAAATGGACTTATCCAAACACAAATGAACAGAAAAGTACATTTTTACATTTGCTCATTATAATTTAAAATTAGTACATATTTTTTTTATGCCTGATGGCCTTATTTTAACCTAGCAGACGCCAGATTGATACGTGGCACTCTTGATTCTGGTTCTACACATTATCAATTTGGGAACGGCTGTCGCTGAAAGCAATTGGAAAAGCTAAGACATTCCGATGAATACTGATGGAGGGAGTGTTAAAACAGTAGAAAAAGCAGAGGAAACTTTTGACTTTTTTGCTGTTTTCGGTTTGGGAGAAGAACTCAGCCTAAACATACAAGGTTTACGTGTTAAACATTAGTGAATGAAACAAAACACAACTCCAGGTATGTTTGTGTGAGGTAACAATATTATAACATAGATCAGAAAACAGCATATTATGGGCACTTTAAATTTCAGAAATGTGTTGAATTTAAGCTGCAATATTTTGTCCACAACATTTAGCATTTGTATCTGTTTGCCATATAGTGCAGGATTCTGTCATTAAACAAACAAAATATAGAGTGCACCAATAAAGCATAGAATTTGTACAGTATTTAGTCCCTGGTATATTTTGGTATATCTGTTCTGTGAGTTATGTTTGACAGTAAATCTCCCATGGTGTGGTGAATGGCCTCTTTTTGCCTTTAGCACAAATCATCCATAGTCTCCACAGGCCTGCACACATACACCTGTCTGCAGACTACATAAGCAGTCACTAAGTGTGCACCGGAGCAGAGGGTGGCTAACTAGACAGGCTGACACAGATGAGCGGGTTCTGCTGACCAGTGGGAATTTCAGACTGACGTTAGGAGAAATCTCACAGTTATTTAACTCCTTGGCCCTCAGTTTTCACAGCAAGTCTCCATGGGTTGACAGACCACAGATCAGACTGTATGTGTGTGTGTATGTGTACTGTAAAGCTGTAAAGGCCTAGCAATATAACTTCTAATAATGGCTGTGGTCAAAGGGTTCAGGTAGGATCGTGAGAGTTAAAGTTTCTGCATTAGTCTGACAAGAGTTAGGGGATACATTAAAAAAAGGTAAAAACCGAAGTTGAAAATTGATTGAAATTGAATATCAAGTACACTAAAGTGATATTTCTAAACTTTTGCAGTTAAGAGTACGTTCCAGTCACTGACTTGATGTAATGTGAACTACCATGTCACAGCAATTACACCACACATTGTATTGTCCTAAGATATATCCAAAATATCCACAATGAAGTTTACATCCTCTCATTTTATGTTCATTCCCAACAATCCATTAGTAGCATATTATTTAGTAAAGAAGTGGAGTCCTGATTCGGCTCCAGCCAAATAAAGCTCATCGAGGCAGATGAGACGAGCGGGCAATAGCAACGCTGTCAATCAAACCTGCTGCTAATAGTAGTGGGAGTGACCTCAGTGAAAGAAGGAGTCTGATTGGTCTGTTATTAATATTCATATCTTTATTTGCGGACAAAATGGCAGAATAAAAAAAGAACAGGATCACGCAGAGCTGGTTAATCCAAACATTTTAAGACCAAAATGACGAATGTGGAGTCTAGCGGGTTAGCTTGGTCCATTTACATATACAGTGTATGTACATGCCCCATCTCACTTAAACATTGTAAGCCTATAGAATGGTATAATGTCATGAGAAGAAAAAAAAAAAAACAGCAATATGAGATGATTTTAACAATGGCACATTAGATAAGTGTTCTCCCTCAGACCAGATGGTAGCTGGTTCACTCTAGTCACAACTAGGTGTTGCTGTAGTGTTATTATGAGTTGTAGTTATACTGTTTTTACCACAATTTGGAAACCAGTCCTCTGAGATATCAACCCAAATATAGTCTGTATGGACACATTTTGATATCTGAATACTTTCTCAGATGTAGTGCTAAATCATCTGAATCCCATTTGGTTTGATGGTGAAGGCTCCATATGTCGATTTGCCTGAGTGTGTTAAAGCAAACTGAAAAACAGAGGGAGCTGACACTTCTAAGGCTCGGCGTGGGCCTTCATCAGTGGTTTTAGGCAGGAGGAAAGAAAAAGAGAGAGGGAGAGAGGAGGGCTGGTGTCAGGGAGCTTTCAAACACGTTCACAGTTCACAGAACAGAACAAGGCAAAAGCATGTGGCACCTGTAATTGATGCTAGACCTTGAGAGTCTGTCACAATACTGTCAACTAAGTGAAAATGAATGACAAGAAACGAAAATATATGGTGAGAAAACAGACTGATTTACACTTGAAGTTCATTTTGTAGTCAATTTTGATATAAAAACCTATTTAAAAGATGTAGAAAACTATGCACAGAGTGACATGTACAAGTTTAGACCAGTGTTAGGAGACCACCCAGATTCAAACAAACATATTTCTATCCAAGTTACATTTTTCTTGTTTACCTGTTAACGTACATTGACTGAACTGAATGCAACTGACAACACTTGAACTTTTGTGAATTTGTGGTTGTCAAAATTATTAAAATTGGTGCCATTTTTAGGACTGGCTTCACAGTGCCCCCTAGAAGTTGACCATAATGGAATTTTTAACATGTTTTTTTGGCCCATGGAATAATAAATAATTGTAGCTCTGACCAACAAGAACTCGGCCATATTGGATTAAAATTTCAAAACAGATTTCTCTAATCTAATATTTGAACGACCTAGGACTGCTGCTTGTACCTTTAAATCGTTTTGAATTGTTAAATGCTTTGGCAACGGTCCTAACTTTTCATCACTGTGAAACCCATACTGCCCATCTGTCAATAAATGGACGCTGTGAATCATGTTGCTTGAGTTGCATATCTATTAACAGCATGGAACGGTAACAAAACATTCACATATAAACTGCATTTATTCCATATAAGGATTGATGTTAACATGTTTTTTCTATCCATGTCCATGTTTATCAGACTCAGTCACATATTCACCAAACATTCACTCCCCTCAGCATTACGCCTGTCTTTAGTGCTCTTTGTTAAGCAGTAATGAGAGCAGCTGGGCCTGCTATCTCTCCGGCTGCAGATTGTTCCCCTGTTCAGGTGAGTCTATATTGAGACTGTCCGATGGGATGATGTGCACGCTGTCTGTAGACAAGGGAGCAAAAATGTAGAAAAAGGACAAAACCAGCCGTAGGAATGCATGTCGAGAGACGAAGGGGATTTTAAGAAGTAAATAAACAAAACAGCAAGAGAAAGGTAGTCTTGGGAATCTGGGATTAGCTTGGTCCAATGAGGAAACAGCTTCAAAACTACTTCATAGGGTTTTGCACACAGGTCTTAGGAGGCCATTATTAGTCAAAAGTCTTATCATATGTTCACTGTATACTTTCAGTATAGTTATGTCATAACTCTATACACTACTTTTACATGTATTTTATTAGTTTTCTCCCCTTGAGTACAGTGCAAGTATCACACATTTGAATTTACAATGTCCTAAAATGTATACTTCTGCATCTGAAAATTTCTCTTTAAATATTTCTATGACAGAAGTCTGAATCTGCCTTCGAGAATGAAACATGTAGTTAGTTTACCTTTGTGCTTATATCTCATTCACCGTTGTTTTTTTAAAAGGACTTAAATGAGGCACTGTTCTGTTGAGATATTTTCTTGCACATTTACCAGACTGAATGTATAACAGCACAAGTTTAAGAAGAGTATAACAAGCAGCTAAGTTAAAGCAGAGTTTGTGAGCTGCTTCAAAGACTAAGAGGCCATAGGACGTGCTGCTGAGAGGGCCTGGGGGCATAAACATATTCTGGCACAAGAAAAATACAGTACAGAAATGAGACGCTCTACAATGGTGCAAGTGCTGTGTCAAGGCTGGAGACTCCTGATAACTATTCTACCAAAAAATACCCCGAAAAGTACAAAAGAAGACAAAAACTCCATGTCTAAATGCTTCTTTGACAGTGTGGCTCGGATTTGCTGTTGGAAATACTGTTTAATGCTGTTAAAGTGGGACTAAATACCTAAACTGCTCCTACAAACACATTTCAAATAGTGCTGCTAAAGTGGGGTTAGGGTGCTGTCAAAATCTACTTGAAAGAGTTTGTACAGACAAAACGCAAATTTCCCACCTCCCCTTAATGTGTCCATTTCACCATAAAAGGACAATGCAAAGTGAGTTCTGAGTGAGATTTAATGAGCCTATAATGAGCTGATAATGAGTGGGTTTGATTAACACACGATGCAAAGAGGGAGAGGCTCAGGGGGAGATGACGCAGCAGAGGACACAGGCATGTGGCTTTAGTGAAATGTGAACTCTGCTTCTCTGAAACAACATTTTAACGCGCTGACTTATCCTGTCATTTAAGCAATTCGGGAGGTGCTTTGTTGATACGACTAATGTTTTTTAGAGAGTGTGCAACACACACAGAAGGGCTGTTTAATTCTCATATGCTTTGTGCTCCCTCGTGCACACGGAGGTTTGAGAGTGTGAGGACGTGTTGTCTTTGATTGTCTTTTGGCCACATGCTTCCTCTGTGGGTCGTGGGTGTAGGAGAGGGTCAAACGTGTGGGTCAGCTGTAGGAGAGGGTCAAACGTGTGGGTCAGCTGTAGGAGAGGGTCAAACGTGTGGGTCAGCTGTAGGAGAGGGTCAAACGAGCTGCGTACACTCTTTTCAGACTTCGTATTGTGCGTACGGCTTTATAAATGAGGGCCCTGGTTGTAATGAGGACAGTCTTACGTGATTAACCAACTACTGGAAATTGCAGAGGCCTCTGGACTCAGCACAGACTTATATGTAGGTGTTTTTGACCAAAAAGCTGTAAATGTAACTAGTTTGCAATAAAGTTGCCTCAAAGGAAGAACAGTAGGGACTAGGTAATGCTATTAAACCACCATATACACAGTTTCATAGCAAAAGTGGATTTAGTATGAAGTTCCACTTTTAAATAAGTCCTTAGTAACTTTGGACATATCTGTTTTATGATTTAGTTAAATTCTTGTTTCTGAGTCCAATTCTTTCAGATTGAAAATGATTTCTGGATAGCAGTCGCAAAATCTCTACACTGAAAAAAATAGTCAGAGATAGGTTGCTCAAATTTCAAACACAAATTTGATAGCAATAACATTACTTTTTTATGATTCTTTGTCCAGCATGCTTAACCCTAACCCTTACAGAGGCAGTTTGATTGTGGACGATGTTAGACCTGCATGTTTTAATCACACTGAGGAAACATGACTTTGTTATAATCTCCGGTGAAGCTGCTCCCTTGGGAATTCCCCTCCCCAAAACTTTCAGAGGGAAAATTCAAATTCAAAAGGACACAGGACATTTACAGGAGCAGAGGACACAGGACAGTTACAGGAGCAGAGGACACAGGACAGGAGCAGAGGACACAGAACAGGAGCAGAGGACACAGAACAGGAGCAGGGGACACGGGACAGTTACAGGAGCAGAGGACACTGCAATGTGGAGCAGGAGGATTTTGAGCGCTGTAGGTAAGACTTTTCATAGATTTTATACGCTTTCTCTGGCCTAGAATGTAAAGACACATTTGTGGTGTTTTATTTAAAATTAGGGTTAATGTGAGGACTGTTTCCATGAAACAAATGATTAGCATGACTGTCGATCTACAAGAGTGTGACATCTACAAAGACTGATATTCAGAGCACTGCTGTAGCTGTGGGTCAGTTCATGAATGTTATGCTTGATGTTAGTTAGTCATTTTTTGCACCATTCTGAAAGTGAGGTTATCAGTTAAGACTAAACAAAATAAAAATCTCTGTATCTTTCAGAAAAAAAGAACACTTTGAGAACCAGCAAAACACAGATCACAGATGAACAAACTAAGTAAACCAACTAAAAGTATTTTAACAGAATTATATTTTTTCAACACATACTTCCTAGTGAAACAGTTATTGTGTTTCTACAGGGTGATGTGGCACTAGGAGGACTTTGTACCAGATGCCCTGCAAAGTTACATTTTACTGTATTTTTGAGGAAGAAAAGCAGCACATGGTGATTATTGTTTCTAAATGTACAATTCTAATGTTCACTGTTTTGTTCAGGTCCATTACTGTATTAGAGAATAATTTTAGTTTAAATATATTTAAACATGCACAACACAGAGTAGATCATGTTCTAAGAAAATTATGTGTGGAGGGGATTGAATAAGTTTCAAAGTCTCAACATATTTTTTTTTTACATGCAACCGCTTTCCATATTTTTGTGGTATAGTATTTAAAAAAACTGTTTCTACTTGAATCCCTCCAACCCATATTCTCACAGACAAAACATGAAAAAAGGACAAACAATAGGTAAAAAAGAAAGTGACATTACAAGTAACAAAGACATTCAAATAATTTAATAATGTCAAAATGACTTCAAAAGGTTATCCAAGAAACAATATATAAAACTCATGACTATCCACTTTTGCAACTGGGAGAGACTGATATCATGTTTGCCTTTTATGAAGCTCTCAGGCTCACACATGCACTCGACTTTCCCCACCCACTCCTCCTCTCTCATGACAGGTGGCTTAAACCATTCATGGTGAAATCAGCTGCTTTAGATAACTCTTGAAGGCAATATGTGTGATAAAATGTGCAAACTATTTTTAACATTTATGATTTGAAATGGTTAACAACAAATGACAATTATGCACTGTAACAATAAAGCAACAATCATAAGAATATAGCGCTTATATTATCTGCAAAATGAGGAAACTGTGTGATACTTAAAGTCATTTAAAAGACCCTGCTGCACTAACGTTGTTATAAAGACAGTATAAATCACCATATCCATTATACCAGATGGTGTAGCTCCACAATAGCCATGATTAGATTACCCTGCCACAAGTAAAAAATGATTATGATATAATGTGTTAATATGCTTTCTAAATTGCGCAAGAACAAAGTATCACTCTAACCACCTCAAAGCTAAAACTGATGATTTATTCGATATTAAGGCTGATATGATTTTGATACCACAATGAAACCCACCATATTAGTACATGTATATATTTTTAATATTACAGTGTTGTCATATACTAGTTCTAAAATAGAGCCTAAGTCCTCTATGTTATTTTTTGCTCTGTTTGTTTTGACGCAAACAAACCATGCATTTCCTCTGACTGATTAATCTGCCTGTTAACCATGCCGTGTTATACCCATCAGAAATCAGAAGGGAGATGGTTCTAGACCCACACATCTTTTTAAAGTATCGTCAAACTTTGTGGTTTTAGCTGGCGTGGCAAACCTCCCCTGCCCTCACTGCTCAACTGATTTTATACTGTTTTACACTCAGCCCTGTGCTTCTCCATTCATCAGCTCAGCTCTCACCTCCTCTTCTCTCACCTCCACCCCAGCACCACCTCTACAGAAGTTTCATTTTTGGGAGGTTTTGTTTTAACCATCATCAGTGAATAGGCTCCAGGCTCTTCTATGCATCTCTCATCATTCCTTCCCAGGGTGCCCAACTTATTCTAGGATAATCTTCTAACTCAAGTCTAAAAACTACTCCAAAAATGTCAAACTGTGTTATTTCACTCCCTATAAGTTTCAATGTTCATATCATAGACTGTTTGGTAAATACAAAAGGACATAGCTAACCCGCTAGTTGCCGCATTTCAAATAGGAAGTGTTCATGGTGGCACTTCCAACTCCATCAACTCAACTAAAACTAAAATGTTCATATTAACCCACTCTAGACAATCCTGGTGTTTTTATTTTGCTATTTTGTCCTTAAAAAGTCCTATCGTGAGCTCATTTGACTGGAGCGGAATGAACGATATAGGTGACGCCACACTCCCTTAGTCCACTTCTTTATACAGTCTAGACTTCTTATTTATCTCTATTCAACAAATCAGTATGGCGTCTCTATCTTTAGTACTGTTACGGCTGAATCCTGGTCAGACTGTCACTCTCTTCAGTTAAACACAAGTCCACTGTGTTAGTTGAAGTAGTTTGTTCAGGATCACTCCCACTCAGAGCCGACTCCTGAGTGTCCAATCAGCTGTGGAGGGGAAGCACTCCTAAATGCCATTATTTCCCTCTTGACTCAGCATTTCTTCTCCACAAAATGGCAGAGAGACGAATGCTCCCAACAGAAGTCCATTATCGATCCAACACTGACTGAATCAAAAACAGACAACAGCAGAGAAAGCCAATTTGCAGAACAAACAATGATTTTTCAGTTAGGCTGTCGAAAAAATGCACTAATCGACTTGGAAAAACAATCTGATTACACTATACATTCTCTCAAATACCAATAGCACTGTACCAGCTACTGTACAAATCAGCGTAATGGTGACAATAATGAAAAGTTGTTTGTTAAGCTTTATGATTTTCTCTAGAAGCAATATCCCCTTTCTAAGCTTTCAATAGGCGTCTATGCATACTGTAGGTTAGCATTCTCTGTTGACTCCAAGTTCAGTTCAGTTCAGTCTCGTTTGTTTTTCTACTAAAGGGCTCATATTACACTATTTCTGATCTATGTTATAATGTTGTTTCCTCATCACAAACATACCTGGAGTTGTGTTTTGTTTCATTCACATGTTTAACACACAAATCCTGCATAGTTATAGTTAGAGTTCCTCTGTCAAACTGGAATTGAGATTAAAGACAAAAAAAAAACAGCCTTTTTATAGAATAGTTAATGCGTTTCTTGAAGTTAATTGCATATGGAGCGAGGGGTGTTTTTAAGGACAAAAATATTGAAATGTTGGACCTTGTAATTAGTAGTCAGTGAATGGGTCCACAAAAGTGCCATTTTAATTGTGATTGAATAATGCCACCACTATTTCTGGTGATTGCATCAAAATTCTTTCTCCTGAGTTCATTATGTGAAAAGACATTGACATTTGTGCCATTTATTCTTGTAGAAAGACCCAGTAGTTAGAGATATGAACCAAAAAAAGACCACAGAAATGTCTTCCACCTCTAATACCAATAGCACTGTGGAACTGTGGAACATTCCATGCAAAGTAACATCTTCATGAAACAAGCAGGTAGTGGACCCTCCCTCCAAAACTGACATAATGGGTCTTTAAAGGGCCCATATTACAAGACACTGACTCTTGTGAACTTTAGGTCATGTTAGAATGTTGTTACCTCCTCAAAAACAGACCTGGAGCTGTGTTTTATGTCATTCACACATGTCTGAGTAATTCTTCATTATTAGTTTGTCTACATCTCCAAAAATCAAAATGCTCTGTTCCACCTTGTGATGTCGTGAAGCTCTAGTTTGCAAGTTAACAGCTACATTTCACCTTTAGTTCTGCAGATATTTGCAATTCCAGATCTGACATTATCCAAATGATTCTAGTGAAGGTGTTTGGAGTTTAACAAACAATGGAGCACTTCCTGCATTACCACATCACAAGGTGAAACGGAGTGATTTCTATCTGAAAGAAGAAAGAAGGTTTATGAGTTAAACATGTGTCAATGAAACAAAACACAACTCCGGGTATGTTTTTGATGAGGAAACAACATTAACAACATTAACAACATAGATCAGAAATAGAGTAATATGGGCCCTTTAAATTATGGGCAGTTTTCGTTGATGCAATGTGAACACAAACTATATAAAATAAATATGTACCATAAGTAATTTGTCACACAGTTTGTTCTTTGTTGACAACTTATAGCAAATATTATAACACTATCTGAAAAGCAGCATCCACGCTGTACAAACACTTTCACATTCTGCCTTATCCCTCCAAAAACTGTGCCTTTTTTTAACCTCCAGCGTGAATTGATTTAGCAGCTCTGACAAAAAGCCAGCTGGTCTGATCGCAGTCAGTTACTCACCCACCCATACGAGAGCGGAGTCTGTCAGCTCCACAGCACCCAGAGTCCTGTGGTGTTTAGGCGAGCACCCAAACACTCACACACCCAGCACATGCAGTCCGTCGCCGAGAAATGTCACCCAAATATTTCCTCTGGCAGCTCCCTCACAGCCTTCAGCGCTCCAGCAGCCAAGTGAGGCCATCCATGTGCCGTGTTTACAAGAGCTTAGGAAAGATGGCAACAAGGAGTGGGAGATTAGCAGGAGCAAAGGTGGGACAACACAGATGCACAGGAATTTTGACAGGCAGCCACACAAAGATGATGTGTTTTTCAGTAGTGGGAGGGTGTAGGCATACTGTACGAAAAAGATTTGATGAGTTTTTTATATGATAAAAATGAAAACAGCAAAATTAACAGACTTTTTTTTACCTCAGAACCAATGACTGAAGTGAATTTAATTGAGGAGGTTTATAGGTTTGACACACAGTTTATCTTCTTAGTCTTAAATGAGCTGTATCCAATGTTAAAGGTGCACTGTGCAACTTTTCGAGTGGCGGGTCCACCACCTGCTTGTCTCCATGGAGATGTTATTGCTTTGCCTGGAATGTTCCATGTTATGACATTAAATATGTCCATGTAACATTTATTAATAAAGTGTTTCTGTTGTTCAAAAATACATTAATTCCTTCTGTGAATAGGGGCGACTCTCCACAGATCTGATTTATAATGTCGTGTAGTGCTGTAACCTGCTTTTCTCCCTTGTGATACATAGGTTTAATCTATACTGTGGAACATTCTAGACAAAGCAATAACATTTTCATGGAGACAAACAGGTGGCAGGTCTTCAAAAAATGTTATGCAGTGCACCTTTTAAAATATAAAAAAACAGAACTAGTTAATTACCTCCGCCAAGGAGGTTATGTTTTCGCCTGAGTCTGTTTGTTTGTTTGTTTGTTTGTTTGTTAGCAAGATAACTTAAAAAGTTATGGACGGATCTTGATGAAATTTTCAGGAAATGTTCCTAATGGTAAATCCAACAGATGATTAAATTTTGGTGATGATCCAGAAGAAATCCTGGATTCTGGATCACTTTGAAAACTGAGCTGCTTGGCGGAGGTCTGCGCTCTCTGAGTGCTTTTCTAGTTTAAAATGTTTTTCAGCAGTCTCGTTCAACTCCTCACTTTCCCAACATAATCATAATAATTCACTGTAATAAGTTTAAAAGCGTGTTTCTTGACTTTCATGGGTTAAAAGTGAAGTTTTGAAGCTAAGCCAGTGCTTATTACAACTAGCCTGCAAACAGTGCACAAACTCAACCTCCGGATTTGCGATCAATAAAATATCTTTACAACATCAAAAATATATATTGTTTTAATTTACTGCAACTTGTAGCCTTTCAGCTTGTTGGTGATACAGTTTTTGGTTATGCGTTCTGGTTTAGCAAACATCACGTGTTCTGTTTCCAGCAGCTAAATGCAGTGCTTCCCTTCAAATTTTGTTTTCCAGAAGAGACTGTGACTTCTTTATAGATTTACCCTTGTTCTTAACTTTTTCCTACTAGACAGCCCTGAGGTGTGCAGTGCAGATAGTTCGACACAAACTCCAGACTCCTGCTTATTTTTGTTAAGTGAATGGGACAGCCCGGTGAGGTGCCTTCTCTCCTCACGCTCTTCTGAGCACACAGTATATCTGACCTTTGTTACTGCTCACTCTGCTGCTGTCCTGTAAAATGAGCCAGACACTGATCAGATAATCACAAAAACGCGCAGGAACTTCACATGTGATTTGTAGATTGTAATCCATATCATGTTCACTCTTAGACCTTGTGTTCTTTGTGAACAATTTGGAGAAACTTTTTATTGTTTTTGCTCCAGGCTGCATTCTCATTTACACATTTTCAAAGGTTACTGAAGCCAAGATGTGTTTTTGGACAGAATTTACAAACACTTTCACCAAACAGTTGCCAAATCCCAGCTCTCACCACTCTAGTAATAACAATAATGTCTTTTGCTTACTTTTATGCCTTGTAAATAGTAAAAAAAAAAAATTGAAGGAAGAAATTAAATATACTTAAAGGTGAATTGTGTAGCTTGTCTAGTGGAGGGCCTGTCAAATGCTTTTCTTCCATGGAGACGTTATTGTTTTGTCTGGAATGTTTCACAGTATGGCATTAAACCTTTCTATCTTCATAGAGACCAAACCAGCCAAGTTACAGGTCAGATCTGTGGAGAGGCAAGTCCGCTCACAGTCTTTTTTCTAGGTAGTTTTGAGCTATAAAACCACCTGTAATTTAATAAATGTAAGGTTGTAAAGGTAAGGTCTGTTTAATGTCATACTGTGGAACATTCCAGGCAGAGAAATAACATAGAAACAAGCAGATGATGGACCCTCAACCAAAAAGTTACATAGTGCACCTTTAAATATATGCTGCTATAAAAAGTATCTCCAGCATAAGCCATGAAATCTTATGTTATGGTGAAGCGTATGGAAAATTGTGTATTTCAGTAACAACAGAAACATATTGTTCATGTATTGTTACCAATTTCAAATATATTTCTGCTTTATAATGTGCAATGAGCAGAACTAGTGTGTTTGGATGGCTCACGGGCTGCTATTCAGACTGATTCCAGTTATTTTACTATAAACTCATCAAAATCATGAAAAAAGAAAATCACTATTGTCAAGTGGTCAGATGCATGTTGGAGCGTGTATGAGTCACTGCAAAAGCAAAGCCAAAATAAATAAGCAGAGATGATAATATTAACCCTTAAAAGGAGCTGTTAACTTGAAAACTACAGCTTCATGACATCACAAAGTGGAACAGAGCATTTAGAGCTTTGGAGATGTAGACACATGAACAATAAAGCGTTACTCAAACATGTGTGAATGAAACAAAAAACAACTCCAGCTATATTTGATGAGGTAACAACATTATCACATGACTTCAAGCTCACAAAAGTCAATTTTGATTAATATAGAACTTTTAAGCACAGTGTCCAGCATTCCCACAGGCTGTTTTAAAGAACTGTTTCCCTGTATCTGCGTTCCGTGCTTATCACTAATACACAGGCTCTGCACATGCACAGTCACAAAGCTTGAAACATGAAACATAGGCTACACACACAGTGAGCAAGAGTCACATCATACACCTTTGTAATCTCCATAGCAACCACTCTGCAAACTCTAGAGCAGTGAATAATATTACTATATAAGGATTTAATTATTATTATTGTTATTATTTTTCAACTACACTACGGACTGAAATGTGTGTGTCATTGTGTTGTGTTCTTAAAACTGTTAGCTAAAACTGTTCTGGTGAAGGTGAATGAACAGTAAAAATATGGAGAACTCTGCACTTCCACCACAACTAATTTTAAAGACTTGGAAGGACGGTGTTTTGAGCACACAACTGAGATACAGATTAAATATGTAAATGAAACAAAACACAACTCTATTTATGTTTTTGATGAGAAAATAAACTCATAACATGGTTCACTGATTTACACTGACACAAAAACAGTTTTTCCCCTAGTAACTAATGCTTGTTGACAGTAAACAGAATCAGTAAATTACACATTTGGGTGTTGCCAGTTTCAGCTGCAGTCTTTAACACAAATAGTTTGTGGTGTCAGGAGTCATTTCACACATTTGAAATCATCTCTAGGGTTAACTCCATATCAGATAATATAATAGTACTATAGACATGACGGGTCAAATGGTCCTCATTTAGTCCAGTGTAGAGCATAAATGAATGTATAATAGAGAATGAGCACTCAGCACACAGCCATATATCAACTAATTAGCACGGCCCAGTGCTTTTAACTGTGGAGTGGTTCAGATCATTATTATCCATTTGACTTCCTGGTCAAACCAGGGACCATTGGAAATCAGAGTGAAAACAGAAGGTTTTGCAGACAACATTTTGAACAAATGAAATTCCCACCAAAACTGAAAAAAATAATAAATAAGTACTGTACAGGGCAAAAAGTGTACCAGAGCTGGCTACTGATGGCAGTAAAATAGTAAACTCTCTGAGTGTGACCAGCCTGTGGTCAGGCCTAAATCTGCAGGTCTGAGAGTGCAGAGTAAGAGAAAGGTTTGTGCTGAGCACAGTTCAAACTGCTCAGAGTAAATAAGTCTGGGCACAAAGGCTGTGATTTAGTGTTTACACAAGATGAGGAGCTTTCCCCATCATCAGATCGCCAGCCTCCATTTTGGACGACATTGGCTTTACTTCACAAGCCTCTTTGTGCCAGTACCAAGTCTGCATATATGGGGCTATATCTGAAAGGGAATCAGGTGTAAAATATTTGTAAATGACTGCACATGTAGATGAGTTCAACTTTCAAGTAAATCATATTGATCTAAATAAGACTTGGAACCATACAAGACTCCTAAATACCATTGTAAGAAGCCTGTGGAGCAGTGGTACAAGTGCTACAGTTTGGGAAACACTGTGACAGATGTGCTGATGTGACATACTGTACATGTCACTTTCTGTTTGTGCTGAGATGGTGGAAATAAATTATTTATTTATCTGTAAACAAAAGCAGTGCACATTTCCATTATAGAAATACCAATTTTAGAAGAATTTAGAAGTTTACTGTGCCAAACAAATAACATAACAAATGAATTAAGTTAGAATAAAACATATCTTCTTGCTAATGAAGAGCAGTGACCAAAGCACAGAACTCTCCTCTTTCAGGTACAATTGACAGACTGCAGGCTCTGATTAGTTCCTCCTTCTCTCCTTCCATTTGGTTGAGCTCTCTCTCCCTGTTCGACGTGTACATAGTCAGGCGGTCAGGATGACGAATGAGAGGAAGGGCTGAGTTGTCACAAGCGATCCCCTGCCCACATCTGTCAGCTAAGCGGTCTTCAAAGGCTCCCAGACAGAGGAAGAAGAAGCAGAGTGAACAGTTAAAATGACAGAAATATAGAGGAGGGTGAGAGAGGAGGGAGTGTTTTGTGTTATAATGGCAGAGAATGACAGGAGAACAATAGGAATTACACATGATGGTAAGAAACACACAGAAATGAACAGGTGAACGAGACAGCAGTTGAATATACAAAGAATGGCTCCTCATCAAAGTACATGTGCTAATGTTACCCGTAGCAGTCCTGTCAGTGATTGTATGTACTGATTATTCTGAGTATTCTTCACCAACCGTATGCACGCTATAGCTCTCTTGTATATTCAGCTGTATAGTGGAAAAGAACTGCAACTTTATTCTGCAAGATCTGAACTAACCAACATACCACTTATACAGGCAATCATACCAAAAGTGCACTTGAACACTGAACTTTTCAGAACTTTAAAGGTCATACATTACACAAAATGAATTCTTGTGAGCTTTAAGTCATGTTATAAAGTTGTTACCTTCTTATAAACATAGTTTTCAAGTTAACAGCTCCTTTTACCTTTAGTTCAGTAGAGATTTACTTACTTCCATGTCTGAAAAATCCAAATGATTCTAGTGAAGATGTATGGAGTTTAAAAACTCACTTATTACCACATCACATCACAAGGTGGAACAGAGTGTTTTCCATTTGAGAGAAGAAGAAAATCTGCAGGGTTTGTGTGTTAGACATGTGAGAATGAAACAAAGCACAGCTCCAGGTCTGTTTGTGATGAGGAAACATAAACAGATCAAAACACAGATCAAAAAATAGCGTAATATGCCCCTTAAACATTAATTTTTCACTGCTTTTGATTCATCATAAGTAAATGCAACTGAACCTCAGGGGCAGTGGGCAAACATGGTTCAGCAA
This sequence comes from Taenioides sp. WSHXM2023, assembly GCA_029959045.1. NCBI lineage: Eukaryota > Metazoa > Chordata > Actinopteri > Gobiiformes > Gobiidae > Taenioides > Taenioides sp. WSHXM2023. Next base: position 13,628,190 of record CM057085.1, read on the forward strand.
CTAGGGCTGGGTTATATGACAAAAAATATAGCGATTTCTTATTGATTCATCACTATTTTGGACTCAATTTATTTTGTCTTATTACCAAACATTTACCAAACATTCTAGCCTGAACCCTGCAGACCAATTAAAAAAACCTAAGTATCACTGATGATTAGAAATTGATTAACAGCCCTATCTTCAAGGTGTTTGATTTGGCCAAACAGGAGACTGCAAATTGTCAGAAGAGAGGCCAAACTAGTCTTTTCCTTAAGCACAGTAATCCAAAGACACAAAATCACAGGTCTGTTTATATATTATACACAAGAATATGTAATCCCCCATTCATCCAGGAGTGGTTCGATGTAGAGAAGGTTTTAAAGGGGTAATCCGGACTCTGTTTGTGTATTCTCATTTTAGCTCCCATCTACAAACTATTTTCAATTTGAGGGTACTAGAATTTATCCTACTCTGAGTTAAGTAAGCTCAACCCCAAAGGGAGGAGTATATTGTACATCCAAAAAAAAAAAAAAAAAGAGAGAGAGAAAATAGATAGTGGAACACCCAGACCCAAAATTCACACAGCCAAGACTTTACATTTATGTCTACATTTAAATGATCCATATTGTGCTATTGTCTGACCTGCTATAATGTTGTTTCCTCATCAAAAACAGACCTGGAGTTGTGTTTTGTTTCATTCACACACGTTTAACACACAAACCCTGTGTATTTAGGATGAGTTCTTCTTTCAAACAGAAAACACTCTGTTCCGCCTCATGATGTAATTTGGTAATACTCGAAGTGCTCTATTGTGTTGTTAAACTACATACTCCTTCACTTGAATCAGTTGGATAATTTCAATCCTGGAATTGCCAATCTCTACCAAACAAAAAGTAAAATGTAGCTGTTCATGACATCACAAGGCGGAACAGAGCATTTTGAGCTTTGGAGATGTAGACAGACTAAGAATAAAGGATTACTCATGTGTGAATGAAACAAAACACAATTCCAGGTATTTTTTTTGATAAACATTTTAACCTAAAGCTCATAAAGCTCACATGAGTACATTTTGCTTTATAATCTATTTATAAACTATTTAGTATTTGTAATATTGAGTAATGCAGCAGTTAGGTAATTTGTCAATCTATAGTTGTAGCAACCTCCCTTTTGTCCTTTTTTACCTGTCAATCTCCATGGAGACTTAAGCACAAAACTGTAATGAATTTCAAAGCGGCCTCAAACTTCTTATTTCCCTTTTGACTTCTGGACTCTATTCCCCCGATCGCATTTTGAGAGAGAATCAGATAAGTGCCAAAAATGTGCAGAAAAAATCAAATGCATATCAACGAAAGAGACATGCTGACACTACACTGTGACAAAGATACTGCGATATGTACTCACAAAATACAAACCCAGCAGAAAACTCAGAGGGGAGGATAGACAGGGGAGACCTGATCAGGAAAAGAATGTCTTATTTAAGAAACAGTGCAGGTACTACCAAGCTCTAGCTAACAATTTATTTTTTACGGATATGTTATAAATCCACATCTTCAATTACAGGTAGCAGGAAAGTTGTGGCATACAAAATATTTCTGTTTCTCTTTTGTGGCATTTTTTATTCCCTCTTTCATTGTGCAGTATCTCTTCCATAATTCAATTTGGGAATAATATAATCAAATACGGATTTTCTATATCCATGGGTTTGAGAATGATGAAAAACCAGGGAACGTTGCCATAGTTATTAACAATTTAACGCCAAATATTATACCTTTTGAATGGGAAAAAGTCCTCAAAATGTTTCACGCTGCAGAAAGCTGAAAGCCATGAATATTTTGCTCACTTGGTATCACTCCATAGTAGTTTGATTTTCTCCCAACATGTTGTCATAGAAACTTCACTTGGAACAATTCCTGAATAAACTGTTTGCCAATTTGGCCCACTGACATGTAAAAAAACATTGTTTTAATAAACTTTTGCTGTTTTTCCCACTCTTCTCCATGATTCCAAAGATTCTAATAATATCTGGACATAGAAAATGCTAAAAGTTTAGAAGTAAATAAGTTTAATAACTTAAGAAGCCTCTTGGAGTATCAAAACATAATGGCTCTGTCTGAATGTTCACGCTAGTCTGACTAGTCCTTCTGTTAAACTGCACCTTCATCCATCCATTTGCATCTATTTATCTTTTGTCAGTGGTGGAAGAAGTTCTCAGTTTTGTTACTAAAGTAAAAGTACAGATACTCAAGTAAAAGTTAAAGTATCACATGAAAAATCTACTTCTTATTAAAGTACCCATTTAAAAACGTAATTAACAGTAAAAAGTAAAAGTATTTTGGCAACATTATGAGGTCTTATTGAGGCATTAAATATCGTGACTTTAGTAAAGATTTTTTTTTTTCTAGTAGTTTTTAATTTGTATTTTTTTCTTTCCTCAAACTACGAATGTGTTTAAAATAACCCCCTCAGACTTTTCAGCAGGTCTTAAACAACAATAATAAAAAAAAAACTTTACTTAACTCTTCAGTCCTGTTCAGAAATGTAGTGGTGTAGATAACACTTCACTACATTTTTGTAGTTGGTTGTTCAGATGTAGTGAAGTAAAAGTAAAAAGTATCCACTTAAAAATGCAAGTAAAATACTTAAGAACAGTACTTTACTACTTTTACTTGATGTTCCACCACTGTCTATTGTATCTACCTACAGTATTTATCCATCTGTCTACAGAGAGTAAAACACTACAGCCTCTTACAACAGTTCATCCAAACTATAACTGGTTGGCTATAGTTTCAAATACATTATCTGGAAAACCACAGTCAGTTCAAATCTTTATTGAAGTCCATCCTTCTCCACTCAGATTGTTCAGTATTATCTCTAATGCATCTGCCTGCTGAGAATAAACAAGCCAATGTTCTCCGCGCTGTCTGACTGTTCTGCTCTTCGGATGTGAAAAATGATTTGTGATTTCAGTTCGGAGACACTTGTCAGACACTTCACATGCTACTGAATCATTCTTACACAGTTTGAAAATAAAGAAAATACCACATTCACATTTATTTTTTTTTTAAACTGCACAGTTTCATCAATAACCAGGAATATGCAAAATGTATTAAGACTTTATCGATGGAATTACAACAAGGGGGATATCCAATAATCTCTCACATACTATTTTCGCTATACCTTAATTCTGAACCAAAACTTTAACATTTTTTTAGCTTTTAACAAATCTTTTCCGAAATGTTAAGCTAATATAAATTTTCACAATTTGAATTTCACTGCCTAACAATAAAACTTGGCAAAAACATATTCTACTTGGCAGAATATTTAACACATTAACCCAAACTAACACAGACACTGACCTGCCAAATGAACTCAAAATACCAGAAAATACATTTATTTTGCAACTTTATGGTTTTAAAGGTTCTATGTTACGCAAAATTGACTTGTGAGCTTTAAGGGATGTTCTCTGCTGTTACCTCATCAAAAACCTACCTGGAGTTTGTGTTTTGTTTCATTCACACATGTTTGAGTAAACGTTTATTATTAGACTGTCTACTTCTCCAAAGCAAAGCTCAAAATGCTCTGTTCCACCTTGTGATGCCATGTAGTGTTAGTTTTCAAGTTAACAGCTCCTTTTACCTTTAGTTTAGTAGAGGTGTGAAATTCCAGGGCTGAAATTATCCAAATGAATCTAGTGAAGGTGTGTGGAGTTTAAAAACACAGTGGAGCACTTCCTGAGAAGAAGTCAGCCTAAATATGCAGGGTTTGTGTTTTAAAAATGTGTGAATGAAACAAAACTCCAGGTATGTTTGTGATGAGGAAACAACACATAGGTAAGAACACAGTGTAATATGGGCTCTTTAAAGAAATAACTGTGCTTGGTATTGTGTTTGTGTGACTAGTTCTTAATGGCGTCATTGTTTAGCATGTGCATTAACTGCCTTTTACCACCCGTTTACTCAGAGCCCTGAAAAGCCACAGAGATAAGCTATTGTTAATCTGTGCTCCAGTGACCTTTACATCACTTTGTTTTGTCCTTATTACTATGGAAATTCATTAAATTGGTCCAACTTCACTAAATCCGAAGCGTCTGAGTCAACCACTGATTATGTGCCCTCCTCTCTACACACAGCCTGAGAACAAATTATAACTCAAGTTTAATAAAAATTGGACGGTTCTTCAAATGTTAAACTTTGAAAGACATTTTCAAAATCCCATTTCACCAGGAGAATTGTTTTGTCTTGGAAGATAAGGACATTTTTGAATTTTATTTGCATTACACCTTATTTCAAAAGGTAAACACCAGTCCCATCATACGTTTGGATGGAAATCAAAATCTTAGCCTTATTTATTTTATTTTTTTATCTGAACTGCTATCTGGCCACCTGCTTGTCTCCATAGAAATGTTATTGCTCCACAGTATCGCTTTAAAAATCTGTCTGTAATGTATTTTAATGTGTTTATTGACCAAAATAGTGCGGTCGCCTCTCCAGTGATCTGACCTGTAACTTGGCCTACCTACTTGTTATTGCTTTACCTGGAATGTCCCATAGTATGACATTAAACATACCCATCTAGCATGTATTCATTACGGGTGTTTCTATTGCTCAAAAATACCATACTTCCTTCGGTTAATAGGAGCGACTCTCCACAGATCTGAATTGTAATGTAGAGTAAGATAAGATAAGATAAGATAAGATATGCCTTTATTAGTCCCACAGTGGGGAAATTCCAGTGTTGCAACGCACAGTTCAAGAACAGCAGGAAAATGGAACATGCAATAAAACAAGATAATAGATAATGGCTAAAAAATAATAATTTAGAAATAGACTCAAAGATAGACTCGAATTTTGTTCCGGTGGAGCAAAAATATAAAATACAAAATATAAAATACCAAAAAAAAAAAAAAAACTATTATGTACAATAAAAGTAACAGTGCAGCATATGAACAGAGTAAATCTCAGTAAAGTGACTTCAGTATATTATGTTATTTACAGTAATGACTATGTTTATGTACAGACAGGATAAATATCAGTAAAGTGACATGAGTGAATTGTACCAGAGGTCTTCAGTGTTGCACATAGATAGAGTTGAATGACACATGTTCAGTGTTAACAGTGTTCATTGTACAGTCTGACAGCAGCAGGAAGGAAAGACCTGCGAAATCTCTCCTTCACACAGCGAGGGTGAATCAGTCTGTCACTGAAGCTGCTCTCCAGAGCAGACAGGGCGTCCTGCAGGGGGTGACACTCATGGTCCAGCATAGAGATGACCTTAGCCAGGACCCTCTTGTCCCCCACCTGCTGCACTGAGTCCAGAGGACAGCCCAGGACGGAGCTGGACTTCTTGATGACCTTGTCCAGCTTCTTCCTCTCCCTCTCTGTGACGCTGCTGCTCCAGCAGACCACACCGTACAGGATGGCTGATGCCACCACAGAGTCATAGAAGGTCTTCAGAAGTGGCCCCCTCACTCCAAAAGACCTGAGTCTCCTCAGGAGATAGAGCCGACTCTGGCCCTTCCTGTACAGTGCATCTGTGTTGTGAGTAGTGCTGTAACCTGCTTGTCTCTCTTGTGATATGTTCAAACTATACCGTGGAACATTCTAGACCAAGCAATAACATTTCCATGGAGACAAACAGGTCAACTATAGACTAGTCCACCTTTAATACAACGCTGTGGAACATTCTAGACAAAGCAATGACAGTTTCATGCAAGCAGAAAAATGAAGCAGTGAACCTTTAAATTAATTATTGTCTCTTTGCACTGGAACAATGCAGGTCTTGTTATATCATAATGTCATGCCTGATTTGGGTACATCAGCGTTTATGACACACACTGACACTCACCCATCTTGTCAATTAGTTTTAATGGTTGTGCTATTTGCATTCTGTTTATCCAAATAAGACATGGGGCATTATTACACAGTACAGAAGACCCAGGAATACAACCTCCTCATTTCAGCCTAATCACCCTCAGCCAAGACAGTCCAAGGCGCTTTGCTACTTTCCCATTGTTATTGAAGCAGTTCTGTTTTCCCACCAGCCGCCTCATATTCATAAAAGTACCCAAGGACTTACAGCACATTATTATCGCTTTAGGAGAGAAACTGTTATTTGTTTTGTAGAAAATGTGTCTAAATTGGATGTACATAACTATAGAGAGAAATGCAAAGAAATGATAAACCTTTGCGTGTTCAGAGCTTGTCCGAACCAGCACTTGTTGGGTTTCTCTGTAAATAGGACGGTGTAAAGTTAATTAAAGGTCCTATATTATGTAAAAATGACTCTTGTGAGCTTTAAGCCATGTTATAATGTTGTTATCTCATCAAAATGCCCAGAGTTGTCTTTTATTTCATTATTAGTCTATCAATAATGTAACCTTACGCAAAATGCTCTGTTCCACCTTGTGATGTCATGAAGCTGTAGTTTTCAGGTTAATTTTACATTTAGTTCAGTAGAGACTGGCAATTCCAAGGCTGAAATTATCCAAATGATTCTAGTGAAGGTGTATGGAGTTTAAAAACACAGTGGAGCACTTCCTGTATTACCACATGACATCACAAGGTGGAACAGTTGTTTGAGAAAAGAACGTAGCTGAAATATGCAGAATTCCGATGTGTCAACATGTGTGAATGAAACAAAACACAACTCCAGGCATTTTTGTGATGAGGAAACAGCATTATAACATCAGCATGGGTTTTTGTTAAGGGTATTTTCCAAATCTTCACAAAAGATCGAAGACGAATCAGAAAGTTAAAAAGTAAAAAAGAAAAAATATATTGAACTCTTAACGTTGTTTCCTGTGTCCTTAAATATGTTTTGATCTACTTTTGGTCCTAACAGTGACCAGCATGGCAAAGACAATGAATCAAATTTGTCTGAATTGTTTTTTTCTGTGGAGGCGAACTTTCTCAGCCCAGTCAGTTTTTCCAAATCCCTTATGCCAAGTACACGCATTCATCTCGTGGACTTGTACCAAATTAAAAATTAAAGAATCAAAAACAGGCTCCCAGTAAACCAAACCCTGACTATGGATACAATTGTGTTACTTTTTTACTACTTGTCTTGTTTGTGCAGTGAACTGGAACATTTTCTACCAGTGTGAAATCATTTTGTGTACTGATGTGTGAAATCCCAGTGAAGCCCACTGGTTTGGAAGGCATCACATTAAAACAGAAAGGAAACTTTTGTGTTTAAACAAATGCAGATCTCGAGGAGCAAGCACAAGCTGCACAAATCTGGTCGCTTGCATACTGACTCGATTCAAAGCTAATAACAAAAAATGCTTGATCCCTGGAATGTTTCACCGTGCGGAATTTAACATATCCGACATGAACTGTAAACTGGCCTGGTTGTCTCCATGGACACAGAGACGTTTAATGCCATAGTGAGGAGAAAAGCAAGTGGAAGCCAACGTCCCCCTGAAAGGTTACGCAGTCCACCTTTAGGAACAAATAATAAGATTTATATACACTAGCTTTTTACTGTCTTATAAACATCAAAACCACAACTAGTTCAGTTTAAACAGTTAGCAGTGGTCCAAAGTTATTTATCTAATGCATTCTGAGCATCATATTTATCCACTGCAATGAGTTTATAAGCACTTTTCACAACTTTCAGAGGGCATAGGAGGGTTTTTCTGCCACAGTAATGCTAACAGCAAATAGCATGTTAACCACTCACTTCCAAATTCTCAGACAACAAAACACTTTCTAATTAGATGTAGGCAGTACACAGTGGACAACATAAATTAACCTTAAGAGCTACTTATACACCATATCTGTACTGGGGCAAGATATACAGTATTTTGCTCAAACAGATGAAAAAAACAAATCAGGTACAGAGCCTTTAAGCTTTGTACAACTATAAGCCTTGGGCCCCTTTGATATCTGGCGTTATTGTGTGTGTAATCCAGTGTTCCTTATATCTTCCCACTGCATCTATAGACTTTTATAACAATCCTACATGGGCCTGAGAATCTTAAGGGTGTGGAAAGAGTTGTCAGTCATCTCGAGAACCTCTCCCCCTTCTCGTATAGATTGGCCCTCAGTGATGCATGTAGCTGGATACAAACATGTTAAAATGGGTATCTTTTTCCCTGTCACACTGCAGTAAACATGCACAATTTCTCCACCTGACTGTTTCTCTATTGTTTTAATGCTTTTTCCCCCATTTCCTCTCGCCGTGCTCGATCTGGGAGGGAAGTGTGGGTATGCTGGTGACAAGGTGACATGTGATAATGACTTAGAACAAGATAAAAAGGCTCTTAGTGGAGGGACTTGGCAGGTGGAATGGCAGAGAGGCAGGATGGTGGCGATGGAGGAGGAAAGGCGACTGCACATCCACACGTCTCTCATTAAACCTGCTGGCATACTTTTGGCACTGGTCCTGCTCACTCTGGTCTCTCCAGTAGAGACAGGAGAGAGGAGGAAGACTGAAGTTTTCTACAATGTCTTTCAAAAGATCAGATTAAGCAGCAGTAATTCAAAGAAGTCACATATCAACAATAGAATGGGCATTAGATTAGGTTCGTGAAGCAATCTCTATACATCGCGATTGTCCATACTGTGGAACATCCCAGGCAAAGCAAAACATCCCCATAGAGATAAGCAGATGGCAGACCCCCCACCAGAAAATGTACACAGTGCACTTCAACTCTAAAATTAACCATTTGACTCTGATTTTTTAGAGTTTCGTCTCCTTCTGTTCACCACAGTTGGTCCAATTTAAAACCACTTTCCTCCATTTGCTTTGCCCTAAACATGTCATTACGAAGGTGTAAGTAAAGTCACCGTTAAATGCCACCAAAGGACACAGTCTATTCAAATGCAATTACCAAAATGTTAGAAAAGCAACAAGTCAGTGTCTACCTGATTTGATAATGACTTGATTTTTATAGACTCTTTATAGTTCCTAATTTTGGGGTCATAGGGGATTGAGATTTCCTCTGCACTGACGGTGGCCTTGGTTATGAGGCAAACACAGAGGTCATGCAAATCAATTACTCCTAGAGTCATTTACAGACTACCCGGGCCTGTAATCTGAATAAAAAACATATCTTTGAATGATGGGATGAGGCTGAGATATCCAGAAAGAAACAAAGGTAAGACTGAGACTCCACCCAGATAATGTGACCCATGACATGTAAAAAGATGTGAAATAAAAACACCTAAACTCTGTAATCCCTGTAATTTACCCTCCTTTTGAAAATGTATAGGGACTTTTGATTTAATTTCCCAGTCAGTCCAATTATAACTGACAAAAGTAATATTTCTAGACATTCACATACAACATTCATTTGCTTTTCGTTTTGAGATTAAACCAATAAAACACTCAAAATGTCTAAAAAAAGACATTAGGAAGCCATCAATTTAATGTCCAACTGTGTTCAGCCCAAGTTTGAACTATCTCCAGGTTTCTGCTGATATAAAATATAATTATCACACTGACTGTCTGGCAATTTCAATTTCAAGGAATATTTAAAGCCTTCATTATACAGACATGATCTAAACTCCTCACCCCTAACACATTTTCTCCATTTGAATGGTGAATTTCCAGGCTCAAATCCAATTCAAAAATGTTTCAGAGTTTATTCCTTGCCCATCTTGTAGCGTATATGACTTATTCTACCCTCATATTCTACTTCATAGGCATATATAAATGGGAGATAAGTCCAGGCAAATGAAATTATAGATGTAAATCAGAAGTGGGAAAAGGATGAAAGAAAAACTGCATCCTGTGTTGGATTTTAAAATAGCTTTTATATTGAGAGATAGCAATATAAATGCAAAGGCTGGTTTTAATGTGGTCATGTTTTCCTCTGTTATTAAGGCTAGATTTACTGTATTTTTTGGTGTTTTGTTCATTTGCATATGGCCTGGCTGATATAGTTTTGTAGTTTGTGGCTACCTGGCTCACACAATGAGCTGTTTTTGGAAGTTTTTGTTTTTAACCGACTAAAAAGTGCAGCATGTACAGTTCAAAGGACACAAGTAAGGGATGTTGGATTCTCTTTCTTCACATAAATAGCCTCCTTCACTCATCTTGCAAAGTGAACTCAGCCCAGTGTTTCAATCCCGTTCCATCAAATTGAAAATGGCGTCTGGATGAGAGCTGAAGCATCTTGATTGCAAAAACTATATCCAGATGACCACCGCTGAGACAGTCTCTACACTGATCCACTCACTTGGACGAATGAGGGATTACAGCATCTCATTGCCAACCAGCTAAATAGTCGTTTAGCTAAATGCAATAGGCCTATAAGTTACTAAAAGGACTGCAAACTTAGAACAAAGATCTTGAGATGGCACAAACTCATTTCCTACAAACCATTATATTCATTAGACCAGTCCCTCAACAATAGTGACTCTACATGTCTCTTGTTCAAACCGCCCTGCGTCATTTAAACAACTGCTTTGGGTCTCACCTGCACAGATTGCCGTGCTGATGCTAATTGCTAATTATCCCCGTGTTGACAGAGACAGTTTTCCATAAACACACAAACAATAAGTAACTCAAAGAACACAGACATTAAAGTTTAGTCTGCTGTTTGTGAGTGTCAGGCAGCTCAATGTTAGTGACCCATATAATCAAACACTTCCACTAAACACTGGTGCATTGTTCACCAATTAGGTTTACCCATTTGATTTTAATTGAGACATGCATTGTTGAATTAAGTGATTGCAAGTCTCCGAGAGTTACTTTCAGTCGCTTATTATTATCACATCTAAATCATTAGCAACTGCCAGGAAAGTAGGAAACTAAACTTAAAATGTAGAAGGAACGAGTGGTTCATTGTGTCAAAAAAACTGTAAACAAAATCAGGTACTTTCTTAGGATGTTTTAGGATGATTTACTTCACAGCCAATCACTCACACACCACATTCATAATATTTGGGCACAGTAGTAGCAAAAATATAAATGCGTATAATGAATTCAAAATAAGTGGCAAAAATAGCAATAGACTGCTGTCAAATACGACATAATTATATAAATATATATGCATGTGTACAAGTAAAAATAAAATATAGAAATACAGTAATATCTCTCACTTAAGGTGGGTGAAGTGTTTTGCCTAAGGACACAATAATAGTTTGGCCCCCTGCACTTCTCGCTGTCTCTCAAGTATTAACCAGGTCTAATCCACTTAAGCTTCATTGATCAAACAAGGTGGTAATGGTCCAAGCAGTGAGACAAGAGGTCTAAAAGCTACATTTGAAAAGAGATAAATTTGTTTAAAGTAGTTGCCTGGACTAAGTTTGAGTTAAAGACTATTTGCTTTTCTTCCAAGAAGCTTCATTAATACTGAAGTGACACTGGTAAATGATGCGGATAGTCTCTTTAGACCTTAAACTACTGACTATCTTTTTCGTTACTTCTTTTTTCATTGAATGTTTATTGACTAATTAGTATTTTTATTCTGCTTAAATGTGCATTGTGTAACTTTTCTGGTAGAGGGACCATCAAATGCTTTTCTCCATGGAAATGTTATTCCTTTATCTGGAATGTTTCACAGTATGGTATTAAACCTTTCTATCTTCATGGAAACCAAACCAGACCAAGTTACAGATCTGTGGAAAGGCAACCCGCTCACAGTCAGATTTTTCAGCTATAAAACCACTTGTAATTGAATAAATGTCATGTAGAACTGTTTAATGTCATACTGTGGAACATTTCAGGCAGAGCATAGAAACAAACAGGTGACACACCCCTGTCCTAACCTATACTGCAGATGACTACGCTTTGAAACCCTTAATATAAAGTTCCTTGGGTGGTATCTGGCTTTGCATTTTGCACACAGACTTTGAGAACCTTCTCACAGGCGTTTTAAAATTCAGCCAGGCAAACATGGCTCATCTGTGTAATAGTACACACATGAGTGAATCTATGTTTTATACATGTGGTCACTGTAAACAAGCTCAATAGACTGAAAACAGTCGATGTAGTCCCGAATAAAAATAGAAGATGAAAACAACATATACCAAATGTGCATCAACATGTTTTGCATTCTCCAACAATTGTCAACCCTCCAGCTAGGTACTCCTCTACCAAGATCTTCTCTCACAGCTGGAGAAAGATCCCATTGCTGTCATCCACTAGAAGTTTTTCTCAGTTCTTTTAATGGTATGGTAAAACATAACTAACACAATTTGGGACAATAAAATATATTTCCTTGTCTCAAACTAGAAGCAAAATAATGCCTTTAAAGGTGCACGGTACAATTTTTCTAGTGGAAGGTCCGCCACCTGCTTGTCACCAAGGTAATGTTATGCCTTTGTCTAGAACAGGGATCTCAAATTTACTGGCCCACAAGACGATTTCTAATTTCTGTTGATCGTGGCCCACCAATAAGATGCAGAAATGCATAAGAATTTGAACTACAGTTCCCATAATGTATTGCTGCCTGTAGTGCCAATTCGGCTCCTTTCCGGCAGCAGTGGCAAAAAACAACAGCAAGACAGAGTGAGAGGGGCAGACAGAGCTTCTATAGACTTTCAAAGTTACTCCAATCAAGAAACGAACACTAAACATGTGGACTGTGAGAACAGAAACTTCAGAAACAGGCGGGAGTGACTGTCAAACCAGAGGAGCAGCCTCACAAGCTAAAGCTATGGTAGATGGTGAGAGAAGTAGTTTACTATTGCACTGGTGCTCTGGTTGAAAATACGTCTGAACTGAAAACAACACAGAGACACTTTAGGATTTAGAATACTGCTTAAAAGCCTAAAATACTTCAAGAATATTATTTTTATTAACAAGCATTTTATTTCCTTAACCCAATGAAGGCCTCTGTCTTGCATTATATATACAGTAATATAGTATCCTAGTATATTATGATTATAAGATATTATTATAATAATTATGATCAATTGTAGGCTATAAAAATATATAATATATTATATAATATGCAGCCCCTGACCAACACTGATTTTATAACTTCTGCCCCTGCTCCAATTGAGTTTGAGACCCCTGGTCTAGAATGTTCCACAGTATAGATTAAACCTATTTATCAAGAAAGAGACCGGCAGGTTACAGCACTAAACAACATTACAATTCAGCTCTGTGGAGAGTTGCACCTATTCACAGAAGGAATTATTCTGTCTTTGAGCAATAGAAACACCCCTAATGAATAAATGTTAGATGGATGTTTAAGGTCATGGAACATTCCAGGCAAAGCAAGAACATCTCCATGGAGATAAGCAGGTGGCAGACTCTCCATCAGAAAAATTGCGTAGTGCACCTTTAAATCTGTTGTAAGACTGAACTAAAATTAAATTAAATTAATTTTCAGATTTGAATGTCAGTGAAAGAGGGAGAGCTTGGTTAGCATCTGCTGCAAAAAACCTGTGATATTTTGTCTGCTAACACATCTGTGAGCTGTGCACGCCTCCAAATAAACATATCGTACAGAGCAAGACACGCGCAGACTTAATAACAACCATCAGTCCTTCTGTGTAAACCCAAATCTCATTACATTTGTGTGGAGTGAGAATGAGCCCCGTCCTGTGTGCTGGTAATAGTTGTGATTCAGTGTGTACTGTGTTAGTCTGTGTGTGTTGGGGTTTTTAGAGAGTGAGCTATGGTGGCTCATTAACAGTGTGTTTACAGACCCCAGCCGTGTGTGGGAAAAGACAACTTCCAAACATTTAATTTTCATTATCCTGACAGGCACTCGTTTGTTTTCTGTGGGTGTTGTGGTACTTTTGCACATGCTAAAATCCTGCGTAAATATTCACCCAGTGAGCTTTATGTACTTGTTTTTGAATTGATTGGATATGAAATGATGTCCAAGTGATATATGATATTAATTCACTGACTTTGCATACAGATTATATGAGACAGCCCTTTGTTCACCATTAATAATGACCTCTGCAGTCGAAGAACAAAGCTAAACAATTGTAGGCCTCACTCTGGTTCTAACAATAATAATAATAAAACCTCAATGTCCCAGTCAACATAATGGAGGCCTAAGGGCACATTAAACTGCATTAAATTCTTAAAATGTTAGGATGTGATGGCACAGCTGTGGGTGGTTCAATAAAAACTTATTGAACTAAGGCGTAGCCCTGTTGAACCACACCAGAATGTAGTTGTACCAGCTGCAGTGATCTGTATCCATCATGTGTGCATTTCCTTTCCATTTGAGTCACTCTTTAATTACAATGGGGTCACCCATCATGAAGCTATATTTGCTGTGAAGTGTCAGGGGACCATTTGATCCAGGATCTGTAGTCAGAAGGACCTAATAGATAAAACAGTATTATAAGGTTAAAGAGAAAACTGCCTGGGCCATTGACTCTTAATAAATACACCAGGCCTACATTAGTCAGTTAATCAGTTATATTCTTCTCAGCTCCAATTCATCATCACCAGCGTTTAATAATATCTATGAACAAACAATATGGGATCTAGAGTAGCTGCATTGACTTATTCTTTTCAACTTTTTCCACAGTAGTCAATGCAGTCAATGACTACGCCGTGGACACAGCACCAGTAATACCATTGTGTAATTCATTTGGACAAAATTCACTTTGAGTGGAAAACAGACACACGCGCTGTGATGACATTTGCTTCATGCCCAAGTGAGCTTGTAGTCTGACAGCCCACCCAGACCTGAGCCAGGCAGAGTGGGCCTTCTGGCACCACAGCCCTGACAGAGGAGCTGCCAACACTCAGGGCATTCTGTGCCCAAGCTAGGGGACACACTGGTGAGGGAATCTGGCAGTAATGGGGTGAGGTGGACAAATGACCAGAGAACAAGAAGACACAAAATCACACGGAGAAAATGTAAATGCTCGCAGCAATGAATTGATGAAGAGGATATTGTCCATGTAGGAAACCGTTGGACTTGTTTAGCCAGAAAATGTGATTGCATGAATATGAAGATGAAATTAGAATCAGTTTAATTGATTCCCATTGGTTTTACTGAAATACAAATCGTTTACAATACTGTAACTATTAACAGGTGTGAAGTGAATTAAACTTATGTGTTTAAATAATAATAGAAGTACTACAAAAAAAAGTTTATCATAGCATATTGGGTGTTTAGGAAACTATAGAGAAAAGGCAGAACTTAGTTTTAGTCTTAATTTGAAGGGACAATGTACTTTACGACATTAAGATAACAAAATACAGAGGTGTTCTCCACCAGATTATTGCTAAATAACTAGTTTCAGCAAATCTCAGTCAGCAGCATGAAAACAATTACAAAAACAATCATACATTTGTCTTCTAAAATACATATTTACCTACCATTTCTGCATTTCACCATTAAAACCCTGCATAAATTAATGAATAATTATAAAGCCGTAATATTCATTGCATATTAATAGCCCTGTTAAAAAATGGCACACTAAAATACACAAATATATGATTTTCACAGTGTGTGGTGTATGAGGTTGTAAGGGTTAAACAGTATTGTCACATCTCCAATACTGAAATGTGAAAACAAAGATGTGGGAACATTAAGCACACTCCCCCAAACACTTACGAAAAGTACTCAGAGTTCATGTACACCAGACAAAGTTATGTAACTGGACTCTCCTATGCATCTCCGTGTTCTTATGTCTGAGCAGGGCCCTGAGGTTAAGCTGTGAAAACTTACCTAAACATTTTGTTCAGTACAGTGACTCATTTTCTCCTCCAGTGCCAGGCTTTATACATAATTCAGTACCATCTGTCCACACCACATGTTGAGTAATAAACAGTGTCACGGTCTCTCCTTACTCCTCTCCCTTCACCTCGTTCTCTCATTGCACCTCTTATGTGGTCTTTACATCATTCAACTTGTATTATTTTAAATGCAGGCGCTCTCCCACACACAAACTTCTCTCTTTCGTTCACTCGTCCTAATACCATAACATCTTGCTAAGAGCCCAGAATGACACTGGGAACCTGAAAGGAAACATATTGTATTATGCAAAATCAACATTTATGAGTTTTTAGCATTATAACAATGCTCCCTCACCATTAGCTTACTCAGAGTATTTTGATTCATGTATATTTGAGTGATCATGTAATGTCCCGCATTTCGGAAAATGTCTATTTTCACCTATCCCCTGTACCCACACTGGTAGGGCTGCAACAATTAATAATTATAATTGTATTTTGCTAATTGTAATGGTCATCTGGACTATACAGATGCATGATAAATGTCCTTTTATAACAAAGACCGCAGCATTATTAAATCAAAATGTTCAAAAAGAAAAAGGTTGATCAATGGACCCATTTCCAGTACCAAGCCTTTCAAACCAGTTCTGCAGTTTACAATAAAGTAAATTTATATTAATGATTTATGTGTGTAATAGTTTATTTGCTAGAAAAAACAAAAAACAAAAGCATAACATGTCACCTGAAAGGTCAATAGTGTTACTACCAAGTCATCAGCACTACATTGAGGTGTGCTTTGTGTGCGTTGGTGTGTTTTTGTGCACTTGCAGCCTCATCAGGGCTATTGTGGGGAGTGACAATGCAGTGGCAATGTGAATCAGGTCCTTTTGTAGTCCAAGGAGCATCACAGGCTCTATATGTAGGTGGTCAAGTGTGTGTCTATCGCTATTGGAGCCAGGTTAGCTTTGGCTACAGTCCTTCATATTTACAAGTTAATGTTTTAGTTTTTTCTTTTGCGTTATCTTGTCTTTTAATATGCATTGTTTAATAAATAAATACAATACAATACAAAAGAACAGGCTTCAAGGGAGGACAGGAAATAGAGAAGGGACCTAAGACAGTTTCAGTACATTAGAGCAGTTTTGCCTTTCTTGCTCTTGTTTTTGCCCATTTTGTCTTTAGTTTGTCAGACAAGTGACTTTTGAACTACACTAACTGTTTTAGTGCTGAGCAATTAATCCAATTTTAATAGAGATTCAGTCTTTTCCAAATGACAGAAATGACAGCGATCACCTTCTTAAATTGAAGGTTTATACTTCTACTGTTCTTGTACATTCTGTTGCAAATTTCCCAATTGAGGGACAAATAAAGGTTCTCTTAGATACAACATACAATACAGAGAGTTATATAGTGCAACCTTGACTAGTCGCCACCTTTCAAACCAAAGACTGGGGCTAGTCAGTTTAAGTGCAGTCTGTTGTAATCACTTTAGTAATGATTTTAAATTTGCACAGATTGGAAAGACAAACGAGAGCTTGTTTCCTGTCATCTACTCCACTTATCTCATTGTTTCACTCTCCTTCTTGTTGTTATTTTCTGACTGTTAAAACTGGTTGAGCTCCACACAAAAACACTGTATTTCAAAGGCGGACACAATCTTACAAACACCTCACCAAAAGATTTTTATTTGGAAGTAATTGGTGGAAATTGGTGATCATTGTCCTGTGTTTTAAAACATGCTGGGACACTCAAGCACCCCAGTCTGAATTCACATCTGATTAGCTCCCTAGAAAAATAAGAAACAAATAGCATTTTCATTTGTTGAGGTTTCTATCAATTCAAAAGAAACACAGCAATGCACAGTGGGAACAAAGTGGGAAAGCAGCTAATCAGTGGCATTTGTGTGTTATTATTACCCACAATAGAGAACTCGTTGGGTCAAACTCATTCAATTTCATTTCAGCTTTTTTCATTTTTTGTTGTGCATTCAGGGAGTTTTGTTAAAAATAGCATATTGACATATCACAAATAACAAAACAATGTGGCTTTTCAGGACCCATAGCTAAAGGCTCGAGAAAGTACATGTATTATTTTGGACAAACCAATTACATTGGACGAACCACAAGCATTGATTCAAGTGGGCGAGATGCAAGAACAAGGCTCTGTTGGAATGCTACTACTCCAGTAACCCTAGTCAGAGGGGTTACCATCACTGAAACCAATGAGCTGATATACACTTCAGCAGCAGTGATCCTAAAGGTGCTGGGCTATAAGAGCAACCATGGGAGCCATGAGAGACAATACCCACCATGGAAAAGACGGAGAGAGAGAGAGACAGAGAGAGAGAGACTCCAAGCATTCCACAAGTGCTTGGAGTTGTACAATATCAATCGGACTCTAAGGGTGTTCTTTGCAAACTCGATGCGGTTGTGGAAAACCATCCTTGAAACCAATGGCAAGCCACTTGGACAAGTGTCCATCAAATGTGGCATATACCAAGGAGATGCACTGTCCCCACTGCTGTTCTACATAGGTCTGCACCCCCTGAGCCAAATCATTGACCGCACTGGCTATGGATACCGACTCAGAAACGGGGCCACCATTAGCCACCTCCTCTACATGGATGACATCAAGCTGTACGCTAAGAGTGAGCGGGACATCGACTCACTGATCCACACCACCAGGATCTACAGCACAGATATTGGAATGTCATTTGGGCTTGAGAAATGTAGTAGGATGGTGACAAAGAGAGGGAAGGTAGTCCACACAGAGGGGGTCTCACTCCCAGAAGGAACAATACCAGACATTGAGGACAGTTACAAGTACCTTGGTATCCCACAAGCAAATGGCAACCTTGAAGAGGCAACAAGGAAAGCGGCTACGGCCAAATACCTGCAACGAGTAAGGCAAGTCCTAAGAAGCCAGCTCAATGGCAAGAACAAGGCACAGGCAATAAACAGCTACGCCCTGCCAGTGATCAGATACCCTGCAGGAATCATAAGCTGGCCAAAGGAGGAGATACATACCACAGACGTTAAGACACGAAAGCTCCTGACCATGCATGGAGGGTTCCATCCCAAATCCAGCACCCTGAGACTGTATGCGAGCCGGAAGGAAGGAGGCCGAGGACTAGTGAGTGTGGGAACCACTGTCCAGGATGAAACATCCAAAATCCGTAAGTACATAAAGGACAAGGCCCCAACAGATGATGTGCTCAGGGAATGCCTCAGACAGTGGAGGTCAGAGGAAGAGGTGCTGGAGGGACCATCATGGCAGGACAAGCCCCTACATGGGGCATAACACCGAAACATAACTGAAGTGGCTGATATCAAGAACTCCTACCAATGGCTGGAGAGGGCTGGTCTGAAGGACAGCACACAGGCCCTCATCCTGGCTGCACAGGAGCAGACCTTGAGCACCTGAGCAATAGAGGCCCAGATCTACCACACCAGACAAGACCCAAGGTGTAGGCTGTGCAAAGAGGCTACTGAGACAGTCCAGCACATAACTGCAGGGTGTAAGATGCTGGCAGGGAAAGCATACATGGAGCGACATAACCAAGTGGCGGGCATAGTGTACAGAAACATCTGTGCAGAGTACGGGCTGGAGACCCCAAGGTCAAGGTGGGGAACACCTCCGAAGGTTGTGGAGAATGAGCGAGCCAAGATCCTGTGGGACTTCCAGATACAGACTGACAGAATGGTGATGGTGAACCAACCAGACATAGTGGTGGTGGATAAGCAACAGAACAAAGCCGTGGTGGTGGACATTGCAATACCAAGCGATGGTAATATCAGGAAAAAGGAACACGAGAAACTAGAGAAATACCAGGGGCTCAAGGAAGAGCTGGAGAAGGCCTGGAAGGTGAAGGCATCAGTGGTGCCCGTGGTGATCGGAGCACTCGGGGCTGTAACCCCCAAACTGGAGGAGTGGCTACAGCAGATCCCAGGAAAAACATCAGACATCTCAGTCCAAAAAAGTGCAGTACTAGGAACAGCAAAGATACTGCGCAGAACTCTCAAGTTCCCAGGCCTCTGGTAGAGGGCCCGAGCTGGATGAGGGTGAGAGAGACCAATCACCATGGAAGGTGAGGAACACATTTATGTATTATTTATTTATTTATTTATTTATTCATTTTTATTTAGTTTATGTATGAAACAGTGACAGTGCACAATCTAGGAGAGATACATTGTGCCAGGTTGTAACAGTAGAGCTAATTTCCATCTGTAGTCCCTGGTGCATGTTTTTTTAGGTATGTCCCAAATAGGTAAAATATGTGTCATGTTTACAGAGAAAATGCATCATTTGAATAATGAAAACATGACATGATGAAAACATTGTGTTCCTTACTGTCATGGGTTTTTTTTTTTATGACAAAAAAATAGTGTAATAGTTGAAAGCATGAATGCTGTTACTAGGCAGAATAACCTTCACCTGTTCGCACCTATGCTATATTTACAAGGTTGTGTGGTAACCAGTACTTCTCGTGTTTGACCTGTCTCACCTCTGTCTATCATGGAGACAGCAGACACCCATCTCACATGTAGTCAGCAAAACCTCCATGAAGTCAACAAGACTCCATATATGTACAACTCATGGGCAGTACCTTGGTATGCTGTGGTTATTTTTTACCCTCCAAAATATATAAAAACCGGGCTTGCGCTCACTTGATGTAATGCATGGACTGGACAACTACTTCTGCTTGTAAATCCCTTATATCTGATCAGATAAAAGTACTTCTTTTACGACTCTACCTGGTCTATTGTCTCTTACTTTTTCCATCACGACTTCAATAGTCAAAATAGTGCAGTCTTTAAATCGCTTTGGTGCTGGTGCCTGTGGTGCACACAGCTCTAACCCTCAACACACACTGCCTCTGTGAAGATGGGAGGCCCTTTTTAAAGTTCGAGGCTCCTCCCCCAAATCAATTAACAACGAAAAACAGCTTTTTCTCCACAAATACAAACAGATACATCCCCACCTACTGAAAAATCAAACAAAAGTACTCTAATAATAATATCCAAGCACCGACAGGGAAAAAAAAAAGTAAAAAAAAAAAAAGTGTGTATATATATATATATATATATATATATATATATATATATATATATATATATATATATATATACACAACTATGATCAAATAAGGGATTGCATTAAAATAGGGTGCTAATAGACTTTGACTGAATATAAATATAAAATGCAGTATGGATTAATAAAAGAAAATACTTCTGAGATTATATTGATTATATTGTACTGCTGTATTTTATTACTTATCAGCCCTTGTGTGCCTTTGTTCCAGCTTCTACGTTGAAACCAGTCTGTAGTCCTGGCTCTGAAACACAGATTGATTGTAAATACCACAAACCCTCCATGCATTGCTCTCCAGTACACAAATAGTTGGCTGAAATGTAAAAGTATAATGATCCACCAGTAATCAGACTGGATTGTTCACATAAAGCAACAACATGACTCCTGTCTCCACGCCCCATGATATAATCCACAGGTAAGCACTTCTGGAGGAAAAAAAATAAAAACTAAATTGCTATGTTTGTGCCCTATTTGCACCAGTCTTCCTGCTACCCTAGTCCCGTCCACTTGTTAATAATTCATTTATTTTTTCCCTTTTTCCAACTCAAACCTTCCACAGCAGAGTGAATTAAACTTACCATCCAATTTCCACAGTTTTCCTTTGGCCTAATGAAGCCAGTAATTTAAGACTAGAAGAGTTGGAGGCAAATTTGTTCTGAAGGATTCATCTCCCCAAGTCCCAAACCTCACATTTTATCAGCTACTCTCCAAACGCGTGTTTAATGTGCGCTTCCAAATGGAGAACTGCACTTGTAGATCACCAGTGCACTATTGTTCTTTCCCATAGTAGACGGATTCTATTGGTTAACACAGCGTGGCTAGATCTGGTTCCTTGGTTTTGTGCGTTTGATTGTAAGAGACAAAGGTACATTGCTAAGGTGCCATTGATGGATGGAGCTTTAAAAGGGTCAAGGAAAAAAAAAAAAAAAAAAACAGTAGAAGGTGATTTGGACGCAGCCTGTGCCATCTGTGTGCTTTTGTTCATCTTGTGTGTTTGTTTTCCATTAAGATAGAAATTGTTCGTTTTAGACTTTCCATTTTGTAATACAACAAAAGATCGTGATGCAAGGTCACCAGGAGCTGTCAAGGCCTGTACACAACACAAGATTTTCAGCAACTGTGAAGGTGTGTGGGATGTGGTAACCATGAAAATGAATGGTGGAGCATGCAGGCCGCAAACAGCTGAGGACAGTGAACACTCAAAAGGGAGATAAAGCCGAGGTGCTGGATTCTCAAACCGTGAAAGGAGAGGACTTTAACTGGCTAGCTCTCACACTTGGGGACTAGTAAACACAAAAAATAATTTTCAGATGGCTTAGAAGGAGGACTACTGCCCCACCATATCCAACACTTAATCCTGAAACATTTGCATGGTAAATCCACAATGTATTTTTTTTTTTTATACAGATTGATATCAGTCTGGTCCAAACACCCTCCGCCGCACATCAAGCCAAATTGTCAAATGTGACAATCAGATTTTTTTTTTTTTTTTTCAGTGATACGTGAAATGATCATTTCAAAATAAAATCAAATGTATCTCACTTCAGATAAACAGAGTTTAGTGCTTTGCTCATTAAATGTACAATGTTTATCAGTCCCCTGTGATATTTTTTTCCTTATTTTCTTTTTTTTTTTTTTACGGACAGACCATGTGTGTCCCAGACTGGCTAATCCACCTGTCACGCTCATTTCAGTTTCACAGGTGATCAGACTCACATCTTTGTAAAGTATTGAAGAAGTGTGTATTCTGTATTCCAAGGAACCTAAAAGAACATGGCAAAGTAAGAGGCTTTTTCTTCTGGTTTTGCAATCAATAAAATGTTATAAAATTAGACAAAGATATAGAGTCTTGCGATCAAATGTTGGCCAAAATCTGTGAGGAATATAAATAAATACATGTGCTCTTTTTGAAGGGTAAAAAAGATACCACTGCAACACGGAGCATGGACTCATAAGAAACTCAACAATAGAAAAAAAAAAAAAAAAAACTTTTCCCCAAGCTTTTAAGTGTAATTAAAATCTGATTTCCCACACTTAAAATAAGGACAAAATCAGGTCCCCATGACATAAATTCCTATTCAATCAGATCAAGAATATGGTTTAAAGTTAAGGTATGGGATATGTTTGGTTTTTAGGTCAAGGTTGGGCAAGTCTTAAAAACGTGGAAAAACTACTATGAACTAGTTCATTTGAAATGGTTTGCAGTGGTTCAAAGTTACTTTCCTTATGCATTCTGGGCATCCTGAATATTCACCACGATAAGTTTATGAGTGTTGACTGTAACAGTAAAGCTAAGAGCAACTAGCATGCTCCAGTGCACATCCTGTTTATCAGATAATACAGCGCTGTACATAATTATGTGTAGATAGTACACCGCTGATTTATTTTGACCTCAGGAGTTGCTTATACAATATATCTTTACTGGGACAAGACAAATTTGCTTAAATAAGTGGGGGAAAAAAATCTGATACAAACCCTTCGAGGTTTGGATTGGTCTCCAGGAAATGAATTCATGGAAAAGCATGGAACTCAACCTGTGTATGTAAAGTTGGGCGCACAAAAGAAAACAGATTGTAGGCACAGTTTTTGTCATGTTTTGTTTTTGTTCACACAGACACGTTTTAGCATGTTTGAAAAGTGTAATACCATATTTAGTTTGATAATGGAGGTGTGTTCCTTGACAGATTCACTAAATGAGTGTGAGTGTTTAGTGGAGAGGGAGTGAAGGGGAGTGCCAGCATGTTATAACCTGTAATTAGATTTAGTGGATAAGCAATAAGTCCACGCAACACACACAGCTGCTGCTGGTGAATAGAATGAAATAAACATACTGTACGAGTGAGGAGGAGCACATATAACTGACACTTTCACTCGTGTGTCTGGGAAAAGAGGGAGTGTAGGTGCTCTCATGGCATCTGAGTTTAACTGCCATAATAAACATTAAACTTAATCTGAAGCCAAATGAAATAGTAAGTTGTAGTAGGCTTGTATAGTGAAGTTGTGCATGTGCACGTACATGACTAACCGTGCCGTGCTTTGGCCCACCTCCTCCAACCAAGTCCAAAATGGTTCGACTGTACTCACCACACTGGACAAACATACCGCACTTTAGGGGTTCTGAAGTCCTACTGTGAGTGCACCCTAAGAAAAATATTTATTCAAAAGTAAGAACCACACTGCAAAAAAGCTTGGCCAAAATTTAAGATATAAACACTTAAAATGACTTAAAAGTCATCTGTTCATGCAGCAAGATGATTTTACTTGACAAGTTATTTTAAAATAAACTACCTCTAGACTAGAATTAAGCTGTCTCTGGTAAGTGTTCATGAGCTGGAAATAAGTTTATGGATGCTAAGTTTTAGATAAATATACTTGAAACAAGTTTATGATTAGTACGAATGGACTAACTACTATCATGTAAAGCTGATTTCAAGAATTTATGTCTAGAATTCAGCATCTTTGAACTGAATCATACTAATCATAAACTTATTTTAAGTATGTTTATCTAGAATTTAGCAGAATTTAAAGCATTTTATCTACAATTTGGCATCTGAGAACTTATTATCAGGCCATGAACACGAATCATAAACTGGTTTTACGTATGTTTATCTAAAACTTGCATCCATAAACTTATTTCCAGCCCATGAACACTTACCAGAGACTGTTTAATTCTAGAGGTAGTTTACTTTAAGATAACTTGTCAAGTAAAATTATCTTGCTGCATGGACAGATAATTTCACTACTTTTAAGTCATTTTCTGATAGATTTAAGTGTTTATATATTAAATTTTGTCAAGCTTTTTTGCAGTGTAACAAATCTGTGTGGTAAAATGGTTCTCTGAATTTTTTGCTGATAAAAACCTATTTCCTTTTCCTAAACCTATTCCAGGCAATGGGGAGTTCTGAACTCAGAGAGTTTCCTCTGAATTAGACTAATGATAAGTAAAAGTTATACAAAGTCTCTAACATGATACATAACAGAATATTGTCTAATTTAATCTGTAAAAAATGTTTACATTATCAGTTTGTTAACTGATTGGTCTGATTGGTCCATATCACATGAAAGAATTTGTTCTCAAATGGGATATATTCTTTTGGAAATTTTGCAGTTTACTATGGACATGCAATAGCAACATGATCTACATATGTTATTGTTAAATACTAAATATACCTGAACAAATAGGTGCACTATGTAACATCTGGCTGAAGATTTACCATTTGTTAATCTCATGGAGATAAAATTGTGACTCAAAGTTGACAATCCGGTATGTGTTATTACAAACTGTACGTCTGTAAC
Source organism: Taenioides sp. WSHXM2023 (assembly GCA_029959045.1). Classification (NCBI taxonomy): domain Eukaryota; kingdom Metazoa; phylum Chordata; class Actinopteri; order Gobiiformes; family Gobiidae; genus Taenioides; species Taenioides sp. WSHXM2023. Next base: position 13,653,162 of record CM057085.1, read on the forward strand.
AATAGTTTAACTTGCATAAAAAAACAAAACAAACATGAGATGAGCAGTTTGTAAGAAATAGTGAAGAACAAAACACATGAAATAACTCCATAAAGAAAGAGCAGTGGGACAAAAGAAAATGGCAGCTTCTAAACTCTGTGAGCGTTTGAGAAAAAGACAAAATTATTTGTCTTTTTTGTCTTGACGACTAGGCACAAACTCCATAATAAGTTTTTCAGTTCTGAGAAGTGGTAAAGATACTCCCCAAACCCCCCAAATTATGAGTCATGTCTCAACACATAAAATTTATTTGCACAGTCTGTTTTTACAATGGTATAATTACTATGGACCTCTTGACCAACTAAAACTTGATAAAAATTGACAAGGTTTAAGTTGCTGTGTTTTGGTAAATGATAATCAGAATCAGGAAAAAGTGTATTGTTGCTTTTGGGGAGGATGTAACTGAAACAGGTAGTTTTGGTGAGCAGCCAACAGCTTCAGATGTGAGGTTCAGGAAACAGCAGCTGCAGGCAGAGGTGTGTTAGAGCTGAGAAAGCAAGATTCAACTATTCAGACAGTAGAGTGCATTACTTACTACAGGATCTATATGGGATCATATTCAGCTTTATATATTAAGTATTATTCCGGTATTTTATTTGGTATTACATTTTTAATGACTATGGAAGTGTATTTACACAAAAACTTGTAACAGTAATTAATTTCTAATTTATGAGCATGTCCAGAGGGTGTTAAACAGTAATCCTTAAAATAAACTATTGTTAGGTTTACTGTACTAAATATTGTGTAGAATGGACTTTACTGTGGTCCAACTAATAGTCAGTGACAACATGCTTTGACTATTTAGGGTTTCTTATATATTTTGTTAAAAACTTTGCGTTTCAGTCGATTGATTGCATTCTCCTCTCGAAACACCACCTTTTACCTCTGACAGTATTTGTGATACGAGTAAAATAATACCAAAATTAATGATCACTAAAGCTGTGCGGAAAGGAACCACATGTTGCCTTTGCCCGTCCTCCGTTATCTTGTCCCAGGGCAGAGGGAGCACAGAGGGCAGACCCAGCAGAGGCTCCCCGACCAGAGCTCGCAGGAGGAGTCCCAACACAAAACCAGAGCAGGCCCCATAGTGGTTCACCCAGCGGGGCAGAAAGAGGGTACAAATGACCTGGGGCGTCATTATTGAGTATAGGACATCAGCACTGAGGATCCAAAACAGAACCACAGAGGTGGTCGTTGTGCCCAGGAGCGCCTCCACCAGGCCACACAGGATAATGGATACTCTGATCACCACCATTATGCTTCTCTAAGGCCTGAAGAACAAAACAAAAGTAACAACATAATAAAATATTTTAGGGTATACTTGTTTGAATTATAGCCTACCTTTTTATAGGCAATGTTCTTGTAAACATTTCTGGCAATTTGGGAAGCAGCCGACAGAAGAACAGAATCCACTGAGGACATGACTGCAGCAGCTAGTGCGCCCATACCGACCAGAGAGACAAAGAAAGGACACAGATGCTGTAGAGCGATGGGTAAGATGAGGCCAGCCAAGCCCTGTTCATAAGGACTGGGCCCCCCAAAGGAAGTCTGGTTCCAGTCTGAGAAACAAGATTTACAATGACATTCATGAAAAGTTTGTTCTAATAATAATTATGTCTTTGAATTACTATTTGTACAAACACCTGTGGATGCAGCTACAGCTCCAACCAGGACAGATGGAATTCCCAGAATTGGGCACAACACTGCTCCCACAAAACAGGTGAGTTTAGCCTGATCGTCAGAGGCAGCAGAGAGAACTCTCTGGTAGAAAGTTTGGTAACAAATCCCTCCTATGCTCTGAGGTTAAAATACTATTAATCCACAGTTCCAAACAGGCCCGGTTCAAGTCATTTCATGCTGTTTTTTTGCCACTGGTGTGTGCCAATCCCAATGGTTTTCCATTCCATGTACTAACCAGGCCCAGCCTTGCTTAGCTTCTGAGATATGACAAGGTCAGGTTTTGACAAGAAGACATAAAACAAGATACTGTTTTGCATAAACAGTATCTTTCAAAAATCCTTTCAAAAATCTGTCGGTTATAATTAGGGATGCAACGAAACAGTTTTCCCATGATTTGATACAAATCTCAATACACGGGTCACAAGATCAACTCAGTTTCAATGTTTTAAGACAAATAAATAAATAAATAAAAATTATCTAATTTTATATAATAAAACTATGCTATTAATGAAACAATACATACATTACGTACAATACATTACAGTACAACTACTGTAAAGTTGTAGTTTATATGTGAAGTGTTTCAGTTCATTTGGTTCAGTGATTTACAGCATTTTTATTCAGTGAAAATAAGAATAGTGCTTTCTCAGGCTATTTTATATTTTATAAGCCAGTCTACTAGACTGCTACGGGAGTTACACTATTAGACTTTTCCTTTTTTGATGATGATTTAATGATTTCTTTTCTTTTCCTCCTGAGTCTGTCTCTCCTCTCACTGCATTCACACAGGTGATTTCTTTTCTTTTCCTCCTGAGTCTGTCTCTCCTCTTCTGTTGGAATATTTCAGCTGTAAGTCCTTATGGAGCTGTTTTCTTGCTGCATCTGGGGAGCATGCCGCGATAACTGTTTTTCTTTCAGACCAAAATAAATGACAACACAGAGCACATGGTGGCACACGTGCATATCGACCGAACACGTGTATCAAACTGTGACACCAGTATTGAACGATTCAATATTATATTCAATATCTTTGCATCCCTAGTTATAACTGATGCCATGGTCAGATAAATAGTATCAGTAAAACTAGAAAATGCACAATGGCTTCAGCTAAGAGACTGCAGGTAGTGACTATGTTTAAACCGGTCTTGAACCAGCAACCAATCCCCAGCGCTGAAGTCCAGAGTCTTATCAGCCATCAGCACAGGAAGAACACCTCTGATGTATAAATAAAGCAGCAGATTATCTACTCATTGAGTTTGGTGACTTCTGCTCATACAATCACTTAAAGTTGTGACTGAGGCAAAAGTCTGTATTAAAGTCTGAGGTGTTAAGGTAGCAATAATTAAAAAGGTTAAACAGTGAACGATTAATGGAGTTACAGAGTTGAAGTGCTAATATATTGATTATAGTGAAAGATTTGAAAAGGTCGCCGGGTCGCGGGTCGCGGGGGCAACAGTCTAAGCAGGGACTCCCAGACTTCCTTCACCCCGGACACTTCCTCCAACTCCTCCGGGGGGACCCCAAGGTGTTCCCAGGCCAGCCGGGAGATATAGTCCCTCCAGCGTGTCCTGGGTCTTCCCCGGGGCCTCCTCCCGGTGGGACATGCCTGAAACACCTCCCGAGGGAGGCGTCCAGGAGGCATCCGGAACAGATGCCCGAGCCACCTCAGCTGGCTCCTCTCGACGTGGAGGAGCAGCGGCTCTACTCCGAGCCCCTCCCGAGTGACTGAGCTCCTCACCCTATCTCTAAGGGTGCGCCCAGCCACTCTACGGAGGAAACTCATTTCGGCCGCTTGTATCCGCGATCCTGTCCTTTCGGTCATTACCCAAAGCTCATGACCATAGGTGAGGGTAGGAACGTAGATTGACCGGTAAATTGAGAGCTTTGCTTTTTGGCTCAGCTCCCTCTTCACCACAACGGTCCGGTACAGCGACCGCATCACTGCCGACGCTGCACCAATCCGCCTGTCAATCTCACGCTCCATCCTCCCCTCACTCGTGAACAAGACCCTGAGATACTTGAACTCCTCCACTTGAGGCAAAGACTCCCCACCCACCCGGAGAGGGCAAGCCACCTTTTTCCGGTCGAGAACCATGGCCTCGGACTTGGAGGAGCTGATCTTCATCCCAGCCGCTTCACACTCGGCTGCGAACCGCCCCAGTGCACACTGGAGGTCCCGGTTCGATGAAGCCATCAGGACAACATCATCTGCAAACAGCAGAGATGAGATCCTGTGGTTCCCAAACCGGATCCCCTCCGGCCCCTGACTGCGCCTAGAAATTCTGTCCATGAATACAATGAACAGAACCGGTGACAAAGGGCAGCCCTGGCGGAGTCCAACATGCACCGGGAACATGTCTGACTTACTACCGGCAATGCGAACACAGCTCCTGCTCCGGTCATACAGGGACCGAACAGCCCTTAACAAAGAGCCCCGGACCCCATACTCCCAGAGCACTCCCGACAGGACCCCACGAGGGACACGGTCAAATGCCTTCTCCAGATCCACAAAACACATGTGGACTGGTTGGTTTGAAAAGGTTTTAGATTAAAAATAGTTTGTGTGATATCCAGTAGGGGAAGCCCTTTCCCAATTGAAGTCATTGAAGAAATGTATTGAGTTTTAATGAACTAATTAAAAAACTAAAAAAAGAGTGACATATGTAAAAAGATATAAATAAAAAATAGCAGGAAAGAGAACAATCAGATCTATTGCGAAGAGTGCATTAAGTGTGATTTTTGATTAAAGTTTTAAGGAGTTGAAACGTACCAAAAACATAGCAAAAGGAGAAATTTAATTTGTCAACTGGACAGAGTTTATTTGGTTGAATACGTTTCGCAGCTCATCCAAGCTGCTTCTTCAGTTCTGGTCAGATGCTGGCGGACACTGCCTTATATCTGCTTGAAGGGAGGAGCTTAATTACAATGAAAATTACTCTGAGACAACACATATTTAAATACAGTTTCAGTTGGTCAGGTGAGTCTATTCAATATGGAGTGGAGTGTGGGGTCTTGTTAGCATATCCATTCAGGGCCATGATGGGTGTTTTCACACCTCTGGACCTGACCTGGCTAGTCCCATTGTTTTCCCAGTTTGTTTTGATTTAGGTTTGAGGATAGAGTTATAGATGGGAGACAAATGATGTCTGAGACCTCCATTTCTGTTCAAGGAAGGATTCTCTTTCTTGACAAAAATAGCTTCTTTAACTCCCCTCTCAAACCAGTTCTTTTCTCTGGCCAAGATCTGGACCTCGCTGTCCTCAAAGGAGTGGCCCGTGGCTTTTAGGTGGAGATGTACGGCAGATTGCGGCCCACCCTGGTTTTCCTGTCTGTGTTGATACATCCTTTTGTGAAGTGGCTGTTTTGTTTCTCCAATCTAGCGCTCACTGCAGTCTTCACTACACTGAATGGAGTAGACCACATTGCTTTGTTTGTGGCTCGGTGTTTTGTCCTTAGGATGGACCAGTTTTTGTCTTAAAGTATTTGTGGGTTTGAAATAGACTGGGATTTCATGTTGTCTGAAGATCCTCTGTAGTTTTTCGGAAACGCCAGCCAGGTAAGGAATAGTTACACCCCTTCTCCTGGGCTCTGGTTCTCTGTTGTCCTGTTTCTTTGCTCTCTTCGTTTTATTGAAAGCCCATTTAGGATATCCACAAACGGAGAGGGCTTTCTCCACTCCTTTGAGGACAGCGAGGTCCAGATCTTGGCCAGAGAAAAGAACTGGTTTGAGAGGGGAGTTAAAGAAGCTATTTTTGTCAAGAAAGAGAATCCTTCCTTGAACAGAAATGGAGGTCTCAGACATCATTTGTCTCCCATCTATAACTCTATCCTCAAACCTAAATCAAAACAAACTGGGAAAACAATGGGACTAGCCAGGACATGTCCAGAGGTGTGAAAACACCCATCATGGCCTTGAATGGATATGCTAACTACACCCCCACTCCCACTCCATATTGAATAGACTCACATGACTAACAGAAACTGTAAACAACTCCATATTGAATAGACTCACCTGACCAACTGAAACTGTATTTAAATATGTGTTGTCTCAGAGTAATTTTCATTGTAATTAAGCTCCTCCCTTCAAGCAGATATAAAGCAATGTCCGCCAGCATCTGACCAGAACTGAAGAAGCAGCTTGGATGAGCTGCGAAACGTATTCAACCAAATAAACTCTGTCCAGTTGACAAATTAAATTTCTCCTTTTGCTATGGATTCTACCTGGACGACTGAGGGATTCTACACACGTACCAAAAACAGGAAGAAAGAGGAAAATACACACATAGTTACTCAATAAAAGCATTTTTGGTAGTTAAATATGAATTGTATATGCATGAGATTACATTATACTAGGATATTTTCAGTAGAAGCAGCTCCTCTATCCAGAGGCCTGCATCTGCATCTGATTTTGCCAGTCCATGGACTGCTATTTTTCATTCACAGCAGAAACTGTGATGTTGTCAGCATCATGATAAAGGGGACACACATCCACTGGAACATGAGGTTATGACATATGTATTATACTTATTTAATAATGTCATGATTTCCTTTGTGAAATCATACCAGTCCGTCCAAGAAACATGAGGATAAACTGTATGACATCAGTCTAGGCCACTGAATACAGACCCCCCCATCACAGTGTACAGACACCCCCACAGACACACAGGAGGGGATCTCAGTCACCACACTCAATGTCCCGCCTACAGAAACACATGCACGGGTTTATTGTATACTCCAAAACTGAGCATATAATTATATATAACTTACCCAAACTAGCCGGAATACTCCAATAAATACCCACTGATAAATAAAAACATATACTTTTAATTTTTACAAATTTTATTTTGCAGGTATAACTTAGTACTTTTACAAGTACAAATCTGAAAATTACGCTTTCTTGAGTTTTGAGACATTTGTTGTGCTGAGTTTGTCTCAAAACCATTTATAAGCGCAGCAGCTGATTTGAACCTGAAGATAGCTAGATGGGACCAGGGTTGCTGTGGCAACAGGTCCAACCAATCCTACACAGACACAGAGAAAATCAACTAGTTGCTAAAAGAGACTTGAAGAGCAGAAAAAGGTCACAAAATAGAGTGTGTTTCTCTCAAATGCTACAGTATTTATTGTATTGTATGACTACTCATTCAACTTACACGTTCAAGCATTTTGGAACAATAGTACCTTCATACTGGCGTCCTAAGTCTGTGGTAACATCTTCTGTTTGTTTTTTTTCCTCCAAACTTTGCTTTGGCCCGTTTTTGACGTTTTAATCACAAAACCCCCCAAAAAATGAAATTGCAGAAATCTCAGCCCTTCTTCTGTATGTTAAAATCATAAATCCTTATACTTGATTGAAATATATCAATAACATTATGAAAAATGACAAAATGTTAGAATGCCATAACTGTTATAATAATGTCATAATAATATTGTAATTTGTTACAGTTTGTTACAGTAATTTGTTTGTTTCTTTATTTAGTGGCTCTCATATTCTGTGCTTGTTTGTGTATTATGTTGTTTGTGTATGTATTTCAACTGTAACTCAATTCAAAAAAGCTCCTGAGATGAGATATAAAGGTCTCAGAATGAGACTGCAATAGATGCTGGTGAATAGAATGAAATAAACATACTGTACGAGTGAGGAGGAGCACATATAACTGACACTTTCACTCGTGTGTCTGGGAAAAGAGGGAGTGTAGGCGCTCTCATGGCGTCTGAGTTTAACTGCCACATTAAACATTAAACTTGATCTGAAACCAAATAAAGTAGTAAGTTGTTATAACACAATGTACGACAGAATACAGTATACCAAATCTGTGAGGTAAAATGGTTCTCTCTTTTCCTAAACCTATTCCAGGCGAGTTTCCTCTGAATTAGACTAATGATAAGTAAAAGTTATACAAAGTCTCTAACATGATACATAACAGAATATTGTCTGATTTAATCTGTAAAAAATGTTTACATTATCAGTTTGTTAACTGATAGGTCTGACTGGTCCATATCACATGAAAGAATTTGTTCTCAAATGGGATATATCCATTCCGGGGGCAACAGTCTAAGCAGGAACTCCCAGACTTACTTCACCCCGGACACTTCCTCCAGCTCCTCCACCCCCGGAGCTTGCCAGCCACCTCAGTGACTTCAGCCAGGGTGATGGACAAGTCCGCCTCTGAGTCCCCAGCCTCTGCTTCCTCCTCAAAAGACGTGTCCTCCTCTTCCACCGTTTGACAACATCCCCAGTCGAGGGCAACAGCTCGCCACCCGCACAGTAAACAGTGTTGGTGAAGCACTGCTTCCCCCTCCTGAGGCGTCGGACAGTTTGCCAGAATTTCTTTGAGGCCGTCTGATAGTCCTCCTCCAGGGCCTCTTGGAACTCCTCCCAACCCCGAGTTTTTGCCTCTGCAACCGCCTGGGCTGCAGGATGCTTGGTCCACTGGTACCTGTCAGCTGCCTCAGGAGTCCCATGAGCCAGCAAGGCCATATAAGACTCCTTCTTCAGCTCGACGGCATCCCTTATGTTCGTGGATTGCACTGCAACAGGCACCACAGACCTTACGATCACAGCTATGAGCGACCGCATCGACAATAGAGGCCGAGAACAAAGCTCACTTGGACTCCATGTGCCCAGCCTCCCCCCGGAATCTGGGAGAAGCTCTCCCGAAGGTGTGAGTTGAAAGGCCCCCTGACAGAGGGCTCTGCCAGACGTTCTCAACAGACCTTCACTATACACTTGGACCTGCCAGGTCTTTCCAGCTTCCAGCTCACAACCAGGTGGTGATTGGTTGACAGCTCTGCCCCTCTCTTCACCTGAGTGTCCAAGACACGCGGCCGGAGGTCAGATAGCACGACAACAAAGTCGATCATCGACCTCCGGCCTAGGGTGTCCTGGTGCCACGTGCACTGATGGACACCCTTGTGCTCGAACATGGTGTTCGTTATGGACAAACCATGGCTAGCACAAAAGTCCAATAACAGAACACCGCACGGGTTCAGATCAGGGAGGCCATTCCTCCAGATCACCCCTCTCCAGGTGTCACTGTCGTTGCCCATGTGGGCGTTGAAGTCCCCCAGTATAATAACAGCATCCCCGGTCGGTGCACTGTTCAGTACCCCTCCCAGAGACTCCAAGAAGGCCGGGTATTCTGCACTGCTGTTCGGCCCGTAGGCCGACACAACAAACGGACAAATGGGATATATTCTTTTGGAAATTTTGCAGTTTACTATGAACATGCAATAGCATCATGATCTACATATGTTATTGTTAAATACTAAATATACCTGAACAAATAGGTGCACTATGTAACATCTGGCTGAAGATTTACCATTTGTTAATCTCATGGAGATAAAATTGTGACTCAAAGTTGACAATCCAGTATGTGTTATTACAAACTGTACGTCTGTAACAATAGTTTAACTTGCATAAAAAAACAAAACAAACATGAGATGAGCAGTTTGTAAGAAATAGTGAAGAACAAAACACATGAAATAACTCCATAAAGAAAGAGCAGTGGGACAGTGGGAAATAAATGGCAGCTTCTAAACTCTGTGAGCTTTTGAGAAAAGTCAAAATAATTTCATCAAAGACGACAACTAGGCACAAGCTCCATAATGAGTTTTTCAGTTCTGAGAAAGTAAATATACTCTCCAAACCCCCCAGTTATGCGTCATGTCTCAACACATAAACTTTATTTGCACAATGCTTTTTTACAGTGCTATAATTACTATGGACCTCTTGACCAACTAAAACTTGCTAAAAATTGACAAGGTTTGCTTTGATGTGTCTTGGAGAATGATCATCAGAATCAGGAAAAAGTTGTATGCCATTGTTGTCGGTGAACAAAATTCCCAAACAGGAACTGGCTTTGGAAGAAAAAGAAAAATCATTATATTGTATTTCATTCCAAATTATAGTGCAAGTTCAGCAGGTCTTATTCTCTTCTTTTTAATTAATAAAAATACACCCACAACCACATTATTTATGCAAAGAACAGCTCCTGCTAGTATGAGCAGTATTTCTCATAAAAACAAGCACATAAAGTAAACCTGAACTAAAATGCCAAATAAAATAATGTTTTTTTTTGTACTGAAAACAAGACATGCCTCAAATTAGGGCCTGACCGATATGGATTTTTTGGATCCGATATGATACCAATATAACTGGCTTTGGAGGTGCTGATAGCTGATATAACAGCCGATGTATTTAGTGACGCTAAAGTTCAATGTAAATCTTCAACTGATTATAAAACTTTTTAAGTTGGGTTTGCCTCTTGTTATTTTGCCTCTTTACAGTCATATTTAAAGACAGTAGGTCAGCCTAATGGGATTTTTTTGTCTGACATTCTTACCTGTAAACAAAGTAAGTAAACTACCACCTAACCTTTAGCGGTTATCATAAATGCGTGCTTGCCGCGGTAATTATCTGCGTAAATGCAGACCATTCACACCTCTATTCAAAGCTCATTTACATATCAATGCAGGTCCAGTAACATGTATACAGCCACTATAGTCACTTTACAGTAGGCCAATGTAAGAGAAAACAGGCTGTTTATGTGTGGAAGTTTAGAGTAGCTAAGCGTTAACCAATGAGAAAGAACGAAAAGTAGCTTTAAAACTGACACACAGGCACCTCTCAGATCACAAGTCTTCACAAATAAGTGTCATCCATAAAAAATAATATAATCCAGTATGTTGACAGCAGCTGTGTGTGTCCTTTGTCTATGGGACAGTCCTCTCTTCTCTGCACTCACACTTTGATAAAAACAAGCAGTAGTTTTGTTGCTGGCCTAAACTGCGCTGAAGTTCACTTTTACTTATAGTCAGTATCGTGGATCAGACTACAAGAGCATTTAAAGCCAGTGCTTGTGCACATGGATCTATGGTTGCGCACTGGTGTAAAGAAGAGCACATGTGTCACGTGACTCTGGGAGTGCATTCAGGGGCAGTACGGTGTCACAAACAGATTACTCCTCTGATAAATACTGATGCGGCACCACATACTGGGACATTTATCTGTCTGTAAATTGGATTAAATGGACGCAATATAGAGAGTCTAAGCTTTATAACATGCCCACGTTGACTATGGGCCAATATGTCTCCAAGAGCCCATATCAGTCGATAATATTGGCCAACCGATATATTGGTCAGCCCTACCTCAAATGCCAAAGCAGTTTTGTCCAGTCACTACCAACATTTTTTTTTATTAGATACATTATAAAAATAACTACACTATACATCAACATTTCAGAATGGGGTTTTAAATGACCAAAGTACTCAGATAAGAGGTTGTGTGTTCAACCGCCAAGTCAGGAATTATTCAGTGTGTTCCCTGCTGAACTCCAGTCTCGCAGGTCCACCAGAAAATCAGCATGAAAAAATATTCTAACATTGAATTTAAATCTCATTTTATAGAACACAGTATGTGCTATCACTTTTTCTGAACATTGCAATACATTTTCAAATCATCTTCTCATAGTTAGGCTACACCAGTCTTCATCCAAGCACAGCTGCAACCTCTAACTTTTCTTTAGATTCTTTGTGTAACTTTTCTGTTGGATCCTCTGCAACCTGCTTGTCTCCATGGAAATGTTATTGTTTTGCCTGGAACATTCACAGTATGCCATTAAACATATCTATCTCCACTGAAAATCTACAGGTGATGTCACTAGGCCAAGATCTGGGGAGAGGCGAGTCAGCTCACAAATTCAGGTTTTTCAAGGTGTTTTGTGTTGCAAGATAGAATTTAATGCCATCCTGCTGAACATGGCAGAGAAAAAAGATCAACAGGATAAGCAGGACAAGAAAAACTGCCATAGTACACCTTTAAAACTACATTTGATCACCCTACAAACTACAAATACTAAAAACTGTCTAAAGACCTTTCAAACTGTATCCATGGGTTTCAGGCAAATGATTCCTGATATGAAGTATTTTACGAGGAGCTTTCCCCATTCAAAAGACATAATATTTTGATTTGAATTCCTTTATTGTAACAAAGGAGGACTGTTGCCAGAAACTAATGAATATCACCTTCCTTTGCCAGAAACTAATGAATATCACCTTCTGATATCAAGATACTGTCGCAGAAGATAAAACAAAATAAAATAGCAATACAGTAATCCAGTTTGGATATGTTTCTAGGGCTTTCTATTGATACTTTGCAGTGGGGTGTTCTACATGTATTGTCTCTATTGGCAGAATATTCAGTAGTTACCATGGTGACACAATGCACACACAGCAAACAGACAACAAAGTTTTAAGGTCTCAAGAAAAAATACAAAATGGATTAAACACATTTTCAGAAGCCTGTGATCAATACAAGCATTCATGGTCCTGTTTAGGAGTTTGATTTTTAACAAAAAGCTAACAGTGACTAATGTGTGTAGAATCCCTCAGTCGTCCAGGTAGAATCCATGGCAAAAGGAGAAATTTAATTTGTCAACTGGACAGAGTTTATTTGGTCGAATACGTTTCGCAGCTCATCCAAGCTGCTTCTTCAGTTCTGGTCAGATGCTGGTGGACACTGCTTTAGCTCCTCCCTGAAGGAACGTATTCGACCAAATAAACTCTGTCCAGTTGACAAATTAAATTTCTCCTTTTGCCAACAGTGACTAATGGGAAAAAAAACAAACAAACAAAAAACAACTGCTGGCTAATGTTAGCTAGTTTGTGACTGTAATGTTATGTGTGAGAGACTTATTTAAGCGCACAAATCATCTCACTTGCTCTAGTTCCAACCAAGTCACCTCTTTCTGTTCAAATAGTGTTAAAGTAAAACTCAGATTAAGTCTAAGTAGTGTTGCAGTTAGCATCACACCCCCAGGGAATGTTGATGACTGCTGCAAACTATCAATTAGTGAAGAGGAAGACCGAGGCTGAGGAGGCTGATGGTTTTGCTGCATAACATTCAGATTTGTGGATGACAGGTAAGGAAGGATTTATGAAGTGGATTACAAATGTCTGCACATTAAAGGATGACAAAGTACACCACACTGCTGAGCTCTGCAAGTCTGACACTCAAGCACATCAGGCCTGTCACTGAAGCAAAATAGTGGCACAGTTTAATTAATCAAATTTGTCATTGTCTGCAATTCTGTTTACACAATCTGCCCAGGGCCATGAAATCCCTCTCCCTTCCCTGGCAACAGCATATCAATGTGAATGTGTTTGTGAGCTCATTAACATTATGCAAAAGAATCTGTAATTATCTCTAGATGTATGGTGAGGTTTGCTACACTTTAAAGAACATATTATTGCATTCTTGTGACTTTACCCATTTAAACATGCTTTTGGTCACCTTGAGATAGGTATTTTACTATTTCTAACTTACAATAATGTCTACATTTGGAAAACATGTGTTATAAACTACAACTCCATTTCCAATTAGGCATTGGACAGAAAGAAAACAAATTAAGCTCTTAGGAAACGTAAATGCTATGCAGAATAGATCCAGTGATGGCTTGTGGGCTTAAAAACTGCATAGGAGAAGTCCTGAGTTTTAACTGTGACACAACAATTTGGGCAAATTACTCAGAGAAGACTTTGAAAAGCTCTCTGGTCTGCTGGCATTATAATTTTAGTTTTTTACTCTCAAAATTGCACATCAGATAAACACCTTTGTCCCCTTCTATGGTTTAGAAAATCTTTCAAAGCTTAAACGTAGCTTATTTAACAAGTGTATTTCTTCCGGTTAGGCTAACAAACCCTTTCCGTTGTGTGTTGGTGGCAGTACCCTGTAGCACACCCTGATTTCTCCTCATTATCCCAGTGGAAGGCTCAGATTCATCTTAAGAATTTCCTGCTGCCTGGCTGTATTCATCTTGCTCTCAATAGTATAGACCCTGCCAGGGCCAAGAGAAGATAAAGTGCTCCTTAGTGTCCCCCACCTCCAGACACAACTGTTGGTTTGGTATTTTAGGAGTATAGACATTTCTTTAAAAGGCAATGTATGGTGTGTGATAGAGATAACATGTCTTTGCTGTTTTAATGAGGATTTCAAGGATGGATGTGTGCTATATACAGCACACTTACCCAATGCTAAACTGGCAAGTATCTTAAGGACACACAATCAAATATCTTCAAAAATCACTTATAGTGAATTTCTATGTTTCTTGATGGGTCTAAAATGATTGTAAATGTTGTAACTGTCAATTCACCAGAAGTAGCCATAACAGTGAGCAGAAAACTAAAGTCAACTCAGGAACTATTGATTTTATTTCACTGTTACCCACAATGATGGCTCCAGGTGAGGCATTTCTGTTTGCACTTTGAATATTTTGACATGTCTGGGTTGGTTTATTCTCTCTTAGGACTCTTGACCATCATCTCAAATGATGAGGGAAGGTTGAGTGATTACTGGGCATTTGATTTATATTCTGCTTTTGGACACTCAATAGATGCTTAATATTGCATGAAGACCTTCAAGAGGAAATATGCGGAGCTCTTCCAAAGAAAATACTTTGAGGGAATGGTCCATGTCATCAACAATTGAAACAACAGCAGAGTAAGAGTGAGGCCTTTCCTGTTGTGTTCACTTGGTTCTCCTTGGATGCTGCTGTAATGCTGCAGGACACAGAGGAGGGGCACTTTTGGCTTTTACACTCCTCAAACTGCCCTGACACAGATCTGCTGACCCTACCTGACCAGCCCTCTTGTTAAACTGCACTGAGACCTTTGACTGAGACACAAAGGTGATTGAGAAGTGCAGTGTAAATGTTGCTGTAGCAAAACTTGAATTTCCCTCGGGATCATCAAGTATCTCTCTCTCTAATCATTCACTTCACACTCTGTATTATAATCATCTGCAGCTAGAGCTGCTCTGAAACAGACTGATGGATGCATGGGCCCCTTTAACCACCATCCTTCACTCACTCATACCCCACATTAATAAGCAACGTATGCTGCTGCTAAGACTGTTACTTATTACATATGTGTTCCACTGGATGTCATTACTGTGCTCATGTTTGCACTAGGGTTATTTATTGGGTTATACTATGCAGTGTTTGATGCCCTAAATGTAATTGTGTTGTTTTCTATGACAGTGACAATAAAATCTTGCAGTGTCTTGCTTAAGGACACAACAGCAGTATTCATGATTAGAGCCACTGCTGCAATATGGCACCTGGTATTCCCATCAGTCTCCAGTCCCACTACTAACCAGACCAGACAATACAATATACAAATGCAAAGGTTAAAACATACTACACATTAGATGGCAAATAGAACTTTCTCTACAGCAGAAGTGCACAGTATTATATTATCAAGCCTAAAAGAGCATATTACCAGGCACACTATGAGCCAAACTGCTCTATTTTCCAAACTGTAGTCAAAGCACTTTTTACTGTCTATAGAAAAATCTGGGATGAAATTGCCGCCTCTGATGGCACAATCCTGGATTTTGTTTATCCTGCATCTTGTTAATGCACAATTTTCTGGTCACATCAAAACAAAGCAACGAGACAGTGACAATGAGAAAATGAGGAGATGTGAAAGTCAGCGGGAGTTGGCGGAGGAGAGTGACAGAGTAGAGCAGAGGAGGATGAAAGAGCAGAGCGTAAAGGCAACAAAGGGAGACAGCAGGGACTCAAAAGTGAACCACAAAATATAAAGTGAAAGGAGAAAAAAAAAACATCACAGTGGCCTAGCAATACACGGACACAATATACTTAATTAAAAGAGCAAGAGAGGGACGAGGAGACAGCAAGCAACATCAGCGTTAGAATCTCAATGTGACAGTTTTTAGAGTTAGACTTTAGATTCTCGAGAGGAAATAGCTTGGTTAGGGTACGTCTATATTGGACAATAAATGCTCCAAAAGTATAAAAAGTTATAAACAGTAAATAGAGTTTTGAGTTCATGGCAGTACATCCCAAATGTCCATAGAGATACAACATAAAAAAGTAAACAAAAGATCTTTTGAACAACCTGACAAACTGCTGAGTCACTTCTGGTAAATTAATTTATCACACTATAGTGCCAGAATACATATAAGTGTATGCTTATTTTAGCATTTTAAAATCTGCATTGGTCTAACATTAGGCTAACTGACAATTATTTGAGCGTTCTTAGTACTAATTAAGCTAATTGTTAGAAATTCTGCACATATAATATTTGTCACATTTCTTTAATAGAATGGACCCCTAGTATTTTAAACTAACTTAGATAGATGGCTGCATTTTTGGTTTATTTTTTCCCATACAATGACAATTTTGATATTTTATATTATAGAGTATTAACAAACCAGAAACGGTAATACTTTTTTTTTTTTTTGTTTTTACTGAGAATACTTAAAACACCAAGCACCATTTCAACAAACCAACGCAAGTACAGACACCTACTGACCATCCACTATGTCACAATATTGCATCATGACTTCAAGATTGGAGCAGGTTCTATCACTTATGAAAATCTAATAGACCAGAAGAGATAGTGGTGTGGGGGACTGAAGGCTGTCCTGGTCTTCCACTGGAGCCTGTGAGACACACAGCTGTCCCCAGCCCAAAACCCTACATGAAAACAATATGGACTGCTAATGCTGCATCTGTATATGATACCATGGCGACGAGGAGAATATGATGAAGAGGAGGGGGTGAGAGAAGGAGCGAGGATGCAGGTGAGAGGATATGAGAGAACAGAGGAAGTCTAGAGGGGCGCTGTGACAGTATGTTGAATTATAAATATGTTGGTCTCATAGTTGGTGTAGAGCCTTCTTCAGTGTGGGTGGTTCAGTGATGTGAGGTGGCACACAAACGCACATATAATGTCATAAAGAAGAGAGGGTTGAGGGGGAGGAGGTTGCTTCTGTGCATCTAGATGTGTATAATAGGATCACATGATCCTGCATACATTAGACGCCCTTTGTTTCTCACTAAAATAAACGGCATGGTCACGCTTGGTTCTGGCTCGAGAGGGCGTGTTACCTGACCAGCCAGAACTACACGCTTTGAAAACATTTTACAAAGACAAGTGGATCCTGTCTCCCTGATTTCAGAGGGTGTGATTGACAGGTGGATTAACCAATCAGAGAGTTGCATGCTCCATTCGCGTCAAAAACAAATATGGCTGCAGCTGGTTACACATAAAAATAAGGACAAAAATCTACTTAACGAACAGAGAAACAGTGCAGATTTTTGCAGAATCAACAATTGAAGCACCAAACTATTACTTCTTTAAAGTAAAATATTGTTATGGATGTTATACGAGAATCTTCTGCACTTGAGGGACATGTGATACAAATTAGCAGCTGTGGTTGGATCTCAAGTTTGGACAGAGGGTTTTCACGCTTTAGGGTCCATTTCTGGATTCGAACAGAATGTAAAAGAAACTGTCCGGTCAGGAAAGAAGGCATGAGGACCAGGCTGATATCCCTCTAAAAATACATAGCCATAACACTCTGGATGTGCCAAAGGATTTGTGAGAACTATAGGAAAGAATAGACAGCTTTACCTACATCCTGTTTTCATAGGTTTAGTGTGTGAAGTTTAGCTGTGTCAAAGGTACAAACTATAGTACATGTTTTGACCTGCAGGATAGGTTATGACATCTTATTTGACTCAAATTTTGACTCACCAATCTACAGCGCAGACAAATTCATACATAAACGTTCAACTCCTGTTTTCTACTAAATATAGGTCTTTTTCCCCTCTCCGAGAGCCATTAATGGTTTTTATGTTAGTGAAAATTGCCAAAACAACTTAAGTATTGGAAGTGTTGCATTGGGAAAATATGACTCAGCCGTAATAGCACATAGAAAATGCCCCGATGCAAATTATACACAACAGCAGCTTTGACATTTTCATCTGCTCCATTCATCTGGTGAGAGTCTGTCAGGGTGTAATGGGGTTTTATTCAGCTCCAGCACGATTAGAGAAGGTAGAGGGAGGAAATTTGGGGAAAGTGGTACAAAGTACAAAAGTAAAGGACACAGATGGACAGGAGAGGAGCCGAGACAAATGTGACGATGCAGAGGTTGGAGGGCAGATATAAACACAACAGAAAGTGGCCAGGAGTTAGAAAAATGGAGAAACAGATATGATTTGGCTATTCACAGTCAGCCAATATCATGTGATTTTGTTCTGTGGTTCTTATGTCACTCACATAAATTGGCCAAATTGAAGTGGAAATCAGCTAAGTGAACTCTTTTAGTTTTTCAGTTGCCTTTAGACAGATGGTGTAATCCTTAGTTTGCCCAGGAGTGATTCATTGTAGAGAAGGTTTCACTGGTTGTTATCTGGACTCATTTCAGCTCCCATCCAGAAACCATTTTCAACTGATAGAACTGTCTTGAAGCACTGGGAATTTATCCTGCTTCGAGTAGAAATCCAACCCCAAAAGGAGACTGATGTTAGCTTTAAACAAGGGCAGAACAGTTTCACTCTAAAACTCTTCCTTTGGCGCTGGACTGGCTAATTCTGAGTAGGATAAATTCCCAGTGCTTCAAGCCAGTTGAAGCAACTGAAAATGTCTTCTGGATGGGAGCTGAAACGTCTTGATCTCAAAAACAGTAAAGAGTCCAGATGACCACTGATGAAACCTTCACTACTTTAAATTAAATGAAATTAACAGTTAAATTACAGATGTTTTGACCTGTTTTTTTTTTTTTTTTTTTTTAACATATTCACATGAAACACAAACTCTCAAATCTCTGTCACTGATGACTTTATCTTAAGGAAGTGTGATATTGCTGAATCCTGCATGTGTGAGTTTCTAAGTAGCTCTCTAAACTACTTCTTCTATGCAGAATATTTGTATGTGCGGCTCTCATGCATGTTGCCGGCTCTCCTTCAGTGCCAGGGCCGCTGGAAGTCATTTTTAAGGTGCAGAGAAGCTAGCAAGCTAAGTGGGAAACCTGACGTTGACAATGTAACTTCTGTAAACCTGCATGTTTAAGACTAAAAATAATTAAATTAAAATCTAATTACACATAATAGCCTGCACGTGTCAAAATCACCCAAAATATTCAACATATGCAAAATATTTTAATACATGTTCGGCCATGTTCAGTGCTGTTTCTTAAGTTTCTTTAGAGTAAAATATGGTTAAAAAACAACAACAACAACAACAACAACAAAACATTAAGGATTTAAAAACACACAAATCCTTTTACCTTTAGTTCAGTGGAGAAAGGAAGTTCCAGGGCTGAACTTATTCCATCCAAATGATTGTAGTGAAGGTGTATGGAGTTTAAAAGCACAGTAGAGCACTTCCTGTATTGCCACATGACATCACAAGGTGGACTGTTGATGTTGTGATGAGGAAACATTATAACATAGATCAGAAAACAGCATAATATGGCCATAAACCATAAAAAAAATAAAATAAAATACTCTGTACAGATAATAGGGAAAAAGCATGGACAACCGTTTATTCTGATAAGAAATGTATTCAGTTTGTCGGAAAGCACTCAAGTAGAGTAAAGGGGTCATGGGAGGAAAGTGTGTGGATATGAAAGTTTTAATCTAGCCCAGACATCATCAATCACTCCAGAACAAGTTCACACTGAATAAAGCAAATGGGACAGAGGAGAAGAGAAGGCAGAGGTGCTAATGTTCGGCCGACTCACAACTACTAAAACGGGGCTTTTTATGATGGATGCCCGGTTTGTCATGCATAAACACACAACCAACATAAGAAATCATTGAGTTATGACAAGCAGTTTTAGAGGGGGAACTCAGCACAGCTACATTAAGCAGTCTCCTGGGGCGTTCACCACAGTGTAATTAGGTCGTGCTTGGTCATTAGTTTTATTGGAGACCGGGGACTTGTCGGGGGCCAGAACCATAACTTTTCACTGAACACAATTAGACAAGGGGTAAGGAGATACTGTGAGCTCATGTTGGCCTGGAGACTGAAGATGTATTATAAAAGTTCATCTGTTTTAATCATAATCTTTTTCAGTCTTTAAGAGTTTAGTAGAAAATATTAATTACTAAGCATGCTTTAATGTCGGATGTCCTACCTAATGCAATCCGCTTTATCTTGGATTCAGACCTGCACAAGATATACTCTCCACTGGACAATTTTTAAAAGTCCGATATTACGCAAAATTGATTAGCTGTGTTATAATGTTGTTACCTCCTCATATCTGGAGTTGTGTTTTGTTTCATTCACACATTTTTGAGTAATCCTGTATGATTAGACTGTCTGCATCTTCAGAGCTCAAAATGCTCTGTTCCATTTTGTGATGTAATGCAGCAGTAGTTTTCAAATAAATAACCACCCTTTACCTTTTGTTCAGTAGAGACGGGCATTTCCAGGACTGAAATTATCCAAATCATTCTTGTGAAAGTGTATGGAGTTTAAAAAACACTTCCTATATTACCACATGACATCACAAGGTGGAACAAAGTGTTTTCCATTTCAGATAAGAACTATATGGCCTATATTTGCAGGGTTTGGGTGTTAAACATGTGTGTGAATGTGTGAATGAAACCAAACACAACTCCAGGTATGTTTTTGATGAGGAAACAATATTATAACATATCTGAAAAAAGCGTAATAGAGCGCACAAATCCTTATATCACTTACTTACATGCATACTGTAGCTTTCAATATATGTTTTACAAAGAAACAACAGCTTCAGCCTGAAAAAGTTGCATCTTTTTGCAAGTGGTTAAGGCAATGTATCTCTGCACATACCTCCTAGTTCATGATCGATGCGAATTGCTTTCACTAAATGCTGATTAGTTAACTCTACTCAATGAGACAATTTCATTTTTCAAGAAAATTAAGATTATAATTTCTTCCGGGACTCTCCATTATTGTGATGATTTTAGAGTAGACCTGCTGCTACTTTGTGAAATATCGTGGCATATTTTTGTTTCATCTCTCACTGCTGCGTCTGTGACCAGGCCCCAAATAACATCACAAGTTACAGTTTTGTTGCAGCAAATCTAAAGATAAGAGAAAGTAGCAATTCATATACACTTCATGTATACTTCTCTGACAAAAATAATTGCTCCTTAAAAAACTCTTAAAAGCTGAAGGCAATCATCATAATCATGTGAAAAGGAAGGGGTTTATAATTTGAGAGGTAAAACAAACTTCAAATCAGTGAGCGTAAGGACAACTAAGAAAAGCTTTTGTGCTGCAGTATGTGGAATTAGGCTATGGAACAGTGGAATTAAAAGAAGGTGTAAATATATAGCTTTATGAGATATGAAGGAGATAGAGATGCTAAGTAATGCAAAAGGGTAATAATATTGCATTTATATGTTTAATAGAAACATAATGTAAAAAAAAAAAAATTAAATGAATGAATTGTACATATCTTGATCAAATGCTGGGGGAAAGGGCTGCGAACAAATAAGAGTATACTTCAACCCACTCCTTTGCAAACATGAATATTCCTTGTATATAAAGATGATCAATTTGCATTATCAGTTGGTTTTCTTATGCTGTTGTTATGTCTTGATACTGTTTTATTTCTTTACATGTTTACAAGTTGGATTAAAACCATACCAACAACATGTAAGCAGAAATAAAAACGAATAAAGGCAGTCAAATGAGCTGCTTTTCTATAAGTAATTTGGAATCTCTTATTGACAGACTTGTGCAACTCAATATTCTGTATGGATAATCACTTCTTGCAGACAGTCTGAAAGTTATTGGCAGTTTTTCAGCTAAACAAACTTCAGCAGATGCCAGTATTAAGATTATTTACAAAACGCCGTCTTTGGCTTTTGGAGAAATGTAAACTAAGTACAGAGGCTAATTTATGAGTTGGCAGTTTCAGATTATGCATTAGTTTATATACCCAGAGAGGGGGGTGAGCACATCTATGAGACTTTGGGGAGGAAAAGATGAACTGAGAAAATCTATGTGTCAATTAAATTAGACAGTCTGGTTAGGGGAATGAGAAATTTGAAATGTCATATCTTAATAAAGGTAATATTACTACACTTGTGACATTTCTACATTTGTTGCCAATATATCTAAGAAAAAATAGTAGTTAAAGTGTAACAATTAGCCATAAACCTATTTTGAGATCTGTGAAAGATTACACGTCATATCTGGAGACCATTCTCATTCTCTTACTCAAGACTTCAGGATTTTTGAGTATTAAAACAGCACTAATGAACTAGATAAACACATTTAATGACCAAATAAGAAACATTCCAGATAGACATTAATAACACATTAATAGTTACACACAAAAAAAATGTATTTCTTGTATTTTAATTCCCCCACCATCATACAGTATACTGGTCTGTTTCAGTGTGATAACTCAATAATGAGATTGAGCAGTTTATGCTTTAGCCGCTGAGTTGTTGTAATGTTCATGTTTTACGAATCTCTCTCCCTCCATCTTCCTCTCTTTCTGTCTCTCGCTCTATTTTTACCTCTATTTTTCTTTACAGCATGTCAATAAGATGGAAATAGCGTGCTTACTAAAAGTTATGGCAATTACATGGAAATTATGTGGGAACATGTGTCACTATTTTGACATTTGAATATGTTGTATTCTCCTTTCAACTCAATAGTCCTTGAACAATTGTTCGAAATCAGAAGCACGACAGCCATCACATTTCATGCCCGTTTTCACAGATTTTTTTGCGTCACTCTTGTAATGGCACAGAAGAGAGAAAAGTGAAGTTGTATGTCTCGCTCTTTTGTCTATTGGAGGTTAATGAGGGTCCATTCATAATGTGGTGCCAACGTCAAATTCATTAGTGGGATTTTGCATTTGGAATAAATTATTATATTACAGTATTCAGACTGTTCATGCATCTATAGGAAGCAGGCCAGCAAAAGGGTTTATTGAAACCTCTTTTTAAAATGCTTGAACTGTCATTTTTTTTTTTAATAGTGCAAAAAGTCAATTTTGCATGATGTGTCCCGTTTAAAGTGCCTATGACAGGTTAGACTACTCATTTAACTAAAACACTAAAAACAGTTAAGATCATTATATTTAAGATTTTTACAAAAACAGTCACACTTTTTTCCAATTTGGCCACTTTTTAGGTTTCAAATGTTACTTCCTGGTTGGAAATTGTGTCATTGTCCTTGGGAATTCCATAACTGTAACCAAGCAAAACTCCTCTAATGTACACAGAAATTATTATTTGACCAATACATTTACAAGAAAACACCTGTTGTTGAATTAATGTTTTAAGTATCAGAAAAAAATGTAAATGTAAAATGTACCTAACTTTTGGAGAGAATTCTCCCAAGTGTCATCAATATGTTTTGGACTCTCTACTTCCTATAATTTTCAACATATTTTACAAAGCTTCATCTCAAATTGCTTCTTGATTGGTGTAAAACTATAATTTATTTTATATTTACAATAGTTATAAACGAGGGCGACAGTAGCTCAGTGGTCCATAGGTTGGCGTTTCGAATCTCGCTCTCGGCGTAAACATCATTGGTTGAGCTGTCGGATCCACTGACCCACAGGTTGGTTGGTGTGATTCCAGCTCCCATAGATGAATGCTGTTTTGTCCTTGGGCAAGACACTTAACACACCTTGCCCCCAGTGTCTGCGTACACCGGTGTATGAATGTGTCTTGATGTAAAGAGCTTTGAGTGCCTTGAAGGTGGAAAAGCGCTATATCAAAATTAGAGAATCATAAAAATCTGTCATACACACTTTAGGACTTAAACTGTACTAAAAGACATATTTGTGTGTGATTCTTGATAATAAAGGCAAGTAACCGTTCATCATCACCTTGTATATATACTGTACATGTTGCTTTTCCAAGGAAACTCCAGTCTGCGTAACGATCGCTAATAAAACCAATGTCACCATGTCACAGAAGAGAAGGCCCTCAAATTACCACAGAAAATAACTGCAATCAAAATGCCGTGTTTGATAAAAACAAATTTAGCCTATTGACCAAATTGCCAGGGTGTGAATAAGAATTTTGTATTTCACTTTGGATCACTTGTTTACTGAAATACGAGTAGCATAAAATGGAGGCACTTTTAGAGATCTTCCAAACACTCATAGTTACAATTTTGTTGGCAAAACATTTGTTGGCAAATCTGCCCTGGAACCTGGCCATACAAACGAGTCTAGAAATAGTTTTGATGATATGGTCAACAGACTATAGTTTATTTCTTAATTTTTTTTTCTTTCTTTTTGTATGCGAGAACCATAAAGGTGATTTTGGATGTTGAACTTTGACACAACTTGATAACTACTCATAACTACTCTGATCCATTGGTAGCTTCAGTGATTTCTTCCCTCTTTTGCTGATTTGTACACGTAAAGGTGTACAGTGGAACTTTTCTGGTGAATGGACACCTCCTGCCTGCATCTATGGAGATGTTATTGCTTTACAGGAAATGTTCAACAGTGTGGCATTAAACGTATACATCTCTATAGGGACAAGCAAGTAATGCCACCAGGTCAAGTTACAGGTCAGATCTATGAAGAGGTGACCCTGTTCACAATAAGAATTTATGTTTTTAGGGTATTTTTCTAGCAACTAAAACATTAAATTGAATAAATGCAAGATTGATAAGTTAATTGCCATACTGTGGAATATTTCAGGAAAGCAATAGCATCTCATGGTAAAAGTTTTACTGGAAATTTGTGGAAGCCATTCTCTTCATTAGGCAGTAGTTTTATCCCTTTTTAAACAACACATGTGCAAAATTGACATTTTTGACCTTCTAACCATGTTATAATGTCCCTCATTACATACCTGGAGTTGTGTTTTGTTTCATTTACGCCTGTGTCATTTATCCACTAAATTCAAAGTCAGCTTCTCTGAATCTCAAATATTTGCATATTGCATTTAGTTGCATCATAGTTAAAACTCCAGACTTCTCTTATGCAGTTTTTTAGCCCATAAACCATCACTGGATTCTGTGGTCACAGCCCTGACACTAATGCACCTTACAAAATAGCCCTGACTTAGAAGCAGTTTAGAAAATGGGGGGCGGGTGGGGGTTGTTTTAAAGACTGCACTTAACATACAATATATATATATATATATATATTTTTTTTTTTTATGCTGGTGATAACCCAAACCTGAGTTTCTGTGTATTATTTATACTGAAATGACAAATAATCCTTCTGGTCAACAAACAAAAACATAAAAGAGAATTACAGAGAATTAAAGCCACACAAATGCATAATATGTGTTCTTGAAGGACTTGGGTATCTGACACGCTTTGGTGGCAACAGTGAGGCGTGAAGAATTTTTTATGACAAACTAGCAGTGTAGCTACTGGAACAGAGGTGTGTAATGAAATACGCTTTATACAATGAAAGTGTGTGGGTGAAAGAGCATTTTTAAGTGCTTATGAACTGTGTGGCCTCAGGTTTATATCAGTGGCGTGAAAAGTCCAAGTCGATTTACTGAGTCCATTAAATGTTATTAGAATAAATCACTGAGTTGGGGGTACAGGATAAAGCATTTGGATCTCCAACAGAGAGTGTAATATAAACCATGTAATTATTGCCTTGTTATTGAGTTTTGTTTGTTTGTTTGTTTGTTTGTTTGTTTTTTACACAATTTAAGAGCATTTATACCACGGTCAGTGAGAATTACAAAATATATAATACTCTAATTTCAGTTGTATTAGAGGAAATGGGCAAGTGGTTCATAGAAAGAACAGAATGTGCATGCGTGGAGTGTGACTCCGGCTCAGATTTGGCTCTAGTGGCTTTGATTCAGCTTTGGAGTTTAGTCTATTTCCTCTGCTGCTCCGTGTGTGGGGACATGATGTTGTGCTGTGTATGTTTACCTTGAGCACACAGAGGAGAAGAAGAGGGTCTAGGGAAGGAACGGGAAGAAGAGGGTCTAGGGAAATTGCTTTCCTTGGAATGTACCACAGTATTGCATTAAACGTGCTCATAATTTTTTACAATAAAACAATACCTTGAAAAATATGCAGTCTACTGTAAACGGGCCCACCTCGCCATAAAAACAGACCTGTAAATTGGCATGGTGCTTATCTCCATGGAAATAGATAAGTTTAATATCATACTGTGAGAAATTCCTGGCAAAACAACATCTCCATGGTGACGGACCCTCCACCTAGAAAGTTACACAGTGCATCTTTAAGACAGCCACATAAACCTTATTTAAATTATCTATCTAATGTGCAATTTGTGTAACAGGAGTAGGAGCATTATAATTCGCTATGATGCCATTGTCCTTCTTCTTCTGGTACACGTCACAGGAGTCTGCCCCCACACAAACACACTGTCTGTGTTGTTTTACATTGGCTCATTATCAGTCTTCAGTGATTCTCTATGGGCCAGTTTACAAGTCAACACTGTTACATCTCCACTATGCAGTCTTCCCCCCGACACACACAATCTGCTCAGCCTGTCAATCATCCCGCTGTTGCGCAGAGGCCAGGGGCTAAGACTGTTACCATAGACTGTATAAAGAAGTGGACTAAGGGAGCATAATGTTCAGCTCTAGTCAAATGAAGCTCACAAGGCTAGCAGTTATGGGAGCGAATTTAGAGGCAGGTCCATATTAGGAATAGGAAGTTATTTATGGACAAAATAGTTAAATTAAAACACCAGGATCGTGTAGAGTGAGTTAAAACCAACATTTTAAGACCAAAATGATGAAGCTCACTGCAACAGTCACACAGAGAGAGGGGTGACAATTTCCCAATGTAAAGTCAATTGGAAACTGAGTGGAAGGAGCCGGAAGAGCCCCCATGCACACTTCTAGCGCATTAGGTATGTCCATTTACATACAGTCTGTGTATGATACCCAGTGCAGTGTTCTCTTGTATTCCTGTCCTTGTTAAGGTTAAGGTACACTTTGTGGTCCCAGTCTAATTTGTCCTATAATAATTGTCCTATATTTGTCCTAATTTGTTTATATTTGTCCTAATTTGTCCTATATAATTTGTCCTTCTGTTCCCCCGGGACAAGATGTCTGGATCAGTGTGCACTGCACCCGGGGACCCGTCTTCAGATCCTGGCTTGGTCACTACCTTAGCTGAAGGATTTTACTTGAATGCACCTGCACTGTTGTGTTATGAAGTCATAATATCAACTACTTTCAGAAACTTCTCCTAATTATAATGATATTAAATAAAATGGTCACATTTTTATGTAGCGCTTTTCCACCTTCAAGGCACTCAAAGCGCTATGCATCAAGGAATCACTCACCCATTTACACACACATTCATACACCAGTGATGTGAGTTAAGTATTCATCGGTGGGTGCTGGAATTGCACCACCATGTCGAGAGCGGGATTCAAACCGCCAACCTTCTGATCAGTGGACACTCGAATGCATACCTGTCCATCTAGTCTAAGATACCACAGTTACATGTCTCAGCTTTACATGAAACATTATCTGCCCCTTCACCCTCCTCCTCATGGCATAACCCTATATAAGAATGGCCTAACAGCGTAATGTAAAGGGCCACCGCAGACAGATTGGTTTCTTTTTACCTCAAACTTGGCCTCACTTCACTGCCTCTGTCCCATTGTGGAGGTGAGACCAGCCGGGCCCGCTTCCCCGAGGAGGATAACAAAGACCATCTATCTACCAGGTTCACTAAACTCAACCTCAACAAATCACTTTTGGGCTCCTGCTTCAGAGCCTCAAAATGGCTGATGGTGTGGAAATTGAGTGAAATGGTGCAATTACAGAGAGGTGTGTCACTGTTTTGGTCTGTATGCTTCTGCTGACCAGAAGCCAACCGCAATTGTTCAGGGTACAGTTAACACTGTAGTAATTTGTTTATTGTGTAGTGTTAAAGCAGACCTATTATGCAAAATCGACCTTTTAGAGCCATGTTACAGTTGTACAAACAAACCAACTTTCTACATGCATAACCATAACAGCTGGTTTGAATTCTACCAACTTAATGAACACTATTTACAGTAATATTAACAAATCACATACATAAACCAACCCAGAGTTTTCGATGTTTATGGAGAATTTTCCATTGCACTGCTATACCAAGGTCCTTTGTCGGCATTTCTTTGTAGATAGCTCTATCTATACGAGCTGCATCATCAGAGTGTACAATACGCCTACAACAAAAGTGTAGGCAGACTCCAGTGGACAGTATTACCACAATGGGTTTGCTTTATGAGTCTGTCCCAAACTGCGGTGGAAGAAGTACTCAATTTTGTAAAAGCACAGACACCAGAGCAAAAAAAAGGAAAAGTATCACATGAAAGCAACTACTTAAGCAAAAGTATTAAAGTACCTTTTTAAAAATATACTTAAAGAGTAAAAAGTAATCTGTGTAGTATTTTGTGCAGATTTGGGGGTCTTATAACGCTTGAAATGTAGTGATTTTGATAATATTACCTTTCTGTACAACTTCTGAGCGAGCTAGAATAATTTTCACAACATACACATCTCCTATTGCTTACATTTGCATAAAGCAGAAACATTGTACACATTCAACAACTGATGACTTGTCTTTTGATTGGGACACATCATTTTCTTTTGTGTTTGGGCCTATAGGGGGATGCTGACAGTCACTCATCTGTTGCCATCTATTCTCATTATCTGCCTGTGTCTGCCTGCACCGGGCTGATTCTACATGCTTATTGTTGCCTTTCTTTCCTGTCACAAAATGAGATGTAGCAGAAATGAGGACTTTGCAAAAAAATACACAAAAAAGGAAAGGATTTTCACTCTGCTTGGTTCACTTTTTGATTCGTAACATATTTCAGTTTCATTTGGAGCCAGCGGGATAGGGCTAGGAATGCAGGGGAGCAAACATGGGGCTCATACATTTTGATGATACCAGCTCTCCATGGTGTCTTGCTGTGGTGTGACATAGCAGGCAGACAAAGGTACACACAAACACACGCCGTCCCAGGATAGTGCTTCATCTCGGGGGATGGGAGGGGGGATGTCTCGGTACCTGACATGACAACGCAGCTCCGCCTATCACAGCTGACAGGGACATCTATCGTGCACTGGAAGAACCTCACAGCGAGCAATGAGACCAATGCAATGTTACAAGATGACATCAAATTATCTACGCTACAAGCATGCTAGCTAGGACAAAGAAAGAGGGAGAGAGAAAGAAAGCGAGAGAGAGAAGAACAAAAAGAGAGAGAGAGGGAGACAGAGAAGAAGAGAGAAAGACAGAAGGGAATATGAACCAGTGGAATGAGTGGTTTGTAGGTTACAAATATAAAGGTGCACACTGTGTAACTTTCCGGGGGTAGGGTCCAACACATGCTTGTCTCTATGGTGATGTTATTGCTTTGTCTGGAATATTCTACAGTACGGCATTAAAAGTATCCATCTTGCATTCAGTCAATTAAATACATGCATTCTTACTGTGAGTGGGGATATATAACTTGACCTGGTTTTGGCTATATCACCATGAAAATATTAATTTATATATAGTTTAATGCCAAAGCTATAGAATGTCCATGGTGACAAGTGACAGTAACAAAAAGACAGTGAAAACTCCACTGAGCACTGAGTCTGATCTACAGTATACATTTTGTAACAGCTCGTTGGTAGAAGTTTGAATTTTAGAGATATTATATTTGCTATTTGAATTTGTATGTGGACAATTAAAATAAAACTTAAATCAAGTCATGTTAATTATGTAAAATAAAAAAAAACATTTACAAAAAAAAAAAAAATGAAAATAATATGGACATTTTAAATTGCAATATATATCTAAAACAACTTAAAACTACTACTCCTCATAGTTTAATCCATACTTATAGTTTTTATTTCAGGAAATAAAGCTTTGAGGACAAAAAGATGGCAGATCAAGTGTGCAAAAGCAAACCCTTAGAAAAGTGACAACAATCAAGAGCAGTTAGAAAGAATGTACAGTAACAGCAGTTTGGATTTAATAATTCATTGTGTGCGTGTGCGTGTGATGTTTGGAAGTAGTTTGCAGCTATCAACAAGGAAAAAGGGGAGCGAGAGAAAGAAAGAAACAAATAGAGAGTAGGAAAGACAGAGAGGCAGATAAAGAGAAAGAGAGAGAGGAGCTCGGCACCAGCAGACAGGAGTATAATGAGAAAAGATGGGAGCAGTTGAGTGACAGTCAGCATTCAGCTATAGCCCAAACAAAAGCCCCATCAAATGGCAAATCATGTTTTCCTACTATTTCTGCTAATGTATAAGCAGCTATAGAAGAAACAACTCCACATCTGTGACAGTAATTTTAGAGTAAAAACAAATGCTGACTTGTTGATCCCAGCATATTGCATTCCAAAAATGTTATTAGCAAACTGGGGCTCACTATGGCTGCAAGCAAAAGGAGAATGTCAAGATAAGGTTGGGAAAGTAGATAAAATTGACATACATTTTTGCAGCATATCCCATTTGAAAACACCAAAAATCTCCACTCCATCATTGACAATATTTTCAAAGACATTTTACAAAAACTGGCAATGGCATGCTTTCAAACTGACCACTACTCTACTCTGTCAGCGACTCTTACTTGAAACCAAAACTGCCAAATGTGAAGTGCCCTTAAGAAATAGATTGACAGACTGTTGAAATACAAGCTTTCAGGCTAGTTTTTAGAGAGTTTGCCAAAGTCTATTTCCAGTTCAACTTTTACTAAGAAGAGGTCATCCATATAACCCTAAAAGCTTTGTGTGGTGATCCAGAAAATAGTCTATGCCCCTGTGATGTAGATCAGTGTTTTTCAACCAAAGGTTACGTGACAATATTGGGTACTGGGGATGATTGCATATTTAAAGGAAAGTGAAATTGAATGCATTTGAATTTAAATGTTCGATGTAGTAAATGTTAATAGGATGATTTTGGATATTTCACTAAAGGCACTGTACCTAATTTTTTTGTGTCTTAATATCATGAAAAACAGAACTAGATCATTTTAAACCATTTGCAGTGTTCCAAACTTATTCCTCCCTTATGAATTCAGAGCATCCTAAGAGCTGCTTGTACAATATCTATACAGGGTCAAGACAAATTGTGCTCAAAAACATGGAAAGAAACTGGAAACAGGGGTTTTAAAATGTGAAAATGTAATTAATTGACAATAAAGAGTTAAGGCAAAAGGAATTCAAAGTTTATTTGGTCAAATACGTTTTGCAGCACATCCAAGCTGCTTCTTCAGTTCTGGTCAGACGCTGCTGGACACTGCCTTATATCTGCCTGAAGGGAGGAGCTAACTACAATGACATTACTCTGAGACTACCACACCTAACAAACAGTTTCTGTTTGTTAGGTGGGCCTATTCAATATGCCGTGGGAGTGGAGTGTGGGGTCTTGTTAGCAGAACCATTCAGGGCCATAATGGGTGTTGTCACACCTCTGGACCTGACCTGGCTGCCCTATTGTTTTCTTTGTTTGTTTTGATTTAGGTTTGAGGATAGAGTTATAAATGGGAGACAAATGATGTCTGAGACCTCCATTTCTGTTCAAGGAAGGATTCTCTTTCTTGACAAAAATAGCCTCTTTAACTCCCCTCTCAAACCAGTTCTTTTCTCTGGCTAAGATCTGAACCTCACTGTCCTCAAAGGAGTGGCCTGTGGCTTTTAGGTGGAGATGTACAGCAGACCGAGGTCCACTCTGGCTCTCTCGTCTCTGTTGGTACATCCTGTTTTGATTCTCTGTTGTCCTGTTTCTTGGCTCTCTTTGTTTTATTGAAAGCCCATTTAGGATATCCACAAACGGAGAGGGCTTTCTGCATATGTTGTTCTTCTTTCTCCTTTCCCTCTGTGCTTGTAGGAACCACTTGGGCCCTGTGTTGTAATGTCCGAATGACTCCCAGTGGTCGGTGTGTGTGGGCTTCCTGAAGACCTCTACCTGGAGTCGCCGGTCTTCTCCTATCGTTACTGCACAATCTAAGAAGGCCAATGTGTTGTCCTTGGCATCTTCACGCGTGAATTTGATGTTCGGATCTAAAGAATTGATATGTGCAGTAAAAGGTTCCAAATCTTGAATTCTGATTTTTGAAAAATTCTCATCAACATAACGATACCAGTGCGTGGGTGGAGTGCCTGGATATGAGGCCAGGGCACTCTGTTCAAATTGAACAGACTGATGGAGTCATCAGGATACAGTCTGTAATATAGCTGTCAATCAATGACTTCTTCCTTGTCCAGCTTCTGCAAGCAATCAATGATCTTCTTTTTGTACACATTGGTGGGGTCCCTTTTTAATAATTCATAGGTTGCAGTGTCACTGAGTAGGCTGTTCACCTTAACCTCATAATCAGCTGAGTTCAGGATCACTGTGCATTTCCCTTTGTCACCTGGCAGGATGTTGATGCTGTGGTCCTTCTCTAGAGCAACGATGGCCTTCCTTTCCTCTGGTGTTACATTGGAGGGTGGAGGTTTGGCATTGCTCAGTGCAGCTGTTAATTTCAGTCTAAGGTTTCCAGCTTCTGTCTCCATGAGCTTGTTGTTCCTAATGGTGGTTTCTAAAACTAAGAGAGCTTTAAGACATAAACTGGTCCATCCAAAGGACAAAACACCAAGCCACAAACAAAGCAATGTGGTCTACTCCATTCAGTGTAGTGAAGACTGCAGTGAGCGCTACATTGGAGAAACAAAACAGATCTGAGGTACAGATCTTAGCCAGAGAAAAAAAATGTTTGAGAGGAGAGTTAAAGAGGTTATTTTTGTCAAGAAAGAGAATCCTTCCTTGAACAGAAATGGAGGTCTCAGACATCATCTGTCTCCCATTTATAACTCTATCCTCAAAACTAAATCACTAAATCAAAACAAACAGAGAAAACAATAGGACTAGCCAGGTCAGGTCCAGAGGTATGAAAACACCCATTATGGCCCTCAATGGTTATGCTAACAAGACCCCAACTCACTGCATATTCAATAGACCTAGCTAACTAACAGAAACTGTAAACAAATAGGTGTGGTAGTCTCAGAGTAATGTCATTGTATTTAGCTCCTCCCTTCAGGCAGATATAAGGCAGTGTCCACCAGCGTCTGACCAGAACTGAAGAAGCAGCTTGGATGAGCTGCGAAACGTATTTGACCAAATAAACTTTGTCCAGTTGACAAACTGAATTTCTTCTTTTGCCATGGATTCTACCTGGACGACTGAGGGATTAAACTGACATTTAAACTCAGGCAAACTGACATTGCACATTGACTCTGAGCATGAAAAAAAGTTTAGGGGGTACTGGAGGAAAAAAGTGTTGGGACCCACTGTGGCTTATGGACTGCAGGACTTATGAAGTCTTACTCTTAGCAATGGAATATATCTGTGGTCAATTATAATAAAGTATTCTACTTTGAAGGAGTCCTATCAACCTGAGATGTAACATATATCAAAATCAGGGCTAGAAATTGCTTAAAAAAGTGTGTCCAGGAGATCCACTGCCGTGGACCTATGCGACAAAGGATGGAGAGGAACAATTTCTACTTGGGTATAATACAGTATATAAATGAGAAACCAAAACTAATTGACATTCAGAGTAGAAATCAGTTGAATATGGGTGATAAGCACAGTGTTCACTAAAATGTAAAATTAAACTGACTTTTGTGAGCTTTTAGCCATGTTAAAATGTTGCTGCCACATCAAAAACATACCTGGAGTTTTGTTTCATTCATACATGTGTTGGAGCAATCCTATTTAGTCAAACACAACTACAGATATGTTTTGGATGAGGATACAACATTATAACATAGATCAGAAAATAGTGTAATATGGGCCCTTTAAACAACATAGTAGAACAGAGATATGCATATACCTATGAGTATTTTCCAAAGCCTAAATTCTGTTGTTGCAGTGTGTTGTCAGCAGCACTACAGAAATGTCATTGTTTTCACTGATGGCTCTTTGCAGTTTACACAGCACATTGTAAACACCCACTACTGCCAAATACGCCTTGGACATATTCAGAAGTTTACAATTATGAAAAGTGAGTTTTTTTTCTAAAGAAATCTCCCAACCAAAACAAAACATTCAGATGTGGGAGAAAAACTAAATAATAACATGACCAGACAAGCTGCTACAATATTATGACAAATCCCCTTCCCAGTTTTGAATTATAGGAAAATAAAAGGGACAGTTGCCATGGAAATCCAGACTTGTCAGTATATGATTTTTGGTCACACTCAACGCAGTGTCTCAGGTCAGAGTCAAAAAGGCCAGTGTGATCGGTTTATTTCAGTGACACAAACCTTTCTAACCACATATTAACAGCATTTAGTAATTTGTTCATTATTCTACACATGACCAGTCTCTGAAAGCTTTAACTTAAAGTGACTGTGAAAAGTCAAAAGACAAATTAAGTAGAGAAATCAACTTTTAACACATTCAGCTGAGAGAAAAGTACAGATGTTTTTCCGATCCACAAATGGTAAAATAGAAAAAGAAAGGATGTCTGGCTGAGTTGCTGGTGTTAAACTTAGTACAAGAACGGATCCAAAAATAGAGAAGAGAAAGAGGAATAAATGCTTTAAAGTTTATTTCAGGTGGGAATGGGGGATAGTGATCTGGATAAAGGAGGCAGCTGGAGTGAGGAGGTAAGCAGAGGGAGATCCTGGTAAGTATCTCGCTCTGAAACAATGGTCTGGCAGAGTCTTGTGGCACAGCTGCTCCTTAAATTCTGATGGCATTAAATTAAACTTAATTCCGAATTAAGTGGGTGGTTTATTCCGATTTTAAAGCCAAATTAATTTATTCCTCAATCATGTAAAAGTTTATTCTGCTTAAAAATAATTCCGGTCGTTCGGTGCATGATTGTTGGGTTTCTGACGCGATGACGCACTGCAAGATGGCGGCCCAGAGCAAATGTTGGTCTCGAACTAAAACAATTATTTTAATAAGTACGCTGGAAGAACTACAAATAACGAAAAGAGCGGATGGCAGAAAACGGAAAAACACTAACCAAACCAAGATGACAAAAAAGCCTGTAGCCAGCTGAAGTGTGTGTTTTCTTCCGGTAGATGTAAATATGTTCGTGTCCCTGTCCAGTCAGAACCGTTCCCAACCCCCAGACGATGAGTGGAATTAAATAAGGCCGATTTAACGTGTTTCCCATGTAAACCTCAATTCGGAATTATTATTTCAATGTAAACTCAAAATTAATTCGGAATTAAAAAACATCATGTAAACGTGGCCAGTGAGGTGGAGCTCCAGTCTGTAAGTGACCAGGAAAACATGGAACAGTGGAATGGACTCACAAGCTAGTCGTAATAGTTTGTTTGGGTTTGTTGTGCTTCACCATTGATGATTGGACCAGTGGTGGCCCCATAGACTGTAAATGAACATAGCTAACCCGCTGCCTTCCAGATAGGAAATGTTCATGTAGGTGCTTCCGGGTCCTTCTGGTGTGTTTCCAATTGACTGTACATTGGAAAATTGTTGTCCCTCTCTCTGTGACTGCTGCAGTGAGCCTCGTCATTTTGGTCTTACAATATTTGTAATAACCCGCTCTGTATGATCCTGGTATTTTTATTTTGCCTTTTTGTCCATTAATAACTATCTATTCCTATAAATCCCATTGGTTTTTTTTGAATGGTTTAATGGAGCTGGAGTGGGTGATGTCACACTCCCTTAGTCCACTTTTTTATATAGTCGATGGATTGCACCAGGAGCCTGACCTGATGGATTCTTGTGAGTTTGTGACCTCCTAAATATTGTGAGAATTCATCTTGCTTCGCATGATTACAACGGCCACTGAGTCCACAGTTTGTTCAACTTCCTCATGTATATACAGTATGTCTGCTGTCATGGTGTATAAAAGGAGGGTGTAGAACAGAACAGTATTTAAAGTTTTGAAAATGATGGAACGATGTAATATAATTAATATGTATTTGTATTTTTTATGGATATGAAGCCTACTTATTTCCAGTGAAGTCTGTTAAATATTCATCAGGTTGTACACTTTATTTTTCACAAAATGCTGGTACCATTTTTCTTCTGTCTCTTTTGATGAAAGGCCCATTCTGTTGATTCAAGTAAAAAGTTGACATCTGTGAACAGTTTTTATACTTTCCCACTGCTCAGTTCATTATGAGGCACCTCTGTAAAAAAGATGAGTCTTTTCCTCTCTCTGGGTCACGTTTCAAAAGCCTTGGATAAGCACACAGAGATGAAGAGGACACTGCTTTCAATACCGGGACATCCTTGACAGCTGCAGAGGGGGCCTTTCTAAACCTGTTTTTGTCCAAGGAGAGAAAGAATATGAGTAATAAATGTTCAACAGTGAAATCAGCCTTGACTCAACTCCAAGGGGGCAGACTTGTCTCTATTTACATGAACAAAGTGATTTTTTTTTTTTTCCCCTTGGGGCTTCCTGTTCAGACTGAAATTAATAGCAAATGTTCCTACTCATATTTTGCTGTACAACAATGGGGCATAAAAATATATTCACTACTAGGTAAAATGATTGGATAGTCTCTTAATTATGTCTGAGGGTGGAATAGATTAAGGATTTGCACATGTTTGACAAGAATTTATTCAACTGCAAATTGATATCTGAAAATCCCTGGGAAAAAAACATATTCTTAGCAGGATCACCTCTCCACAGATCTGACCTGTAACTTGGCCAGGAAGCATCATCTGCTTATTTCCATTCATATGGATTCATAAAATACATGCATATAATAGTTAATAGAAACTGTGGAATACATTGCCCCTGCACCTACACAGGCTGAGTCACTTTCAGTTTTTAAAGGTGTATTGTGTACCTTTACTTTTCTGAAGATGAAGATGTTATTCCTTTGTCCAGAATGTTCCACAGTATGGTATTAAACCTTTCTACCTTCATGGAGACCAAACCAAACCAGGTTACAGGTCAGATCTGTGGAGAGGCAACCCTGCGCACAGTCAGAATACACATATTCCTGTGTTTTTGAGCCTGTAACTGAATGTAAGGTAGAGCTGTTTAATGTCATACTGTGGAACATTCCCCCATCCCTAACCAAAAAGTTACAAAGTGCACCTTAAAATCAGCTTTTAAAACTCACTAATGTTGACTTTTATAGTGTCTAGTGTGTTTTTATGTGTCTGTGTTTTTGCTGTCTGTGTCTATTTATTGCCTTTTATAATTATGGTTGTGTACTGCACTTTGGTGAACTGTGTTGTTTTTAAAGTGCAGTGGAAATAAAGTTGGATTGGATTGCAATGTCATACTGCGGAACATTTTGGACAAAGCAATCACATCTCCACCAAGACCAGCAGCTGGCAGACCTTCCACGAGAAATGCTACAAAATTCACCTTTAAGCGAGGTCAGAATGCCAACCACTCTGCCATCATGCTGTCAGTAAACGCTAGAAACTCCAGATGAACTGAGCTGGTGTCTCCTCTTCCCTCCATGCCCAGCTATTTCCGTACAGTAATTTATTGTTATTTATGGCTTGACACAGCACCCAAGATGTAATTACCATAATCTCCAAAGGACCTCATAACTGCCATGTTGAATGTTGTTATGTCCAACCCATCCCTCCTTGTTGCATATTTTTATCATGTTACATTTAGCTCGCGGTCATGATGTATATTAGAAACCATATTTTCAGCCAGAGCACAATAAAGCCAGCCTCCACCATTGGACTGTGTTATAAAGCTTTATCGCCCTCCCCACAGTGACAGCAGCTGTGCAGAAGACCCCCGAAATAGAGCCCTGCTTATCCCACTCCCATTCACACAGCACATTATAGAGCCAAGAGGATATCATACATGCTTACACGCTACCGCCATGTTTGTACTGGCTCTCATCTGCAGATTATTACAGTAAATGTATTCCACAAATATTAGAGCTGGTACAATGTAAAAATACGTCTCAAGTCACTTTATAGATTGAAAACTGGCACTTAATGTATCACTTTGAGTTGAACTGATATTTAGAAGAAAATGTCCATATAGCTGCATAGAGAGGCACCATGTAACTTCTACTGGAGAGTTCACAACCTGCTCATCTCAGTGGAAATGTCATTGTTTAGCCTTTTTTTGAATATTAAAGAGTATGAAATATCTAATCTCTGTTATAATGTTTTTTCCTCATCACA
The DNA here is from genome assembly GCA_029959045.1 of Taenioides sp. WSHXM2023. Lineage (NCBI taxonomy): Eukaryota > Metazoa > Chordata > Actinopteri > Gobiiformes > Gobiidae > Taenioides > Taenioides sp. WSHXM2023. The sequence continues at coordinate 13,690,757 of CM057085.1, forward strand.
AACATACCCGGAGCTGTGTTTTCACCTATGTTTAAAACAAAACTCATAGGCTGAGTTCTTCTCTCAAACAGAAAACACTCTATTCCACCTTGTGATGTCATGTGGCAATACAGGAAGTGCTCCACTGTGGCTTTAAACTCCATACGTCTTCACTAGAATAATTTGGATCATTTCAGCCATGGAATTGTCAGTCTTTACTGAACTAAAGGTAAAAAATTAGAGCTTCATGACATCACAAGGTGGAACAGAGCATTTTGAGCTTTGGAGATGTAGACAGACTAATAATAAAGGCTTACTAAAACATGTGTGAATGAAACAACTCCAGGTATGTTTTTGTGAGTTTTAAGCCAAACATGGCTTAAAACTCACAAGAGTCATAGTTTGTTTAATACAGGACCTTTAATTCTAAGTGTTTGAATTGATAGATTGATAGATAGATAGATAGATAGATAGATAGATAGATAGATAGATAGATAGATAGATAGATTGATTGATTGATTGATTGATTGATTGATTGATTGACTGATTGATTGATTTGATAATTGAAGTGGCCTCAGCTCTTGTCTCTATGGAGGTTTAATGTATACTGTGGAACATCCCATTTACAAATGTATCTGTAATTCCATTTTCACAATGTTTTACTCCTCATCTAATTTAGCGCTTATGACTTTGACATAGTACTTTAATTTGAGTTCCATTTTGGCTACCTTTTGTTAAGTTCATCTAATTTCCAACCTCTGCTTTTATCATGTTTCCTCATCCTGACTGAGGGCCATCTAGCTAACGTAATTTAATGAGAGCACTGATTATGCACTATACGTCGGGTTTTATGGTCAAATGAAGAAAATGGCCTCCCCCTTGTGTTTCTAATCTCCATCTACCATTCAGCAAATTGAATGTAAAACCGCAAAGCTCCAAATGAGCTCAGAGCTGTGGATGGGAGGTGCTGATAGGCAGAAGTGTGAACTAGTCCAGTGAAGAAACACCACCCAAATCAACTTCGAGATTAACCGAGATTAAATCATATTTTATTTAAATTAAGATGTATTGCAATTTTTGTCCAACAAAGGTTCAGCATGACTTTTCTGGTGGAGGGCCAACATGCTTGTCTCCATGGTGATTATATTTCTGGAATGTTCTGCAGTATGGCTTTACACTTATTTATCTCCACAGAGACAAGCAGTAGCAGTTACCAGGTTAAATTACAGTTCAAGTATATGTGTATGTGCATTTACTGATAAAGGAGACCTAATCTACATAAGTTTAATAGCAAACTGTTGTCATGGTTGCGGACCTTTCACCAAAAAAGTGACATAATGTACTTTTAAAAGGTCCCATATTACTCTTCTCTCAAACAGAAAACACTCTGTGATCACCCTTGTGATGTCATGTGGTAATAAAGAAAATGCTCCACTGGGTTTTTAAACTCCATACACCTTCATTTGAATCATTTGTATAATTTCAGCCCTGGAATTGCCAATATCTACTAAAGTAAAGGTAAAAGGAGCTGTTAACTACCATTTTGTGACATCACCAGGTCGAACAGGGAATTTTAAGCTTTGGAGGAAAAAATAAAGTGTTACTCAAACATGTGTAAATAAAACAAAACACAACTCCAATTATGTATTTGATTTTTGACAAGGTAACAGCATTAATACATGGCTTAAAGCTTAAAGAGTCAATTGTGTAATATGGGACCTTTAATGAAGAAGGTTCAGGGTCCTGGTGTTTGAAACCATAACAGATAAAAGAAAAAAAAAAACATTTCTTTAACTCATTTAAATTTATTTGTCTATAAAATACTTTTCTTGGCCGCTGTAAATAGACGTGGGCATTTATGGAACTATATAATCTCTCCACATCACATATTTATGGATATTTGTGAATTCCACTGCTGGGTGCCCTTTTTAGTTTGACCTTTAGTGATACTGAAAATCTCCCATGAGCCTTTGGGAGCGTGGGGTAAAATGATCCCATGCATCACCCAGGCCTTTCCACACAATAGAAATTAGCCTCCTTCATCACTTCCACTGCACAAGGTCAGAGAGTGGCTAAACACGGACATTATAGGGTCTAAGAGGGGACAGTTCTATTGTGACAGACCAATTATCCCATGAAGTGTGTGGAGACATGCTCTGCCCCAGTCTACAGCATCCTCAAGAAATACACCGTGGTACTGTATCTGTGAGAGAAAAGTACTATCAAATGAAGGCCATGGAGCTCTGTCAAATTAGAGTTATTAGCCAAACCACAAAACACTAACCAATATGGCTACATATGAGCAAGAGATCATTACATGTGTTTATAAGTATACAAGAATGATTAATGCAGAAATCCCTGTTCAATGAATCTCCATTTATTTTGTCATGTATTTGTCAGTCTGCCCCAGGGCAGCTGTGGCTACAGTAGTAGCTTACCATCACCAAGTGTGGAATGAATGAATAATGCCCTGTAAAGCGTCTTTGAGTGTCCATAAAAGCGCTATATAAAACTGATGCATTATTATTATTAATATTATTATTATTACTTAATTGTAAGCGTTCACCACTCCCCTCTTTAGTGTCCTTGTTTAAATAAAAGCATAAAAAAAACTGTGCATAAGGAGAATCTGTACATTAACACGTTTTATTATCAAGTCATTTATATAGTAATAGTTTGGAAATTACTTTGACCAGGTAGTGTGGTTATATTATGATTGCTTAAGGCCAAACATTAATTAACAAAGAAGCAGTTCATTGAATTGGATGAGACTACTCATATTATAGTAAGCTTTGATTAAAAGGACTGCTTCTGCACATTGAGACAAAATAAGCCTTACACCGTAATGTTAATATCTTCCATCAGTCAGGTACCACAGGTACCACAACACACGTCAAGCTAATTTATATAAGTATTCCTGAATCCCTATTTCATTCATGGAACCTGTAGTCATCCATTTAAGTTTTCAGTGTGCAGTGAGTTCTAAGACCAATGCAAACCATATTTAAAATAACATGGATTTAGTTTAATCCTGCCTCTCCTGGTCAGATAAGTAGTCACCTCAGCAGCACTAATCAAACATTTCACACACTAAATCCTTAAGAAATAGTTCCACTTCACTTCAGTTTAATGACAGTTTGATGACAGCTGAAGAGCTACATGTGTGAATGCAGTGTGAGTTGAATTGTAAAGCGTTAAGGGGCAAGTACAATGAAAAGGAATGTGATGGTTCATCAGAGCAGTCAAGTTCAATACAAACAGCAGGACATGCATTGAAAGGGTGTTATGAAAAATCAACTTTTAACCATGCTATAAAAATTCTTATTTACCCACTCAAAGTTGGATTTAGTCATTCATGCACATTTGAGTAATCTTTATTCGCCTCCATACAAGAAGCCATTACTTATAAAAAATTACTGTTTGCCTCTACCCCACATACACGCCCACCATTCTTACTTTGTTTTGTTTTGTTTTCTTAATTGCTGATTCTACACATAGCATTCAGTGTTGTGTAGCCATTTTGACTTTGAGTGGCTAAATGAGAAGAGAAAACAATTATTGGGTCCATCAGAATCAGAATGAATGGTAGACTTACTTGGTCACATGTTTAATTTCTATTCATAGTCGAGACAAAAAAAAATCTTGCTTCGAAAAGTGAAATTATTTGGAAGTAAGTAATGTACAAAATGCTTCAAAATCACTCTTTTTCTACATCAATGAGCTGCAGCTGCTTGAGGTTTGGCATTTAGGGCTTGTCAATCAAAAACAGTGTATTCTGCCAACAATGTTTGACAAGATAATGTGACAGGTCTAGCTGAAAATTACTCTGGTACTGGAACAGAACAATTGAAGGAAACTGGTTTACTCGTGTACTTCAGACATCATACGTGCAGCTCTACTGTAATTCAAAGTACTGTAATTCAAAGCAGGCCAGTGCAAGCTCAGCCGATGCAGCAGACTGTAGCAGGTTGTGAGCGCATCTAATACAATTGTACATTATTTATCATGACCCTTATGCACACACAAAACAACATTATCTGCTTGTTTTGCGCTAGAACAAAGCTATTCACGGTGAATTTACTGTGGGTTTTCAAATGCAGAGAATCCCATTGTAAACGGAGAGTATCTGAAGCTGCTGACATGACGAGGAAAAGTAAATAATGGGTAGGTGGTTTTCTATGTAATTTGACAAAGTGGGGGTGATTCAAAAGCTAAATGCACCCCTCTTGCATATTATGTCACTGCACAGTTCTGTTTCTGTGTTTATAAATGCAAATGTAAAAACATGTTGCCACAATTGATCATTTGCAGTCACATCACATAGGAGTCTTTTACATTATGTGTATGACGGATGGTTAAACAGTTACCATTATGAAACAATACACACATTAGCAAACACTGCCAAAAAAGTTAAATAAAATAATCTGAAAACGAGCATTCATGGTCATGTTTAAGTGTTTGATTTTCAACAAAAATGTGAGTGACTAGCTGAAAAACTGTTGCTTGTGACTGTAATTTTATGTGTGAGAAAGTTGTTTAACAGCACAAATCACCTCACCTGTTGTAGTTCCAACCAAGTCGGCTCTTTTGGGTTAGACTGTGTTTAAACAAAGCTCAAATTAAAATCTAACAAGCCTCAGCCAGAGTAGTGGTTATTAGTTATTATTTATTATTAGTTATTATTATTAACCACAAAATGCCAGGTTTGTAAATAATTTAGACCATAAGAGGGCAGTTCGCTGGAGTGATTCACTGCACTCAGCCAGAATAATTTTTATTCTTGACAAATCCATGTATGACTGCACACATTTAGGTCTCTTGAGCAGAATTATGTGGCTAATTTATAAAAGGCCAGATTTGAGATGATTAATTTGTGTTTTGAGGGTGCTTTGAACACTAGGGAATGCTGGTCCTGGTGCAGTGATTAATGAATAAATAAACTGTGTCAGGAGGTAAGAAAAAATTACAAATAAACTATATAAGTATACAAGTTTTAATCACCACTAAACAAGAAGTGGTCCATTAGTATGCTAATGTTTATCAGTTTTACTGTGACTGTAAATTGTTCCGGCCTCTGAAAGTTGTGAAAAGTGCTTATAATCTCATTGCTGTGATAAAGAGTGAGAGAAAACAGTCCCAAGCAGATGCTTCTGTCTGGTAGTCACTGAAAATGCATTTTGGTGAACTGACTGCTGTGAGATAATTTATAACGGACTGAAGGACTAAAAAACTAAAGTAATCAAAAGTACTAAAATTATGGTTGATAATCAGAATTTAAGACATTTTTATCCACATAAACATTACATTGTGATTGTATGGATGGACCAATTATCACAGGCTTAATTATCACAGGCTTGAATTTGCATATCCTTCTTCCAGCTCGGTTATCAAATTACATTTCATTTCCATATACTCAACGGGTGACTTAATTTTATCTATCTCCCAGGACGGACTCTCAAGACATTGTACATCATGTGTTTTACTATAGTAATTTCCTGTGCTCATGTTTATTTATTGAGTGCACGGTCAGTCTCACATGTAGACACCTACTTTGATTCCCTATTCAAAAGTCCTTCAGCCTATTATGATACAACATGGTCACACCGGCTTGTCAAAGCCCGACCTTGTAAGATCTCAGAAACTAAAGAGGGCTGGGCCTGGTTAGCATTTGGATGGGAGATCGCTGGGAAAATCAGATGCCACAGTGGGGTGCCAGTGACAAAAAACATTGTTTTGTCCTTAGGCAAGACACTTCAAGCACATTGCTGAAGAAAGTGATGTGTGCGTGAGTGATTGTGGCCGATGCGCAGATTGGCAGCCTCGCTTACGTCAGTCTGTGTTATATAAATCCATTGATTCATTAATTAATCCATTAAAAGACTGTAGCCACATCATTTCAATTTACTGTACTTCTGTTTTTCATGTTTTTTGAGATGGTAAAAATCATATGTAGTGTATTGCAAATGCATATAATTGAGTAACATCTATCCATATACTCCATAGGTGGTTGTATATTTTATCTATCCTCTCTCAAGTGGACTCTCAAGTGGACTCTGAAGACATTTTACATCATGTAGAAAGCACCTTTTTAGTGTACAGCCCCACTTGTGAATCACACTCCCAGGTTCCCTGTATGAACAGATGAATTCCCTGGAGGCTCCAGAGTGTCTTGGTCTCATGTTGTACGCTAACGTATGGTCCTGTAATTACATGAAGGATATCCACGCATCTTAAGTTATTCCACATCCTCTGGCAGATGAGTATTGCTATAGCACATTTTCACACAGATTCTAGTTTCGTTATGTTCCTCATATATGTGGGATCAATTCTGACATTGTCCTCCATATGGCGTGAATCCGTGGATATATGCAAATCAAGCAATACCAGCTTGTCCTCTACAAAGCCTTGAACATTTGATTTTTCTACTTTTCAACAATATAGAAATTTATAGAAGTAATTTCTGCTGTCTTTTTAAAGTAGTTTTTAATATAGTTCTTTTATAGTTACGCAATTTGATCTTTTAACTAATTATGTTGTAATTTTCAATTTCTCCAGTGCCTTTATCACAATCCAGGCCTTTCTGATGAGTGAGAAGCTGCTCAGGATGGGTGTCAGCTCCTCCATTGTCTCCTGGATTACTGACTACCTGTCAGGCAGGCCTCAGTACGTGCGACACTGTGGTCAGTAATGTAGTATCCCCCCAGGGTACAGTCCTGTCTCCATTCCTGTTCACTCTGTACACCTCTGATTTCCAGTACAGCTCCG